>CANSZD010003438.1:0-224022 GCA_947648045.1 Beta corolliflora
GCTTCTTTTTGACGATGGCCGGATGGTAGATGGGTGAATTTGATAATGAGCCGTGTGGCATCGGGTTCAGTACTTCATCGTCGTACGGAAGAGGCCATGGTTACAAAGTTTGTTTCCTCCATAGATTACAGGATCCTCCCTCCTATTTATTTTGGTTATTGATGTCAAATGATTCACAGAAGGTAAATACAGAGAGCCATGAGCGAAAAAGCCAGCTGAAATGAGTCCAGAAATATCTTTGTACCTTCTTTTTTGTAGATATGTTTCTTTTTATGAGGGCTAACCCATTAGAGGAATGCATTATAAATGATGTTCTTTATTAAATACGAAGCAGCATCCGCCAGAGGTAAACAACTAAGAAAAGCTGAGGTGTCTTTTCTAGCGGTGGGATAATGCCAGAAAGAAGAACTATTAAACCTTCTCCATAATGAAAAAAATGTTGATTGCCACCAGGGTATGACCAAGTATTCCTAACATTCAGAAAGAGACTCAAAAAGTGATTTAGAGAATAATAGATAGAGCTGTAAAAGAATTCAGAGGATGGAAAGAAAGTTGCTATCTATGCGTATGAGCTTCTCATTAAAGTTTGCTATTCAAAGCTCTTCCAACATATCTGACATGTCTATTTTATATAGAGAAATACTTCTGTCCCTCATTGATTATTGGTCTTAATTGCGTCTTTAGATTTACTTTAGGCAATTAATGTGTTTCTTGTAGTGTATTAGTTTCAGGATGAGATTATTGTAGGAATTAGTATGCCTCATGTGCTTCTCCTACTCTACTACAATTCACTACAAGAGATTACTGCACTTTAGAGTTCGAGCAATTTTACCATAGGCTAGATCTCTACGACTCAAGAGCTTCCTAACATTGGTCACTTGCTGAATTGACAAATAATCACAAAAGTATGATAATTTCGATTGAATTGGGCGTCAAGACCTTACATCTGCCTGTCAGGCGACATCCAGCCTTCACCGCCGCAAGCAATTTCACCTTAGCTACATTTTTAAAGCTTGGAGAAGAAGCGGGAAGCTAATCTTCTCAAGGCCCGGTCGGGCTTAATATCCGCCGTAAGGCTTAGTCGTAAGGAAAGTAATCCAACGGGAGCATAAGGCAAATAACGCCCTCATTTCCAGCGTGACGTAATGATTCGGGCTATTGCAACCGCCCTACTCGTGATTCCGCCCCTGGCCGCCTGGTGATTCCATTTGTAGGGGATTTTCGCGCATAAGTTACAAAATGTATATTTATTTTCATATAAATACTTATCCTTTAGGTCAGAAACACTACGTTTTACATTATAGTTTCTACTTAGTTTTTCTAAGCATATTTTAATTACTCAAGAATCCCTAGTACTACCTTTTGCCCAATTTTACATTGGATTTTTAACAGAAGCTTGGATTTTGCAAGATCAGTTTTGACAATTGGTATTTCTTTTCCTCTCTCGTTATTCTTATTCATCTTTTGATTATTAATTCACCATGTCTATTTGCTTCATCATGAGTATGTTTTCCCCAATTAGGCACCGAGTAGTCTTTTTCTAGGTTAAGGGGATCCACGAATATTTATGAAGGGTTGTTTGTAAAGTATTGATTTTTGATGATGTATGTCTGAATCCTATTGAATGTATTATCTCTATTCAATCCGATTTCTCCGGCCGATTTGGGCTATTTGACTGTTATAGTAATCCGCAATATTATGTTAGTTGCGCCGAGAGGTATAAACTTGATATTAGGGCTAGTTGCAATCACAGGCATAGAGTTGGTATTAATCCAAATTGCGCGAGACCTCGTTAATATCTGGCCTATGGTTAATTTCGACTGACAGAGGAAATCAACCCGTTTAACCGCATTATTCATTATCGATCGTCTGTGTTCCATCCTCGGAATATTGTCCACATGAACCTACGCCCTGTGACTCCCCTTTTTATTGATATTCTCGATATAGTTATCGTTCCAGTTTAGCATAATTACCAACAACACTCGGCTCCCTATAATCTAGATTTGATCGACAACTAGGAAAAGAACATTCTTTCCCGTGATCTCGACCCTACTTCCCGACTACTATTTCACCAGCAGGACTTTGGATTACTTTTGATTAGGTGATACGACTTTAGCCCCGTCTGTAATGCGCGCCGTTGCCGGGGAAACGGTTTTGTTCCTTGTCTTTTTAATTGTTTTAGAGTCTAGATTATATATTCCCCGCCTCGCAGAACACTTGGTTCTTCGGGGACAAAATCTCTTAATCGCTTGCTCTTTAGTTCGTCTACGCGCAGAGCTTCGAGTTCGGGGGGGCCCCCATTCGATCCCGAAATTGAAAGATCCTTTCATAGACATGCAAGAACTTCTTCTGCATTAGCCACGAGATAATCCCAAAGGAGCTAAACCCTTGGATTTTGATTCTCGATTCTAGACGTACTGTTCTACTACCCCAAGAGAATCGCCATGGCTCGGAGACTCCCACCGACTTTTCCTGCCCTCCTCGTCGAACTTCCCAAGAGCTATCACAATGCCCGAAATCGAAGCCGTCAATTTTGAAAAATCAAAACCCGCATTGGCCGAATATGATCGAAAAGGAGAGTAATTTGGTGGTGGACCCATGAAGATCCTAATCTACACTATCAGACTTCGTCAATATTGTTCACCTACTTGCTGGGCTAAACAGGGGCGTAACACAAGATCACACTCGAGATCCTTTCCCATTTTCACTTCGAGACTAGGCAAAGATGTGGTACATTTGGATTGCGACTCTGACCACTGGGATCACGCGTGACGGAATACCATGGCCTTAAATTTTCATTGTGTCAGAAAGTCACTACCCTCCTGCAGAGAAGACTCCGCTAGGGCGCGGAGCCGATCACAAACCCTTCATCCAAGGTAATGACGGATCTTTGTATGAGGCTTTGGGAAAGATTCATGGCCCTCCAGAGAGAATGTGCCCCATCATGGCCTACAAAAATGACTCCTAGTTCAGTGGATTTTACAATGGTTTCGGGGAACAACTCAAGACTTATTCTTGACTCCCCAAATGGGAGACTCATGAAACTAGAAGTTGATGCCGCACATGACTTAATCGAGGAGATGGCTATCCACAACTCTCAATATGGCAAACCTCGAGGACTAGCTAAGAAGGGAGGCAAGTACCAGATGGATTCTATATCCCTATTTGGGCCGCTTTGACAAATGAATGCCATCAATGTTAAGTCGGATAATATGCAACTCTCCTCCTCCCGCGAGTGTGGGCGCTTTAGGTACTACATCCGAGATCTGGGTGGGGAATTGTGGGATAGTTGGACATTGGTCACGGAGACACTTGGAGTTCGCTTCAACAAGTTAATGCCTTCCAATCATATCCATAGGCAATAATCCATACTCCAACACATACAACTCCAGATGGAGAAATCATCCGACCGTCATACAAGAGCACTAATGTCCTAAATCCTCCCGCATCACAACCACATGCACAACAAGTGAACCGTAGGTACTACCAACAACCTTCTCAACATCCTCCTCGGCCTTCTGCAGCCATCTTTCAATCCATCTCAACAAGCACCTCATGCAACATCCCATGAAAGTGGTTGAGATGAGAAATACGATCCGCGCAGTATACAAAAAGACAGACAAACCGACAAGGCATGACATATTAGTCCATTCTAGCTCATAACAAGCATGTTGGAGAACCAATGGGTACGCTTGGCTTCGAACTCTACTCGACAACAAGGTGCTCTTCCAAAGACAATCTGCTCGTACAATGTACTCGCCAAACGCCATCACTCTCCGCAAGGGGTTCTCATTATGATGGACCACCCATGCCTACCGATGATACCGTGAGTGTGAGGAACAATGGGGACGGGGTCCAAGATCACCCCGCAATCGACAAGGAGAACTCTAAGCAAGCGACCGAACTTCGAGAGACAAATGAAGCCAAGAAGCATGCTATTGAGGTTCCTCCTATCAAACTTCCTTTTCCAAATCGTCAACTCAAGAGTAAGCCGGACCACCAATTTGGTAAGCTTTTGGAAGTCATCAAGAATCTTCGTAAATCGTCCCTTTCATAGAATTAATTACTCAAGTGCCTCGCTTATGCAAAATTCATGAAAGATATCTTGACTAGAAAAAGGGCTTTTTAGTGAGGTGGAGACAGTTGCATTTACCGAGGAATGTAGTGCCTTTTTACAAAATAAGTCTCCACCAAAATTGAAAGATCCCCGGTAGTTTCTCTATTCCCCGTCACATCGTAGACTATTCATGGGATAAAGCATCGTGTGACTTGGGTGCAAGTGCGAGTGTTATGCCATTATCTCGTTTCCTCAAAATTAAAAATATGGGAAGTCCGAAAGTTACCAATATTACCTCGCAAATGGTCGATCGTCTCGTTAAATACTCCCTAGGTATTCTAGACGATGTGCTCGTTAGAGAGGTAGGAAAATTTTTTATTCCCGTTGATTTTGTCTGTGCTTGACATGGAGGAAGACAAGCAAATTCCAATTATTTTGGGTAGGCTATTCCTTCATATTGCAGTGTGACTAATTGGATGTGAAAAATGGTAAGCTTACACTATCTCGGAGGAGATGATGAGGTCACCTTTAACTGCGAAAGCACCGCTTTGAAAAGTCCGATGCTAGAGGAAAAATGTTATAGTATTGATGTGGCCGATGTGATTTCCCATGATAACATGCCCCAAGCTCTCTATGGAGACCCCTTGGAGGCGGTACTTTGTCTTGATTCTTCCACAGTGATGGAAGTATTTTGAGCAATGAGGTCGATGCTAATGAGAAGGCTCTAGCAAGTGAAGAGCTCGACCTTGGTGAATGCCAAAAGGTAAAGATGTTAGTTCAATCTGCGTGCAATATTGAGGTAAAGAAACCCGAACTTAAACCTCTCCCCTCTCACTTGAAGTATATGTTTTTAGACGAGCATGAGTTACATCCTCGTAATGTCGGGCTGCCGCACTCGATGACAACCAAGTCTCACAACTTCGGACCGTTTTGAAAAATCATAAGAAGGCTATCGGTTATAGTATCGACGATTACTGAAGGGTATAAGCCCCGATTTTTGTATGCACGGGATACACCTTGAGGATAATCATAAGCCGTGCATTCACCCACAAAGGAGACCGAATCCAAACACGCAGAAGTGGTTAAGAAAGAAGTGATGAAACTACTTGATGCGGTATCACTCTACCCTATTGCCGATTCTAAGTGGGTAAGTCCCGTACAAGTAGTACCAAAAAAAGTGGTAATGATCGTTGAGAAAAATGAAAAGAATGAGTTAATTCCTACTAGAACCGTGACCGGATGGCGATGTGCATGCACTATAAGAGACTCAACATGGCCACTAAAAAGGACCACTTTCCTCTACCTTTTATTGACCAAATGCTTGAAAGGTGGGCCTGTCATAAATATTTTTGTTATTTCGATGGGTATTCGGGTTTCTTCCAAATTCTCATTCATCGCGATGATTAAGAAAAGACAACATTTACTCGGCTCTTACGGCACTTTTGCATATCGTAGAATGCCCTTTCGTTCGGGTAATGCCTCCGCCACCTTTCAACGATGCATGATGAGTATCTTTTCCGAGTTCATAGAGTCTATCATGGAAGTCTTTATGGATGATTTTAGTGTATATGGTTCTACTTTTGATACATGCTTAGTTAATCTCACTAAAGTCATGAAAAGATGTGAAGAATGTAATTTGGTCTTAAATTGGGAAAAGTATCATTTTATGGTGACTCGAAGGAGTTGTTTTGGGCCATATTGCTTCGATAGGGGCATCCAAGTGGACCGAGCCAAGGTCCAAGTGATCGAGCAATTACCCCCACTCAACTAATGTTAAAGGAGTACGAAGTTTCCTTGGGTCAGGCGGGGTTTTATCGCCGCTTATCAAGGATTTTTCCAAAATTGCTAAACCACTCGACCTAACTCCTTCTTAAGGATGCTCCATTTGATTTTATCGATGAATGCCTTGAGTCTTTTGACAAGATCACCCAAGCTTTGATACTCCGCATCTATCATCCGAGCCCCCGATCGGGGAACTCCCTTTCGAGATAATGTGCGATGCAAGTGATTACGCTAGCTTGGAGCCGTGCCTTGGCCAACGCAAGGATAAGGTCTCGCATGCTATCTATTGGTGCTAGCAAGACATTCGATGAGGCTCAAGTCAACTATGCCACTACGGAAAAGAGCTTTTAGCTATTGTCTATGCTTTAGAGAAGTTCCGGATCTTATCCGATTGGCTCCAAAGTTATTATCTACACCGATCATGAAACACCAAGTACCTTCTCTCTAAGAAGGAAGCTAAGCCAAGGCTCATTCGATGGATTTTCTTGCTCCAAGAGTTCTACATAGAAATTCGTGATAAGAAAGGAGCAGAGAATGTAGTCGCTACCACTTGTCAAGGATCGTGCATGACGATGGTATGAACTTAACTCCTATAGATGATTCTTTTCCCGACGATCATCTATATGCCGTCACCTCACAGAATTCCTTGGCTTGCCGATTATGTTAATTACTTGGCTCCGGCCGGTATATTACCTCCCGATTTGTCCTACCAACAAAAGAAAAGGTTCCTCCATGATGTTAAATTCTACTTTTGGGATGATCCTTTCTTGTTTCGTGAATGTTCGTATGATCTTTTCCGCAAAGTGTCCCCGAGTGGGAGGTCAACCGAATTCTGAATCGTTGTCATAACTCACCTTATGGTGGGCATCATGGCCCTCGAGAACCGTGGCAAAGCTCCATGAGTCGGGTTTCTTTTAGCCCACAATGTTTAAGGACGCACAATCTTTCATCATGTCATGTGACGCTTGCCGCAGGACCTCCGCAACATTTCGAGACGGCACGAGATGCCCCAAAGTGTATTCTAGAAGTTGAAATCTTTGATGTTTGGGGTATTGATTTTATGGGACCCCCTCCCATCTTCTAATGGGAACCGGCTACATCTTCGTCATGGTCGATTATGTCTCTAAGTGGTCAAGCCGTGGCATCTCCTACTAATGACTCTAAGGTAGCGATGGCTTTGTTCAAGAAAATCATATTCCCACGGTTTGGGGTCCCCACGAGCCGTGATTAGTGATGGAGGCCCCCATTTTCATGAACGACATTTGGATACCCTCTGGAAGAAATATCGAGTTTACCACCGTCCCGGCTTAGCGTACCATCCTCAAACGAGTGGACAAGTAGAGGTCTCCAATCGCGAAGTTAAGTCCATTCTTGAGAAGGTAGTTGCAAGGTCTAGGAAGGATTGGAGTACGAAGTTGGATGACACACTTTGGGCCTACGTAACCGCATTCAAGACACCCATCGGGTACTTCACCGCATGTGCCTCGTGTATGGGCAAGCATGCCACCTCCCCCGTCGAATTAGAATATAAGGCTTTTGGGCGATCAAAGAGCTTAATATGGATCAAAAGCTTGCAGGGAGAAACGACTTCTACAACTCAATGAACTTGATAAGTTTCGATTGTTGGCTTATGATAGTGCACGAGTATATAATGAGAAAACGAAGAAGTGGCACGACAAAAAGATCCTACCAAGGGAGTTCACCGTGGAAGACAAAGTCTTATTGTACAATTCTAGGCTCAAACACTTCCCCGGAAAGTTGAAATCTAGATGGTCGGCCCTTTCACAGTTACTAGAGTGAACAAGTTCGGTTCGTAGAGGTTATGAATGAAAAAGGTGAAGTGTTCAAGGTTAATGGGCAACGCTTGAAGTCGTACCACACAGGTGCTACCGTGGGTCTAGTTTCGAGGAACTCTAACCTCCAAGCACCATCACCACTTGACGAATGAGGGAGGTAAACGGTCGTGCGCGGACCTTTATAAACCGGGCCGCTCGGGAGGCAACCCGATTTTTGGAAATTTTTCCTCTCTTTCTTCTTTTTTTTTTCTCGTAGTTTTTCATTTTCATTTTTTATTTTTTAGCGTAACGAGAGAAAATTATTCATATTTTGGAACTTTATAGTGCAGCATGTGTGTCAAGGGTGACAATTCGCAGCCTTCACAATGAAAAACAAAAAGAAAAAGGCGAAAACTCAAAAGAATCGAACTCACCGGGCATCGCCCGGCAGTCGGGCGCGTCTCGCCTGGCCTGCCCGCAAGCACTTTTTCATGGACGACGAAAAATTCCGAGGCATGATTTACCGGGCACCGCCCGGGTAGGCCGGGGCGCGTCTCGCCCTGGCCTGCCCGCAAGTATCGCTCATGAAAAAATAACGCAACACCGAAATTCCAGGCAAAATTCCGCCCGTTGGCTCAGGCGGGCGAAGCGAACACGTTTTTCCCTCATTAAACCCCGAACCTCTTTTCCTCCCTCACAACTCATTCATCTTATTCCTCTCACTCTCTCTCTCTCCAAAACCCCGAGCCCTAACACCATTTTTTCTCTAAACTCACCTTCCCAATCCAAACTCTCAATTTTTTTTCACAAATCTTCATCTTCCATTCATCCTTTTCACTTTCTCCACTCCATTTTTCCTCCTCATCCCCTAAATCTTTCACTTTCTCTCTCCATCTTTCTTGGGTTTATTGAGTAAAGGTTTGAATTTTGTGATGATTCTTGCTAGTTTTCGCCTTGTAATTTGTGTTCCTACACCGAATTGTGCCATATAAGAAGTTTTAATCGATTTTTGTGAAGTTTCTAACTTTGTCCACCATTGTTGTTTCTTCAAGATTTCTCATCTTCTTCAATGGCAAACTAGTCGTGGTGCACGTGGCAACGAAAATCCCGCAATTGAGGCAGACACTACATTCCCCCACATCATCTTCAAAGATTAAGAACAACGGGTACGATTCCAAAACTTAAACATCGCATGATTTCTCCTACTAGATTTGTTAGTCGGGATCTCTTGCATGCTTTTGGTATCACCGAAATCACCCTGACCTTGTTTGTCGGGGTTGGTATTGGGGCATTTTTTACACTATATCATGGAACCTATGCCGATATCACACTTCAATTCTTAAGCTCTCTTGAAATCCGTAAACATTCATCCCATGATCATGCCATGTATTTTAGGATTGCCAATGCGGACCGTAAACCGACTCTTAGGCAATTTGCCCAACCGTTTGGGATGATCAAGGGGGAGATAGAAAGAAACCCGAAACAATGTTGTTGCGGACTCTTTTGGCAAGCTTTGACAGAGTTAGACCCCCAAATTGCCAACATTTCGCAAATTAAGTCCCGGTTCACAATCCGAGCATCCGATTCCTCCTAAAATTTTTTTGGGGGTACTATTTTTGGGAGGTGGGAACCCAATACAACCCTGACCGAGGAGCTCAACAGCTTGGGACATACCTATGGCCTCGCTACCATGAAAATGCATTGATTCGTTTACGCCTTTATGCACCACATCCACAAAATTTCCACCACTTACCCCACTTTTTGAGGAGGACGGCAAAGGTCGTGACAACCGTGCCTATAGTTATTGGGGGACTAGTCACCCACATCGCCCGTCATTTCTGCTATGTTGAAAATCGAAACAATGTAGTTTCCGGGCCACCTACCTTTATCTCGACCATTTTCTTCAACTCGATACTTTACTCCTAGTGGCTGGCAATTTAGGTGGCCGATTGCCAATCGAAAATCTATACTCCTCCCTAATCCCGACTTCGATCCAATTACCTATGGGGGACGACTCACTCCGATGACGCTCGTACCACCCACCTACCTTCTCCCCGTAGGTGATGAGACAAACCCTCCTCGGACCGGCCCAAGCACTCGAGCGTCCTCAAACCTACCGTAGGTGCGAGCCCCGCCCCCATCCATCCCTTCCTCTTTCTTCCCACCCCTCCCCTATGGCCGATTTTGAGGGTATGATGAGTGTTGCAGCAGTATGGAACCGAATATGGTTCCGCTAACACTCGTGCTATGGCTGCGTCTCGAGCGCCGTGTGGGACACCATTTACACCGACCAAGATCTAGCTATGTTTCCTATGTAATGATGAGTATCGCATGCTTGGAACAATAGCTCGGGCCGGTCCACACCCCGGCTGGGTACACTTGGAACCCCACCTATGGTGGCGGGGTCGGGGGAATGGCGCTGGTACTAGTACTCATGCCGGTGATGAGGACGACGATGGTGATGATGACACTATGGACGACCGAGGTCCATGTTCCTTTCTTTCCCTCGTTGTAATGCGGACATTGCCAAGTTCAAATTTCGGGGAGGACGTCTCTTGGGTATATGGTATTTCTCTCTTACTCTTTAGGTAGTTTAATGCTTTCATAGTTCGGCCTTCGAAGATAGCTAGTTAGATTTTCCCTTTTTTAGTTATCTACAAAAAGAAAAAAAGAAAAAAACAAAAAGTAAAAAGAACAAAAATACGAGTTTTCTAGAAAATCGTGAGTCAAGTTGAATAGTCGGATCCCCGTGCCCCGTATCATCATATTTGTGTTTCGACTTTGGATTGTCGATGGGCATGAAACAATGATCGATCACCGAGCATGACATTTTTGTACTTTGATCTATGATAAGAATCATAATCGTGGCACTCTATATGTCCTACAAGCATGTTCGGGTTTAACCGTGAGCTTACGTGCTTTAAAACCGCATATATTCCAAGCTTTTCCTTTCATCGTTGTATGCCCACTTCTCCGAGGGATGCTAGAACTTGTGTTTTCTCTTTATTGATGCATTGACTATATGATGGCTAAACAAAAATGATTATGACTCTCTTAGGAAATTGCACCATAAGACCAAATAGCCTTTCCCGCATTTATTTCCCTAGTTAACCACTCGAGCCGAGCCTATTTCTTTTGATAACCACGTTATGAGCTCCACATTTTCCAAAAATACATCTCTACCTTTGGTTGTGAAGTATTTAGGAAATGTATGTTGGTTGACATTCGATGGATGAAATTGGTTGTTGTGTAATTGAAAAAAGAGAAAAATTTCGTGTACATGGAAAAGTAAGGACTCCGCATTATTAATTTTCGAGTCCTAAGTGTTGATTCTCCTCTATCCTTATTAGCTAGTAGCTAAAATAGAAACTTTTGAAAATGAGACAAGTAAGGCTTTCAAAGAAAAATACAAAAGAAAAAAAAAATGAGAATTGGAAAAAAAACATCGAGTTGGAAGTCTTTGCTTGGATTATATGAAAGGAGAAAGGAGATGAAAGAAAAGAAATTTGGTTATAGTCGTGTTGAAATTTAATATATTGTGTGGATTGTTTCATCAAAGTTGTAGTAATACTTCACTTCCTCGAGCACCACATTCCCAAATATGTACCACACCTATTACCATTAGCCCCATTACAACCTTCAATGAGTCATATGATTTGTTTCGCATGTATAGTTACCTAATGTGGAGAGATGACACAAGCCTATGGACTAACTTGGTGAAGTTTGGCACCGAGTGTTATTAATCATCCTTCAAACACACGAGTGCGAGAAATGCATGGGCATTTCGGGTTGGTTAAAAGCAATCATTTTAACCGCTGAGAGTGTTCTACAAATGAGTGGAGAGTCCCCTTGTGACATCCTTTTCATTGATTTGTAGGGCATGGTCTAGTGGCCTATTTTGGATTCTAATCCCCGACGTGGTGCTTATCTCGTCGAGCTTACGTAGATCGTGATTTGGGGTGTGCTTCGATTCGATCTATAGTCACCTAAATATTTTTGAAACGATTTTATGTTGGGGTGAAACGACTATTACTTCCTTGAACTCTTGATCTTCGACAGGTTTTGCTGGTGGACAAGCAAAAGTCTAGCTTCGGGGGGAGTTTGATATGTCTATTTTATATAGAGTTTTTACCCCCCGTCCCTCATTGATTATTGGTCTTAATTGCGCTCTTCTGAGCCACTTTTAGTACTAATGTGTTTCTTGTAGTGTATTTGTAGTTTCAGGATGATTATTGTAGGAATTAGCATGTTCTCGATGCATTTCCTACTCATTTATACCACTACAAGAGATGATGCACTTTGAGAGCTCGAGCATTTTACTTGGGGTTAGATTCTACGATTCAAGAGCTTTCCAACAAGTGGTCACTTGCTTATTTCCGACAAATAACGCGAAAGTTATGACACTTTGAAGATTGGAATCTGGGCGTCAAAGACTCAAGACCGCCCGTCGGGCGATATCCGCCCACCTGGGCCTGGCGACTTTACCTTAGCCACATTTCGAGTTTGAGAAGAAGGGAAGCAACTTTCCTTGCGGGCCCGATCGGGCGACATCCGCCCGGGCTGGCTCGGGCGAGGCGAATCCATTTCGAGAGAAGGCTAGAAGGAACGCCCTTGGGCGTGACTAATGATTTGGCTTGGTAACCGCCCTGGGCTGGATTCCGCCCGGTTGGCCTGGCGGATCGATTTTTAAGGGATTTTAAGCGCGTGTTGCGCCGACTTTTATTTTCATATAAATACTTATCCTTTTAGGTTGGAAACACTACATTTTTACATTATAGTTTTAGCTTTAGTTTTTCTAAGCATATTTTAATTACTCAAGAACCCTAGTACTACTTTTTGCCCAATTTTACATTGATTTTCAATAGAAGCTTGGATTTTGCAAGATTAGTTTTACAATTGGTATTTCTTCTCTTCTTGTTATTCTTATTCAATCTTTTGATTTCAATTCACCATGTTTACTTGTTTCATCATGAGTATGTTTTCCCCAATTATGATTGAGTAGTTTATTTCTAGGGTTAAGGGGGTCCATGAATATTTATGATGGGATGCTTATAAAGTATTGATTTTTGATGATGTATGTTGAATCCTATTGAATGTATTATTTCTATTCAATCCGATTTGGCCAGATTTGATTGTTATAGTATTGCAATATTAGGTTATACGTCGAGAGGTATAAACTTGATATTAAGGCTAGTTTCAATAGGTAGAGTTGGTATTAATAAATTGCAGAGCCTCGTTAATATCATTCTATGGTTAATTTCGACTCGAGAGAGGAAATCAACCCGTTTAACCGCATTATTCATTATCGATTGTTGTGTTTCATCCCCGAATATTGTTCATTGGTGAACCTACGTCCTGGACTCTTTATTATTGATATTCTTGATATAGTTATTGTCTAGTTTAGTATAATTACTAACAACACTCGTTCCTTATAATTTAGATTTGATCGACAATTAGGAAAAGAACATTGTTTCCCTGTGGATTCGACCCTACTTCCCTGACTACCATTTGTTAAAGGACTTTAGGATTGCTTTTGATTAGGTGATACGACTTTAGTCCGTCAATATCTCATGTGTGTTTATGGAATTCCAAATGGGCAATTATTCAGAAATCCATCTCGGCAATGGCTCGCTTTTGGTGGGGAGGAAAGGTCAAGAGAGGAAATGCACCGGTCGAGCCGAGAGAAAATGTGCAAACCAACATGTATGGGAGGCATGGGATTCAAGGATCTTAAAGTGTTTAATGATGCTTTGTCAGAAAGCAAGCTTTGGAGATTATTACACTACAAAAATTTCTTTGAGTCGTGTGATGAGAGCCAAATACTACCCACATGGTGACATTTTTCAAGCACGGTTAGGTCACTCGAATAGCTATTCTACGTGTAGCATTTGGAGTGCGAAAAGCTCGGTGTGAAGGAAGTGGATAATGTGGAGGGCCAGAGATGGAAAATCAATTGATTTATGGAGTGAACCATGGGTTAGAGATGAAGATGGGAGATTTATTATGAGCGGGCGCGTCGAAGGCTTGAATGTTGTGGGTGATTAGATGAGGAAATGGAAAAGAGTGGAGAGTAGATGTTATTGAGAGGCACTTTGTCGAGCGAGACCAACGTTGTATCCTTGTTATTCCTTTGATTTCAAGATGTTTACAAGATGAGTCAGATGTGGGCATATTCAAAAGATGGGATTTACTCGGTGAAAACCGCTATATGCTCGGGGAACGGGAAATTTAGATGATTTTCATAGAGCGCGGGGGTTGTTATGGAGCTTGGAGGTTTCACCTAAGGTGCGTCACTTCTTGTGGCTTGTTACCACAAATTCTCTTCCCAAGCGAGAGACGTACTCAAAAGGCGTCACTTAGTAGAGGAGGCCCGTTGTCCGTGGTGCTCGGGGCGATGATGAAACCACCTAGCACGCCTTCTTCACTTGCCCGCATGTGTCAAGGTTTCTGGGATGAGTCGGGGTGCAAGTGAGTCGGGTGAGTGGTGTTGATAATGAAGAGATGAGTGAGTCCATGGTGAGATGGAATTCGCTAGACAAGAAGATGGTTCAGAGGGGGTGCTATATAATGTGAAACTTATGGTCGAGAGAAACAAGTTGGTATTTGAGAACAATCATCAACCGTTTGCTAGAATGTGTAGACAAGTTGATGAGTATAATGAGTACACCACTCTGATCTACTGAGTGTCATGAAGAGATTGATAACAGCCCGTCTCGATGGTTGGCGCCGCCTAGTGGTCTTGTCAGATGAACTCGATGCGAGTATTGGGGAGGACGGATGGATTGGTCTTGGGGTAGTGGCGCGAGGCTCTGATGGCAAGGTACTCTTTCGCCGTGAGGAGGGTGAGAGCCTTTTCGCCCCCCCGAAGTTGCCGAATGTAAAGCCCGCACATGGCGCTCGATTAGCCAAGAACCATGGTACGAAGGATGTGATTTTTGAGTCCGACTCACAGTGGTCACAACAAGATTAACAAGAGCAACCCTCTTTGCTCCTGAGCTTAGATGCGATTCTTGGTGATGTTATTGCTATGTGCAATGATTTTACTTCTATTAGTTTTCGATGTTAAAAGCATATGATCATTCCGCCCATAATCTCGCTGAATACCGCTTTTCATGCGCGAACAACGTTAGGAAAATCATTGTCCGAGCTGAGAAAATCCGTACGTACTTACGACACTGGCCCCTGATCACGAACTTCTTTCTTCCCTAAAAAACAATTTGCCAATTAGAAAAAAATAATGTCCCCCTAAAAAAAAAAAGAGTTTCCCAAGACTTGGTAAGAGTATATATTCCACGTCAAGCGGTGGAAAAGTCTAATAAAAGTAAAACCAAAACTAGGGTTCTTGTTTCTGATATTAAACCTCCACCAATCTTTCTATCTCATATCTGTTCTTCAATTTCTTCGATTTTCTCTCTCTTAATCAATAAATTTTGGATTTTTCCTAAAGAAAAGATAAATCAGCTGAAGGTAGAAGAAGAACAAGATGCCTGAGAACAAAGAAATCGGCGGCAACTCCGGCGAAAAAGACGGCGAGAACTTCGAGAACTCCGGCGAAGTCCGATGTTAAATCCGATGATATCAAAAACGAGGTTTCTAACGACAACGTTATAGTTTCTGAAGAAAACTTTAACATTAATAGTTCAACGGATCTGAATGTTGAGCCCAAATCCGAGGCTAATGGATCCTTTTTATTGACAAGTAAGTTTTAATTTTTAGGGTTTTTTTTTTGCATTTGATTGATATTTCCCTTTTTTTTGAATTGTTATTCCTAAATTATTATTTTGTGGTCATTTTTTAGTACGAAGTATGAACCCATATTTGGATTTTTAGGTTGAATCTGTTATAGGAAAATGAAATTGAAATTGAAATTTTGCGTTGATGATATAATTTGGTGTTTAGGTATATTGGATTATTGAAGGTCATGAGAATTAGAACAGATAGAAATCTTTAGATAAAGGAGAATTCTTGCTGAATATATTGTTTTTGTTGCAGTATGGGATTTATCTGATGGGAGGAAAAGGTTCGGGCACCCGGGTTTGATTTTTTGTGTTGTAAAATATCGTGCCTCGAATTGCTGGGTGTTGGTGGATTATTATTTGGTGGGATGTCTATAAAGTTTGGTGTTTGGATTTACATTAAACTACAAGATGCTTGATTTAGCTCGGTTTTAGTTCTCGGAGTTGAAATTATGCACATTAATGAATGAAACTTAGAAAGAATAATGTCCTAATGTTTCTAGCCGTCAAGTTGGTTCATCTCAGTAAAATTTGATAGCATGAAGAGGCTAATACTTCTCTAGTATGCATACTCGTTTGGAAGCGATCTATTTTGGATTGGATTGTATGTGATTAGAATTGTTTTTTTGGCGACAGCCATTGCACATCACCTTTTTCTCTTTGGAGATAGGGTGGATAGGTACCTTTTGGCAATCAATTTTTGGATAATTTTATAACGGGTACACATATGTGAAGTGTATATGAAAAGCTTGTTCAAAGCTTGCATTTTTTTCACTCTGCTACATTATACATACCCTTGATACTCTGGCATGAGTTTCTTGGTTGAAGAACAGAAGATCAAGGGAAGTCATGTGAATGCTATTCCTTGCTGGTTCAAGCCCTTTTTTTGATGTATGGACATGATCATTTATGCGGATTGCCTATTCTAGGCTCCGTTACTAGTTTGGGGATAAGGGATCCTGAAGGGACAAGTGTTCATCAAATCGTTATATATGTCTTGCTATGTTTCTTTTCTCCTGTATATCTTTGTAAAAGTTTCCCAACCCAACTATATCTCTGAACAACTTTATAGAGTGTGCTTACAACAAGGTATGTGTTATAAAGTCCCAATGGTCTGCCAAGGATGAAAATAGTGCCAAATGGACTAAGATTGTGTTTTCTTTTTATGAAGATTAATGCATTGGGTACAGTTAAGAATTGCCCGAACATCTATTACAAGGATTCAATCAAGTAATGGAAGTAGCTGTTTTTTGTTGGATCACTGGAAATCTGTGTACCAATACTTTTTGGACATGCTAACTTCCTTTAGACTAAACCATATTATGTTTAATTTTGGAATTCGAAGGCTTAGTGGGTATTTATTTTTTCTATGCACCCAACTCTTTAGAACTCTTGTTGTTCCCAGTGGAGAATTCAGCATGTTAACTGGCTGGATTTGTGCCTACCTCTCTTTTTTATGGCAGAAGAAGATGAGGTTAAAGAGGATGAATATGAAAAAGATGAACGGTTGGACCTTGAGGATAATGAACCTGAATATGAACCAGAAGAATATGGTGGGGAGTATGATGAGAAGGAAGTTGATCAAGAAGATTTATTGCAGGAGGAGGGGGATGAAGGTGTGGAGGAAGTTGAGGAAGCTGATCTAGCCGAAGAGGAGGAGGAGGAGGAGGAGGAAGAAGAGGAGGGTGACATGGCTGAGGAGGATATGGAAGAAGTTCCCGAGGAACTTGAAGGTGAAGAAGATGATGAGCATGCTGATGCTGGTGAGGGCCATGAGCATGAGCATGACAATCATCACGAGAATGCTGAACTGTTTGATGCTGCAGAAGAACGTGAACACCATGAACTTGTCAAAGAGAGGCGGAAACGTAAAGAATTCGAAGTGTTTGTTGGTGGGTTAGACAAAGATGCTACTGAGGAGGATTTGAGAGAAGTTTTTAGTGTTGTTGGTGAGGTTACTGAAGTCAGGCTCATGATGAACCCTCAGACCAAAAAGAACAAGGGCTTCGCATTCTTACGCTTTGCTACAATTGAACAAGCAAAGCTTGCTGTCACGCAGCTGAAAAATCCTGTGGTACTTGTTTTGATCTTGTCATAGATTGAGTGACTACAAAGCACAGATTATCTTGAATTTATTCTAACACCAACAATTCCAGGTAAAAGGGAAGCAATGTGGTGTCACTCCCAGTCAGGACAGCGATACCCTGTTTTTGGGTAACATATGCAAAACATGGACAAAGGAAAAAGTAAGTAGACTGTGGTATTGCTGTCTTCATCAGGCATCACGCTTACTTTGTTATTGGTTATGTGGAGTTGCTATATTCTCTTCTGATTGGCCTATATTAATTTGTTCTTCCAGTTAAAAGAGAAATTGAAACTTTATGGGATAGAAAATGTCGAGGACTTGACGTTAGTGGAAGATAGTAACAATGAAGGAAAAAAATAGAGGTTTTGCATTTTTGGAGTTCTCCTCCCGCTCTGAAGCCATGGATGCTTTTAAACGTCTACAGAAGAGGGATGTTTTACTAGGAGTTGAGAGGCCTGCAAAAGTTTCTTTTGCAGATTCTTTCATTGATCCTGGAGATGAAATTATGGCCCAGGTAATTAGATCAAGCATCTTTCCCATTATTTGGATGATTATGGAGTGATGTATTGCAAGCTGTCCAAACACTTATTAGGAAGGATTTTTTGTGTGAATACTTACATGGCCAGCTACAATAGAATGCTTATTAATGTTTATTTTTGGATGATTGGTTAATTTTACCTTATTTTGGTGTCGATCTAACTGTATACAAAGTAGAATTCCTACAACTTGACATGTTTATTTTATGCATCTTTGGACATGATATATTTGAGTGAATTTCTTTCCTGTTTTTTGTGATTTTTTGGCTATGCTAACCCACACCTATTTAAGGTTGTAACAATGGTTTAGGTAGTAGGGTGAGGTGTGGGTTTGATGTGAGTAATTTTTGAGATTCCAGGCTTCTCATTCTTTGGGACTCTTGTTGTGCATTGTTCCATTTCTTGGAGTGATCGGTCCTTTTAACTGTGAAGGATATTTGGTTGCAACTGTTTTAGGTCAAAACTGTGTTTATTGATGGTCTTCCTGCCTCATGGGATGAGGATCGTGTTCGTATTCTGCTCAAGAAGTTTGGGGAAATTGAAAAGGTTGAACTTGCTCGCAATATGCCTTCTGCGAGAAGGAAGGATTTTGGCTTTGTTACTTTTGACTCTCATGATGCAGCAGTAACATGTGCCAAAAGCATCAATAATGCAGAATTGGGTGAAGGAGAACACAAGGTTAATTTGGTTTAACTGCTTTATACGTGCTATGACCTAGACCTGTCTGGAAATAATGCATAAGGCTATATCTGACTTGACTCTTCTGCAGGCTAAAGTAAGAGCCAGATTGTCCAGGCCGTTGCAGCGAGGTAAAGGTAAAAGCCATCCCCGGGGTGATCATAAAGGGTCTCGTGTTGCTGGACGACGTCCTAGGGCTCCTTGGAACCGTCCATTGCCACGTCCCCTTCCTGCTCGTGCGAGGGGACTTGGTAGCCGGGTTCCAGTTGCTGTGGGCCGTGGCTTTAAGAGGCCTGTTGGAATACGGGACAGGCGTCCCCCACCATATGTGCCAGCTAGAGCTAGACCACTGCCACCTCTACCTAGGTCATATGAAAGAAGAGCTCCTGGTACACATTCTGGTCATGGCTGGTCACTTTTGCTGGTAGATGGTAGTGTACTTAGAAGTGACATGTTTTCTACTATTCTATGCAGCTCCTCCACCAAAGAGTAGCATGAAGAGGGATTATCCCAGGAGAGAAGAGCTGCTACCAAGAAGCAGGGCTGTGGCAGACTATGGATCTAGGTTGCCACCTGAAAGGCGTCCATCATATAGGGATGAGTATGCTACTCGTTCTCCTGTTTACGCTGATGTGCCTAGGAGCAGTGCCTCACGCTCTGCAACAAGGAGACCTTATCCAGAGGATAGCTATGCCCCAAGATATGAAAGACCCCCTCCAAGTTACCGCGAAGGGCGTCCTCGCGATTATGATTCTATCTCTGGCTCTAAACGCCCTTATAGTGCTATGGTGAGCCTTTGTCTCATTTCATGCCTTCTCATTTTGTGTTTGACTCGTTATTTTTTTTCCTAAATTGTATTTCTCTTTGTATGCAAGGATGACGTCCCTTCACGATACACTGATCCTGGTCATAGTATGCGTCATTCAAGGGCACGTTTAGACTATGACATCCCTTCAGGAAGTTCTCAGTACGCGGATACATATGGTGATAGGTCAGTGTTGCTTAACCTTTCAGGGCAATAGTATTTGAAGCCATTTATTTTCCTCATACAGTGACTAAAACTGTTGAATATTTTAGAATGGGGAGATCTACTGTTGGATATAGTGGCGGCAGCAGAAGTTCGATGTCTGCTCCAGATTCTCATGGACTTTACAGTAGTCGTCAGGGAGTGAGCTATAGTGGTGGTATGTCCTTGTACCTAAATTACAGTTAGTAATGTCAAGTTCAATGTATCTTGTCGTTCTTCTCTCTCCCTCTGGCTGGTTTTGAGCATCTCTTGTTTTACAGGTTCATACAGTGGCAGTGATGTGTATTCTTCAAGCTATGGCAGTGAATATGCTTCACGTGGGTCAGATGTACGCTTCTGATCTCCTCCCTTTGTGTTTTTTCCTGTTGAATATTCAGGTGTCCAAGGTCAAAATATGTAGGCAATTAAATCAATGTTTGTGATTTCAGGTTGGTGGGAGCTCTTACTCATCACTGTATTCTGGCCGTGGTATGGGTGGTAGTGGTAGTGGTAGTGGGTACATGGGAGGTGGCAGTTCTGGATCATATTACTGAGTTAATTAGTCACGGTAATTACTGTGAGGCAGCAAAAATACTTCAAAGTTTATTTTCTTTGCAGAAGCAGGTTCTGGTAATATTTTGCTGCTATAACAGTTACATGACGACATTTTTCTTGTTATCACAATTTGTTCATAAAGGGGTGCTGGTAAAGATGATGTGGAAGTTCATGCTCTAGTTGTGTATTTTCTCTTGCAATAGTCGCACTTGTCCTACCTGTTAGAGGATGAGTGAAAAAGATCTTTGATTGTCAGTTTAGCATAATACTTTAGTTAGGTTTAGAGAGACCAAGTATTTCCTAAAGTTGTTCCTATGTAAGAGAACTTGTGTTTTGATGTAGTTTAACAGGCAAGAAATTATCTATCTGTTGGTATTTGTGTACTCTTTCTTCCTCACAAAAAAATAAAATGAAGTTTAATCGGCAAGAAATTATCTTTCTTTGACTTTCTGCGGTAATTTTTTTTTCTTACCTTTTTAATTTCAGATTACAAGATTCAGTGGGAATTTTGCCTGCTCTTTTTTTTTTTTTTTAAGGGATTGATTTGGTACTAATACTACTGTCTTTCTGGTTATGACCAGTTGACCACATATTTACTTGACTTCCTCCCCAAATAATATCCTCTGTAATTTCAAATTTGAACCATCTGGTATTATTTATCCTTCATGAGACGTTACAAGCATTCTGAAGAAAAAATTATATTGGTAAGGTATTGTAAAATCTAAGCAAAAATCTACGAGATTAATCCCAACTAAGGATGCTTTAGTGATATTGGTTACAACTTACAACCAGCAGTTGCTTCATCCGTTTCACAAAGATCTTGCTTCTTTTCGTTTTAGTCCGTTCTCCTTATTTTGCTATCGCCTTCCCCCTCTTTTTCCACTCTGACTAGTTATTCTTCATCATATGGATTCACTTGGTGCATAAGATAATACTCATGTTCCTAACAAAGTTCCTTTCTTCTACCCTAAAGTCAAACAAAAGACTTCATTTTACACTAACTCTTTCATTTCCTTGGTTCCTATATCTACAGACTACAATACTGGAACATTCTTCTTGAAATAGAAGGAAAATGACTTAATTAAGATCAATCTACCTTAAGTTGTAATGGGTGTTTCTAAGAAAATTAATCTTACGTATGGGTTGAGAATTATTTTTTAGTTATTACTGAGAAACGCAGAGTCAAGACCCATTGAACACTTTAAAGGTTTTCTTGCAAATTTTACTTGACACCCCCTTTACTACTAGGATTGGTACTTTCTTATTTAAGCGAAAAACAGCAGTATTTGTGATAATTTCTAACTGTCCAGGAGCACATGCCAATTAAATTTTCACTCAGTATAATCTCATCCCTTGAGAAATTCACAGAAATAGAAGCACTACTGAAGGTTGCGACATTGATTTGGAGTACAAGGAGATATAATAACATGAATTTCTGAAATAAGTGGATAGCAACATCAGCCAAACAATTTCTTCAAAACCAAGTTTGGAAACATCACCTTTAAAGTGGCATTTTACGGAAAAGCATTTAAAAAGGGTTGGCTACGCGCTCATGAAAGGTAGTTAGAATCAAGAACTTGATTCCCTTACTGGTTGCTTGTTTCGCACACTTTAACGATACCCTTTACCCCCCTTACCCCCAAAGCTCTCTACTTTCATTCCCCCACCCCCTGTGCTTCACTTACCCTTTCTTTGACTCAATCTTGACCATCTCCTTGACCACCCAACCACCACTTAACCCAACCACCACCTCGACCACCCAACCACCACTACAACCTCCCATCCGACACCGCAACCCGACCCGACGACCACCACAACCCAATCCGACCACCGTAAGCGAGCACCCGACACCTCCACCCGCACCCTCAATCAAGCCACCAACCCATCGTCTAAACCACCATTCACTGGCACAAACCCTAGAAAAAATAGAAGAGCGACGGAAGGGTGAGAAGTCGACACCAGGAAGAGGAGGAGAGATGCGACGCGCAGGGAGGGGAGGGGGAGATGCGACACGCGCAGGGAAGGGGGAGGGGGAGATGCGACGCTCAGTGGAGGGGAGGGAGAGATGCGATGTGCAAGGAGGAGGGAGGGGGAGATCGACGCGCAGAGGAAGGGGTGGGGGAGATGCGACGCGCCAGGAGGGGGAGGAGATCGACGCGCGCGGCGGCGCCTAGGTACGGAGAGGCGGCCGCGCTTTGGGGTTAGATGTGGTGGTGGTGGTGGTGCTATGGTGGAAGATGGTAAGAGGAGGAAGAAAGAGGAATGACATTTACCAACCAAACATCACTTTTAATCTAAGGGTTTTGCCTTCCTTTCCCTTCTAACCCTTTCTGATTTCATTCCCTTTACCCCATAACAACCAAACACCCTTACATGGGTTCACAAAGTGAATTTTTTTATCAACAAATTAAGTGATTTATCGCATTCGCCGACAAGAAATCATTCTATGCATGTTTGAGCATGTGACTCATGAATTTGCGTGCTATAATGTGCAAATTGGATCTTTTCATTGACCATATGTAATGGTATAAAAAGCGGGACAAATGATTTGGACTTCTTCCACTATCAATAAATATCCTTAATGAAAACCGCAAAACGTGCAAAAAGATTTGGACTCCTTCCGCATTAATAAATATACGGACTTGAGTCTAGAGATTGATGATTTATATTATAAACCTGCTCAAACTAAGAAATACAATAAACCCACTATTCAATTGTACAATAAATGGCTCACTTTTGGAAAAACTCAGATTGAAAATTTTATTTGAAATTTCTCAAACTAATACTCAGCGATATTATTTTAATCATTTTCAGTTAGGAAAGAATTACTCCATAGAAGTTATGATGCAACCTCTCAATGCTAAGAAACTAACCCCAGCCTATCAAACATACAAGGACTATTTGATACATGATACATCTAATTTTGGCAAGAAAGTTATAGCTTCAGGAGATTTTGATTCTCCTAGGAAGAGGGGAAGTCATATGATCAATATGAAGATGCATAAACATATATATCCCAGTGATAGAAAAGAAAAGAGATTTGATTCTTATAAATAGTCACTCTGATAAGCAAAGAAACATGAAGTCATGATCAAAGTCATTACAATTACGACTAGACGTGTAAACACGGACATGTCTAAAATTTAACACTGATCCCCAAAAGGGTAACAAATGGACCTATAATGAAATAGTACTTCCAAGCTTACAAGTTACAACTATAAAACATTGCCAATGCTTCGTCAAGATGTACACTTTGCAATGTTGTTAACCGGGCATATAAAATGGAATTATAATATTATACAGAGCAAAGCCATCCTAGTAAAAAAAGGAAACTTAAAGTAAGAAACTAAAACATAAAACAACATACTACTACAACTAATACTAGATTTAATTAGGTAACAATAAGTGTATTATAGGTAACAATTGATGAACTTCAGCACTTGGTCCTTTGACGAGTCACTTAAGTTATCAAAAGACAAAAGGTGAATAAATAACGAGAAAATATTAGCAGCGCCTTTGAATCCCTTGCTAGCCATACTATCACAATTTGTACAATCCATTTGGTAAGCCATTATTGAGCATGAATTATCAGTACGATCATTAGGGGGGCAATTGTCTTCCTCCATTTTCCTCTACAATTTGATAGCTTATATGTTGTAGCATTAAGCTGTAGGTCCTTTAATATCAGATCCACGAGAACATTAGATGTGGTGTGTCATTGACGAGGATATTACAGATGACAATTCTTGACGAGGATATTACAGATGACAATTCTTCAAGTAATGCCACAAGAACATCAGGTGTGTCATCCCTTCTGAAGTATTTCTTGGAACAAGTTGAGACCCTTGTCGATATTTCCGGCTTTGCAATATCCATTAATGATAGCCCTGAGATGGAGTAGCTTATCATGAAATCCATAATGGCTTGTGCTTCATCAACACTCCCATCTTTGCAATACATGTCAATCAACATGCTGAAAGTGGTAACATTTAGTGCTATGTTACACTCCAACATCTCAACTAACACATCTTTAGCCTATGGTAGCCGGAGTTATACACACCTCCAATTAAAGAGGTATAAATGACAAAATTGGCCTCTTTTAACCTCCTATCCTTGTTATATATGACAAGGTTAGGATTACAAGGACCAGATTGCATCTTCCTAAGCAAGTTGAGGGCAGCAATCTGATCCAATGTTTAATTGAAAACCTTGCTTAACAATTTGATCCAACAACTGAAGAGCTTGGGGGAGCTCATCATTCTGAATAAAGCCATGTATTAAGGTGTTAAAGGTATAAAAGTTGAGGAGAGAGATGAGGGTGGAGTGAGGTTGAAGGCGATTCAATCTAGACATGGCAGTGAAGAGTTGAGTGAAATTTAATACGAAAGGAAGAGGGTGCAAATAGATCAATTGATGGAAAAGAGAAAGGGGAAAATTAAGATTGCAAAACCCTAATTTGCAGAGTTTTTTTAACTGATTTCAGAAATAATTCACGATCTAATATAACAACATCACTTGCATTGGAGTGATTGCTGGAATTAAATTGAAAAGGGACAGAAGGAAAACCTTTAGGAGTAATCTTGATCTTCATCTTCTGTAACACTTCACGATTTATGTACGAATTTTATGGTGTTGTACTTTCATTCATTGAAAGTTATGAGTAGATGATGATATGAGGTGGATGAAGATTCCATTCATAAGATCTTTAGAGGAAGGAGAGGAATGTGAAATGCGGCGGTTTTGTTTGCTTTTTTTATATTTATAGTTGTTAAAAGAGGATGTTTTACTCCCCAAAATCCTTCCCTATCTTTTTGTGTAGGGTTTTTTAGGGCTATCCTGCAAACGGGTTGTTTGGGTTAGGGTATGGGTTGTTTCGATCTTCTTATATAAGCGGGTTGCGTTTGTTTCAACCCAGGTCAATATTTAAATTTAATATGTAATAAAAAAATAAAATAAAAACAAAATATAATATTTTAAGTTATACTTATAGATTACGAATATGAGATAATATTAAAGTAAATAAATAGAATATTAAAAAATAACAAAAAATTAAAATTTAGTTCACTTCATAATTCATAGTGGGAAATCAAAGTTGACGATATAATTCGGGTGGATTAGGATACGTCCGATTTTTAAAAATTAAAAATGTTGGGAAAAAAAGGAATTCACAAGAATAGCCCATAAATTAACGCAAGATATTAACATAAACTATTTTGGAGGAAAATGTTGTCCAGAAAATGATTTTTCCCAGTTGTATTTTTGGTCTGGACAGGAGATTTAAAAAGAAAAACACAAGCATCGAAAAAGCTTTTCCATCCTTTTGGAAACATTTTCCATTGAAACAAAAAAGGCCTGGCCAAGCCGTGGGAATAAAAAGACCTTTCGGGCGACGCAAGTATTTATTTTTCTCTTTTCTTATTCTCTTATTCCCAACATCTCTATTTTCCCCTTATTAGCTTAATAGCTTTTTCATTAAACCAAACAAAAAGAAAAATAATATTCATTCTCGCTTTCTAACGAAAAATATTTTTCATGGAAACCATATTTCACATAAATGTTTTCCATCAAACTAAACGGACCACATGAGTTCGTGAATAGGGGCAATGGATCGGAGACCGACGGGCGGAGCCTTCATCCGCCACATCACCCGCGACCCAAAACTCCATCCACACCATCCACCATCCGCCAAAATTTTCACCCACATCCGCTCCACCGATCATCCGCGGGTGTGGCGGGTGAAGCAATGGGGTGGAAGACGGAGTGAGCCTCCGCCCTCACCCGCGACCCAAAACTCCATCCACACCACCACATCCGAACAAAACTATTTTTTAGATTTAACAATTTGAAAGAAATTAATATTATGAAAAATTAATAATAGTATCATAGATTAACAATAAAGCCGATAAAATATCAATCTTATTACACACCGAAAAGTAATTATAAGTATTTCTTTATCTCTAAAAAAAAAATTAAGCATTTTTTTTAATTACCTTAAATGACACGTGGCAAAGAAAAAAAACAATTTTTAAAAATTAAATTATATATATATATATATATATATATATACCATGGATTGACGAATATATTAATTGATAGATTTGGATGGAGCGTGTGATGGGCGCGTGACGATTCAAAAATATCATCCATATCCGCCCGACCCACCACTCGATCCATCCATCACCCACCAATCACCCGCTTCACCGCGCGATCACCCATTTATTCTAACGGATGAAATGGATAATCCATTCACCCACGGATAATTAACATCTCTATTCATGAACTTATCCAACCATTAGATACTTTTTTCTGTTTGTTTGTTTTCGAAAATATTGGTGCAAGTATGGACTGGACCAGGCTGCCATATCTCCTGATTCAGCCCAGCCCATTCCCACCCCCTCCTATGCACCCCACGAGGATAAAACCCCCATCACAAGGGGAGGAGATGAGAGGAGCTACTGATTCTCAACAATTAGATATCTTACTAAGTTATATACTATAGAAGGGTGACGACATTCAGATTCAGTTTTATCAGACTTCATGAAAGAGAAAAATGCTATTAAATTAAAGTTGTGAATACATGTATACACTTTTTAGAGAACTACACTATGGCTGGCACTTTCCCAAGCGAAAAAATCTACAAAATTGAGTCAAAATGTCTACGGACTTTCGTCAACTACTCTCGAAGGGGGATTCCTCAATAATAAGCATTCCCCAAAGACATAGCAAGAAAAAATTCCTGCTCCTTGTTAGGCAGCTTTCAATTTGGCCGACGCCGAGGCAAGGTGAGAAAGAGTTCTGTGACCAACGAATACCAAGAAGACTCCCAAGAAGCCTCAAGAACTTCAACGTTGTAAAGAGGTTCAACTGCAAAGAAAGATGAATGAGTTGGGTGTGGAAGCGGCTTGCAGATGCACGAAACATAGGAAAACAAAAATTAGCAGAAACTACATGAATTGTCCCCAAAAAGTTGAGATTTTGAAATATTATAATGCACTATTAAGTATCCGGAGATGCTACAGAAATAATGTTGTAGCATATTGAGATCTGCAAATTTATGGAGGGGAACATTGAAAAACACAAACCTTCAGCCAGAAAAGTGCATAGAGGCAAAGTACAGCTGCAATGCCAACATGAAAGAGTGCAGCAAACGCAGCAGGTACTGTTGATGTTGGGAAGCTCTTAAAGTTGACCCCAAGGCTTAAGCAGCTGCAAGAAGACAGAAAATAAGAGTAAGAGAGTGAAATATTCAATAGCTAGAATGCTAACAAAGTTGACATCGGCGAGATTTGCATTAATTAAAAAACCGGATTTACAAACTAGGAAAAGACCACACAACCGATAAACTGGAACTAACCAAACACTAAACTGAGCTTTATTAAAACCATATAAAGTAAAAAACAAGTAAAACTGCTATGTTGGTCTTTGCTGTTCAATAATTGTGATGATTGAGTCACAACACTGATGGATGTGGTCGAGAGTTGCTAACAAAGTTCAAATAAGAAAAATAGAACAGTTGAAATTGAATGTAACTGAAAGTAGAGAGAAGCCACATGCTAAGAATTGACATTATAAAATATTTGATAGTCAGAACAATGCATGGGCTTGATGGGAAAGAACTCTAGCTATATGCATGATACGATCCAACTCATAAAAAAGCATTTGAAATGTCGAAGTTCAGCACGGTATGACTGCTATTTAAATCATACAAGCAATTATATGCCTTTAGCCAGTAAAGTGGTTTCGACAACATGACTAGCAGTGGGTTATGCATATGAAGGCTCGAGCAAATTAACTCACCCCAATGAAAAATCCTACAAGTGGAACAAGGGTAAGGCCCAAGAAAGCAAGAGATAGTTCCTTAGGTGGACGCTTTTCTGGAGCTCTGAATATGTGTGTTATTTCTGCTTTGGGTCCAAACCTCGAGAGAGGGTCAATCGGCTGAAGAGGTGGACGAGTTGCCTTCTCGGGTGCTTCAGGAAGATCTAAGTCGATATGACCCAAGGACCGTAAGAATGAGTTTTCCTGAAAAATCAATTTAGAAGTCCATATCAATCAATGCAAAAATCAAATCAATAAAAATAAGAAGAGTATCATAATTACCATGACGGCATCTCCAACTGTTAGTTGAAGGTCGTATTTGCCTGAAAGGTAGTAGAATTTGTCCACTAGTCCAAGGAAATCCTACATGACAACAGGAGTCATGCTTTCAGATGCTTAATTTAATGAAGATATACATGAATAATTTTATCCATGCTGACTAATAATTTAGGGGTGCAAGCAACTGCGATATCATACTTGAAAGAGGAGAACATTCCAGATTCACTTATCAATCAAGACCACAACACGTCAAGGAAAGATAAGTAAACATCAAACCCTTAATCAATTTAAGACTGCATGGCCATATAATAAAGGAGTAGAAACCCATACAGCACCATGTCCCTATACAATTCAGCCCTTACAATTTCCATCATGCACCTACTACAATGCCATTATAGCCATCTAAAGACCACCATCAACTACCACATAAAAAGGCACTTTCCCCATCTACTTCTCTTTGTAACCTCTTTAAAGCGTTAAGAAGGCCGGTTTACCATACTGGTAAGAAAGGGTCTTTAACAGATAGGTAGAAGGAAAAAAAAGTCTAACACATATCTATATATATTATTAAAACGTGTAGGCAAGCATTGTAGGCCGTCGGGTGTCACCCTACCTCATACGCTGACCTGGCGCCACTTCATCACCAAAGTGACATTCGGCCTTAAAAATGATTAGAAGATTAGTTGGAAAAAATCTTGATCCCGTGACCTCTTAATTCATAATGTCATGATCTTACCACCAAGCTGCATCTCTTATAAGTAACCAAATTCTGATTCTAACTACTAAATCCTTATGCCTTAATCTACTATTATTATTTAAAGCGTGGGCAAGAAATGTAGGCGCCTAGGTGGCCACATGTCCCTTCCCCTTCCCCCTCCCCTCAAACACTAACATGACGTTATATCATTTGTGATTTGCATTTATTTGGAACATTGACAATGTAAAATTTTAATTCCACAACCTAGGTAGGGAAGAAAGAGATTCTCTCATTGCTTCTTTTATCAAGATCAATGATGATGATACGGGTTTTTAATTGAAACCAAGAGGTTAACTTCTAATGCTTTGAATGCATATTATGAATGAAATGTCTTATCTTCATTCTATATACCGACATGACATTCCCCTTGAAAATGATAAAAGAGATTTGTGTAAAAGGGCTAGAACCCCTCGACCTCAAGTGTCTTGATCTTACCGCTAAGCTAAATCTCTTAGACGGAACTATATTCCAATTCTAACTACTTAATAACTTATAATCTTTTTGTTCACACAAATAAAAAATAACCCGGGTATTGTCGGGCCCAAACACTAGTGATTTTGTAAAAAAAGGGTTCTGCAACATCATATAAGCCTACTCTTGGGCCAGATTTAACTTAAACTCGTGCTTGAGCAGTAAAAACAATACTTTAAACTTCACTTGTACTCTTTCTTCCCCCTCTTTTTCCTTCTTTATTAAATAACGAGCAAACAATAATCATAGTGTGTCTTAGGAAGAAAATTTGAAAGGAGTAAAAAGGGGCAAAAAAGGGTGAAAAAGAGGAGGTTGACAGTAATGTGTTACTATTACAATAAACTTTTAAGTTAACTTCAGCAAAAAAACAAGTTAAAACCCGACAAATAATTAGGCTTATATGACAGTGGAGTGGTTTTTTTAGAAAAAAAAAATGTCAAAAAGTCCTACTTTTGAAAAATGCACACCAGTTTTCCAGTTAATAAATAAGAATTGGGTCCTGAAAATGGATTTATAATGAATTTCTTGAACTGGTACTGTAACATTACGGACACAGAAATATCTAAGATTATCTGAACTGACATTCAATTAGGATTTCATGTAATTTTATGCAGCAAATAGAGAGGCTTGAATATGACATTATAGCCAAAAGCAGTAAGAAAAACTTACCAAAGTTATTTCAAACTTTTTCCCTGAGTTCCCGACCACAAATACATGTTCAACATTAGACTCGTGTCTCAGCTTCAGCAATGCCTGCCAAGTGCCACCATATCCATTAGCAAGCTATCTAAAAGTAATGGAGTTGTCTAGGGCTTGAACAACAAGATAATTTAAACCTGGTGGGGCTTAAACGCATTTCCCAGAGGTGACGCTAGCTGGAAGGAGAGTCGCAACTTCTGGAAGATGATTTGCTGACAGAGAAATGGAACTGTCTGCAGATAAATCTAACCTGCAATTTCATGTTTAAACATTTAAGTACTTGATTATTGCTAGAAAAATATATTTTATTTTTGTTTCTTCAGCCAGACAAGTCAAACTAAGTCCAGAACAGGAAATGGGAGAGGGCAACCAGAAGTCGTTTGTCAAATAAATAAAGTGAAATGGTGAAATGGAACCATATGTTAAGTATGTGAGAGTAAAGTAATGAAACCCATGACCAAAAGAAGAATTGGATCACTTTTTGGTGGGGCATCTAAAAAGGAAAATGGTGCATAATATAAGGGATGGAGGGAGTAGCAAACCGTATACTAGTTCTCAGTTGACAACTGGTAAACAAAAACCATTCGAAATAGAAAATTTCATTTTCTAATCTTATACCTTCACCAATAGCCAAAACATAGAAAACTTCATTTCAACAGAGATGCAAACTCAGGAAAGAAAATTGAAGGGACAAAATAAAGAATTATTTGCCAATCTCAGAAACATCATGCTTGCAATTAGAAAAGGTGGACGAATGATGATGAGCAATGATATATAGGAAATATAATAGGGATGGGCAGGTTCGGGCAGAACTGAAAAAGACGAAATCAAGACAAGTTTCATGAATTTTGAAATATACTTACTTCTTCTGAGATTCCACATTGCCATGATCACTGTCAAGGACTGATATCTCAGCATTTTCAACTTTAATTTCTGCTGTGACATATATTTTAACCCATGTTCGGCCTCCTGTTGCATATACATCACTCTGACTTGGATCATTGAGAGCAATCTAATCCACAGCATGGAAGAAAGAAAAGGAACAGTCAATATTTGAGTAGTAGCCCAACAAAGACAGATAACCGATTAGTTAGAACTTAGAAGTGTGGAACAGGATGACACCTTGAAAACAAATTCATATTTCCCTACATCAGCGCTCCTTTGGCAAAGCATCCAAGACATGAAAACCACCATCTACGCCATACTTGAGATCCTGATAATAATAGATTTGACAAAGTTAGTTGGTTTGTGAGTGAAGAAGCTTTAAGATTAGAAATGTAAATATGATACAGATATCTAGTAACTTGAAAAAGATTTGTCAAACACCTGATTCTCAATTATAGGAGCATTTTTCGAATCAAGACTGGCAGCTTGAACGATTTTCACTGTCACAGGAGGTGCGCCTGACCCAAGTACAGTGCTCACCTTAACCTGTTCGCATATAATATAGTTAAAATCATTGGAGTAAAAAAGGTGTACAGATTTTAGTAGGAAAGTATACGGCGAGCCGCTGATGTGAACAAAGAAACACAAGTGCTTCATCCACCTAAACAAAGCATATTCTTATAATCCAGAGCACAAGTAGCACGAATAACAAGCTCACAGAGCATATTAGCATATATAAAGAAAGTAGTTCTGATTTTTCTCAAAACACCCCTCTTTAAATTATTTCACAACAAGAAAAAGAAAAAAGCAGTAGCATAGAGCTAGTTAGACCAAAACTAAGAAATTACAATGTGGCGAAGAGAAAAATGTAGTGCTCTGATAACACATACATCCATGACACGTGTCAGACTGATACAGACCCTACAAAGTATACAGGATCTAGGCTTCTAGCAGAATACAAATATAAAAAAAATGGACCCAACTGTATCAGCATTAAGAATTTGGGAATCAAATCTTTCCTAAAAGCACAGCGGGATCATGCTAAGATTTTTTTTCCCTCAGTGCTCAAATTTACGTCTGTATCTAAGAAATTGACTTCATGCACCATTATCTTTGAATAGATGTAATGGAGTAATCTAGAAAAGAATATTACATCATTTGACCATCATGACATAGGAAAAATATTTCCTTGATACTTGCATTATTAGTAAAATATGAAGCCACATAAAAAGCAACTTCTTGAATATGAAAGATAAAAGCGGCGCAGATACCTTGAGCTTGTCACTCTTGGAAAGGGAAAGCACGGTAGCAGGGAGAGACAAAATCAATGGGATTGAGACCCTGCCACAGAAAAGCAATACTTGTTACATTTACAAAAAAGCACAAATCACCATACTCTGTGATGCATCAAAGAGGGAATAAGACAACAAAATGTAAACCAGGGGAAAATTTATGAGGATAAAAGGCTTTGATCATATTTTGAAATCTGAGATACAAAAAACAATATGGATAATCAAGGGCTCTTTCCAGTTTCTAATATCTGTGTGTCAATCTGAAAATCCTACACAAAGCCCTTTTAAAATTGATTTTTAGTGGCTTGTGTAAATAGATACATATATATTCAAAATTAAAACCTAACATTTTATAGTTGCTTCTTGGTTTGATTGGAAATTTTCTTATCTGACCCACTAGACATGAAATCTCCTCTTACATGAGCAATTTTTTTTTTGTTTCTTTGAGGTAAATGTCAACCTTTATTTACGTGATATATGACATAAATATCAATATATTTAATTTGCATATAGAAGACTTCATACTCCCTCCAGGGTCCATCCCTCAGAGAAGTCCCTAGTTGACTATGGCACGGTCCTGTAACTAATTGTACGTGATATGATTGGTAGTGGATGAGGGCAGAGAGAGAGAGTTATGATAGAGAAAAAAGAGGGTTTATATGATATGAGAAGAGAAAGAGCAACAATATATTTCCTCCGTTTCTTAATAGATGCATCATATTGACTTTTGATACTATTAGGATATCAACTTTGACTATATTTAATAACTACTTTGTAAAAAATGAATGTCATTATTGTAATTGTTGTTGGGTTAATCTCAATGTATATTTTCAAAAAAAAAAATTATAATTCTTCATAATATATAATTGAGAATATTGATGGTCAAAGTTGTGCATCGGCAAGTGTGCCCAATCAATATGATGCATCTAGTAAGAAATAGAGGAAGTATAAAGTAATAGACTACCGTCTCGATTACTTAAAAGGAAATGAGATACTTTTTTTCTAAGACATCCCAAAATAGTACAAAATTACTTTGTTGTGGGATGTAGCAAGTAGTGATTTTAGCTTCTATTTCTAATTCCCGTAATGTATGATTATAACTTCGTTGTGGGATGTAGCAAGTAGTGATTTTAGCTTCTATTTCTAATTCCCGTAATGTATGATTATAACTTCATTGTGGGATGTAGCAAGTAGTGATTTTAGCTTCTATTTCTAATTCCCGTAATGTATGATTTACAAGCTAAATCAAAGAACAAAGCCAGTTCTTCAGGTTGAATTTAGGATGAAAGTTTATAAATCCTTAATTATCAAACTAATATTCACACAAAACCTGACCTGTTCCTTTGCCTACAAGTATTCACACATAAAATAGAAAAAAATTACCATGAGAGAATTGGGAACAATAATTATAAGACATGTCATTCAAAAACGTAACCCAGTGAAACAGTATGGAAAGACTATATGCATGCACTTCAAAGATCACCTGTTGCTTTCCAGCAAAGCTAATGCATCAATCTGATCAAAGAAATCATGAGGATTTCCAGGCACCCCAATGGCAAGAAAATATTTTGCCAAACCCAAAATTTTGTCTCCTGAAATCTGCATATTTCATTTAAACTTAGTGAGATATCTTCACGATACATCATTCACCCTATGCCGCCAAACCATCCACGCACATGTTATATAACCTTCCATTGTGAATCAACTTACAGCTAATTTTCCAGATGTTACATCTGCAAATGCCACAAGCCCTCGAACAACTGATGATGTAGTTGAAATTGGTCCTTGGTATTCCAATGCATCAACAACTTTCTCATCAAAGAACATGGCCCCGTCATCTGTAGCCAGCCAACAACCAAAAAAAAAACTTACTATGGATACCCTAAAAAGCAACAACAATCAATGACTAGACTCATTGCTATAAATGAGTAATTTTGATACAATAGAAAGAAGGCATTTATATATTTAAAAGCATTGCTACAACAGGAAACTTTCAGTGAATGCTAATTTGCATGGGAAAGTCAGAAATTAAGATTATGACCTTTTCTCTAATTCATGAATCAGGGTATCACTTTATGCAAGACAATCATAACTAGGCAAAAGGGACAAAAATAAGGAGCCCTGATGATGATTAATGGCAGACTTGGAAACATGTGACACAATGGAGGATAACACATCCTCTATAAAAAAATGTACCAAAGACATAATCAAAAGCATGGGCATTTTAAAGAATTGCTACTGTTATGCAAACGTCCAAACTGACAGCTTGAATTCAATGCAGAGAATAACTAAGTGCCAAAAAGGCACTTCATCAACATTACAGTAAATCCTCACACCGTCACAAGATTGTTGAGATTCTAGACATTCAATGTTCCACACAAGTTTTTGGCCAAAACATTATCCCCAACTAAAAAAAAAGAGCTTTATCAGGGTGTAAAGAGTGAATGCTCCATTTGCTTTAAGAACCCCCAATTTATCTAACAACTAGCCTAGAATAGTGAGATGAAACACCATTAACGGCTGTCAAATATGCATTCGTCAAATATATTGAGTTAGGGATAGTCGATGAGGTAATGGCTGGAACACACAAGAAGGGAGGCTCCACATACCGTACTTCTCAATGCTATCAAAAAGTTTCACTATATCATTCTTCAGAGTTCCAATCTGTCAAATGTGCATTCAACAAATATGTAAGATAAAACCCCATAGATAGCAACAGGAGCATCATATGTGACACATACACCAAAAGTAAACAGTAAAGCAGGATAAGACATTAACATAAGGATTATATTAGCTGAAAAGACCTCCAGGGCCCAGATATGATATTATAGTATTTTTCCAGGTCTATTGACCTTTCATCTTACTTTGCACTTACTTCACCCAAAGATAGGTCTCAACCATTACCATATGAAGAGCGATGACGAGTTGACAACCCAGCCATAATTCACCCATTGGCAGGTTTACTTTAGAACATTATATACCAAACATCAACATTCCTTCACAATACGATCTTGATCGTTAGATGTCTCTTGCTATTGCTAAACCATTGACTTTCCTTACGATCCGAATAGACATTCATTGACATTTATTTATAGCAGAAAGTATAACTCCTAATGTTCAGATTTTCAATTTTCTAACACTCCATTAGTCCAGAGAAAATTCGGTACACCAATCTATCACATACATGCTCATACAATCACCAAACCCCCCCCAAAAAAAACACTAGTAGGAAAAGGAGAAAAGGTGATTGAATCAGCTGGAATGGTGTTCCTAACAGATAATAAATTTGGAAAATTGTTGCTCTGATGTGTTACATACAGACAACCAAACGTTTGATGGAGTACAGAAGAGCTTAAGAGAATTTCAGAGTGCAGGAAGCAGCATATACTCTTCTAGAATCTAGATTGAAGAGTTTTCTTATCTGAAGGAAAGGGAAAAGTTGTTTTTATTTTCCCTAACTTATATTCTTTATTTTTTTATACAATGAAAGAAAAACTATTTTCCCTATCTAACGAAAGATAAAATTTGTGAAAACTAGTACAAAGCAACGCCACTCAAATTTCTGATGCCAAGAATCCAAACAAAAAAAAAGGCTGCATGTGATATTGGACACTTCAGTTAAACCTAAGACAAATTATTCGTTTAAAATTGCCCAGGATGAGCACTCGCAACTGTTCTCCCAATCCAACTGACGTAGCTACAAGAAAACTATCAATCCAAAAATAAAAAAAAAGCACACGTTCATCGATATCACAAGAATCAGCCAAAAATGCCATGTTTAGAGGTTAAATGGGATCAGCAGAAGTTGCAAATACCAATGATTGATCAATATCAGCTGAGGTTAATGACAGAAGTCCGGCAAGAGTTTCAAGTGCCATTCCTGTAACAAACAAACGATTTGCATTCAAGAAATAGTCAGTATAGCCTATAGATTAAACATTCTTCATCAACAAAATTGATATGAAAAGGCATAAAAGGAAAGTAGTTGTTCTCCCCCCCCAACACAGTCCCACACACACATATATTAATCCGCATATAAACACGTACTACAAAAGGTAGAAACACACAAGAATGGACATATAACATGAAGATAGAGCTCAATTTCACAAAGGGAGTATTTACCGGCAGCACGAGTACTGGAGTCAGGTTTGTTAGAACTATATCGCCATCGTCCATCACTTTGACCGAGAGCCTGGCAAAATATAAACCAACATCAGTTACAGCATCCACTGGATACAAGGCCAATGGGGCACAACCATAAAGCATCAAACCTAAAGCAAGATATAGGAGAAGCCAAATGAATGACAATGCAAAAACAAAAATACCCCACCTTGACTGAACGTAAAGTTGGTCAGCATTATCAAGCTGAACATCCAAATGAGAAGCCTGATCCTGCATAAAAGTTTGTAATAAAGTGTGGCATTAAACTCTGAATAACTGAAAGAAGTAACATAAGGCAGCTTCAATTTTCAGCACAGTACTCAATGTTGCATATGGTACAAAATAAAGAAATTTGACGTCAAAGCATCACCAAAGTGCTAAAGGGAAAAATTATTAGAAACAAAAAAAAAATCTGTACATTTCCAATAAAACCAAGAGATCCACAATTCCATGGCTATTAAATAAGAAACTAAACCAGAATGGTTAATGAATTAAGTGTTGCTTGGTTTATCTTAGGAAGAAGCACGCAATCATTGCCTTTCAAAAATCAATTGAAGACAATTTTTTTGTTATACCATAGGATAGATTGCATATTACTTCCCCCTACTTGTCCCTGCCATTGTTTGGAATCCCCTATAAAGTGATGTTGAAGATAGCAAAAGAAATTGACAAAATGATGATTGATTACCTTAAGAAGTAGCAAGCTTCCAACAGAGTAGTAGAAATCAAGTAATGAGTTTGCTTTAGTGATAGCAGCTTGTAGTGTTGAACTGATAGCCTTGAGAAGATAGGGAGAAAGGAGAGAAAGAGAAGAGATTAGGAGTCAAAACACCTCAAATACATTCACTTATTCACAAGATTGCTCCTACAACAGAAAAAAGCAAGACAAACAAATCCTTCATACATATTCTGAAACACATGAAGTTACAAAGAATCCGTACCTTAAAATTCTGTTCATCAACCTTGCACTTTAGAACTCGATTTGATTTCAATGCAAAATTGATATCCTTCAAGCTAGCAGATGAATCCTTGAAGGTCTCCTTAATCAAGGTGCATGTTGAGGTACTTATATCAAGATCTTTCCCAATTCCAAGGATCTCAAAGGTTCTCAAAGCTTCATAAGCGTCTTCAAGACTATCCAAAGAAGAATGAGTCAGGAAATATTCAACAATGAACTGTCTGAGAGAATATACTACAAACAAGGAGAAAATAATCAATTAGGCGCACACCGCTAAGGCGCTAACACAGGAATAAAACCACTTCTAGTTACGCATACCACTTGCCCGAGAACAAGCACTAGTGCAAAATAACACTTTTTCCCAGGGCATGGTACGACCTTACAGTCATCTTCGAAACAGAAAAGCAGCAGCAGATGCACAAACTTACACAGTCCACCGAAACTGCTAGTTTTCAGATTTGAAAACAAATCATATCGGTGACAACTGCGATTTCAACTTGAAACTTCTTAGTGATATGATCCTTCACACTTCAAATTCCTACTTCTAGGAACAAACCAAACTCCAAGGACTCCTAATAGCCCCCCCTATCCTCCGAAGCATACATGCAAATCCTAGTTTGTTTAAGTTATCCAGCAGATAATGAGCAGCCTTGTTTGGGAAAAAATAGGCAAAAGTTACAGAATCAAATAGCTAAGCAGAAATATGATACCATGATAACCATTTGGCCAACAAAAATTCTTTTATAAAAAGGGCATACACAATCCAGACATCCTGAACTATGTTATAATCTCAATATTACACCCCTATAAAAGGTATATATTTTAGCTCGCAATATCACAACTCACAAGCCTCTAAATTCAAAATTCAAACATCCTATCTTCCACTTTATTATGAATTCATAGTGCGAAATCATTCTCCTATACATTCCTCACATACTTCTAATAACATGAGCTCCCTTTCCCCACCATCAGTTCATTTTCATCTTACTCCCTGTATAATTCAAATTTACACAACGGCGAAAACGAGGATAACATTGCTTCCTGGGAAAATGGCACCCAATAATATCAAATCTTCTCCTACTTCTAAAAAACAACAAATAGAAATTATAACAAAAACCAACCCAGCATCTTAGTTCTACCCTTTTCAATCAAATTGAGCTAAACATCCTCGAGATCTCTTCAATTTCCACAATGTGACAACAAATAACAACAGGATTGGATCAAATTAACCACGCATTCGAAGCGATTATACAGACAATAATTAAAACCTACAATTTCAATCAGAAATCAAAATAACCAAATAAGGGTTTAAGTAGGGGTTTTAAAAACCTTTTAAAGGATCCATCGATTGGCTTGAAAATCTGACGAGCCGCAGATCGGTGAGAATCCGAAATTGGATGGAAGATCGCAGCTTCACAGATCGAAGAAATAAGAAGAAGAGCCAAAAACCCTAGGGTTGGGTTAATTCCTGCAAAATCACACGAAATTTGGGGGAAATTATGAGTGAGATGAAAGATAAAATAACGGAAATCGATGTGATTGAGAAAGAAAAGGATTGATTTAGAAATAAATGAGTGAATAGTGAGAGATCTTACTGGTTTTCATTCTGCGCAAAAAACCCGCAATGGCCCGTTCACTTAGGGAGAGAGAGAGAGAGAAGAGAGTGAAGGAAGAATGGAGGAGATGAAACTCACAAGTGAAGAAGACTTGTGACTTGTGACTTGTGAGTTGACAAATTGGTTCGGGTCAATTGATGGATCATGGGTTGTGATTTGTGAGGTGAGTGATTACTGGATTTGGGTTTTGTGGGATCATGATTTATTATGAGTACATATTTCAGGTATGGCCAAAAGAGGTCGAAACTTAGCCCCCAAAAGCCCAACACCTTACCCACCCTTTGTGACTTGTGAGTTGAGGTATTAAGGATTTGTTCGACTTAACTTATATCACTTGTGTTTGAGTTGAGCTCGAGTCGAGTCGAGCCAGCCCATATTTGGCTTACTTACCTTAATAGTTAATCTGATCCGCATGATTTGAACTTATTTTTTCTAGTTTTATATGAGTCGGACTTTTTTAAGAATTTAATCTAGATTTATCTAACATGATTTGATATAAGCAATAACGTTGTGAAATTATGTGAATTAAACATAGATTTATTGCAGTAATTTATCAAGTATATTTGTCTTTAAATTTAACTTGAATTGGAAATTTATAATCAAGTAAATATTATTTTATGTTACAATTCCATATCTAAAAAATTGTTACTCATTTTTTTAAAAAAATCCAGAATTATACAAAAAAAAAATCAGTATAATAATGCTCATAAAATAGGCAAAAAGTATCTTGAATATGTACACAAACATTTTGAGGAACTTTTTTGAATTTCTATACTAGAGCTAATATAGATGAGGGTGACTCGCTATATGCTTTGTCTAACCTATTAGAAAAGCGAGCTTGGAATCTAGAATTATTAAATTTTGATAGGAGTTGGTCATTGACGAGATAAACCACGTACTAACGGGAAGAGGAGGTTTTTTGGAAGGGGGGGTAGGAAAAAAAAAAAAATTTATAAATGCCTCGACCTATCCATAATCCAACCTCGCTAGAATATCGAGGTTTGGACAAAAGCTTTTATAAGATTTTTGTCATGCAAGCTAGACTCAAGACAACATTATAGATGAACAACAACACCCAAATATAATTACAGCCCCGTCCACCTATTTAACTAGAAGAAAAAAAAGTGTTCGTTTATTTATACGCTCTTATAATGGGAGCGTCAATACTTGTTAGCATGAGTATACGATGTTCAAAATTAATTCATATAATTATTTACAACGACAATTGTCCCTCACAAAAAATTGAACAAAATATACATCATGTAATAGACTAAAAAGTCCCACGAGCGACAAGGTATATAAACCAAACATTTGAATTGTGGGCTAGTCACTACTTATACTAATCTCCTCTTAACTAGGCTCCATTGAAGTTTATAGTGGGGCTTATGTTCTATGAAATCTCAGTGAAGCAGTATATGCGGATCAATAGAATTTTTTGTTTTTGTTGAGGGGAAATGTGTTGTGTCACGGATCAATAGAAGTTGCCCATCTAGAAATCTCTGTCACTCATTGTATTATTATATCAATGGAATTTTTAATGCTTTAAATTTTAACTTCTTATACATAACCCTTACGAGTTAGGACTATGTATAACATTTTTGTATAGAAGTAAAACAAAAGGCAAGGTCAATGAATTAAAATGTCATCAGTCATCACTGGTTTTATAAAGGGGGAAATGTCATCACTTTAGTTACTATAATTGATAAGGGGAAAAAGTCTGAGAAAAAATCACAGTGAAAACTGCGTTCTCGTTTTCTTTTTCCCTTTAAGAGCACCATTAATGATGAACGAAAAAAAGATCATCCCACTCTCTTTTTAACTTTTTCTCTCAAAAAATTACATCCCACAATCTTTTCCCACTTTCTTCTTAACAATGAACCAAAAAAAAGATCATCCCAAAGAAAGAATGCCATATCCATAAGTCACGATCAGCCACAGCTTCAAGAACTAATGTAGCAACACCAACTCTTCCTTGATATTGTCCTTTCCATACCGTCGGACAATTTTTCCATTCCCAATGCATACAATCTATAATGCCGATCATGCCTGGAAATCCACGTTCTTCACCGTACGCAAGTAGTCTAGCCAAATCATCTGGAGTTGGCCGTCTCAAGTACTCGGCACCAAATTGGTTGATAACCCCCTTAGTGAATTTCATTAATGCTATTCGAGCTGTGCTTTCACTAATTCGCACATACTCGTCAAGCGAGTCCGCCGCAACCCCGTACGCAAGCATTCGAATAGCAGCTGTACACTTTTGAAGGGGAGATAAACCTAACCGTTCGGTACAATCTCTTTTTTAAGTGAACCATGTATCACTTGGTACGACACTTCCATAATCCGAAGAAAGACATGTCGCTGCATTCGAAATCTTCGACGAAATAAATGAGCAGGATAGACTGGTTGATCAGCAAAGTAATCATTGAACAATCGTCTATGGCCTTCTTCCCTGCCTCGAATAGGCGCTGATGATCCTCATTGGGGATCGGCCACTTTTGCTCTTCTATTCCTTGGTGTCAAGTAACATTTGATATAAGAGTTGGAACATTTGGTTGAAGCAACATTGATCAAGAATTCATCTATTTCTTGATCAATGTTTGCTCGGGATGATCTTATTTCATCCTCCGAACTAGACCGAACTTGAAGCGGTAAAGTTTAAGTCAAGGAGTTCATTGTATAAATTTGACAATGTGTTTAGATTTGGTGTGAGCAAATGGTGAACAAGCAAGCATGAGTTATATAGCAGAACAATAATACATAAAAGCAGAACAATAATACATAAAAGCAGTACAATAATGTAAAAGCAGAGCAATAATACATTAAAGCAGAACAATAATGTAAAAAGCAAGTACAATAATGTAAAAGCAGAACAATAATACATAAAAGCAGAACAATAATTGTAGACACATAATCGTGTCTCCCCATTTAAGGATCCAATGATGAAACATACCGCGACATTAGTTGGCGCGACCCAACGAAGGAGCAATCTAAAGAACTAACCATTCTAAAATGGTTTCGAAATGATATTCTAAAGCCCAATTAATTGTTCATGATAATTAATTGTATTTCAAGCCCATAAAATGTTTTAAATTCATTTAAAAGCCCAATCAAATATTAATTATTTTAATAAATGATTTTCATAATCATTTTCATTATCTTCAATCAAAAATCAGATTTTTGATCCGTAAAATTCCATCTCCGGAATTTTAGGGATAGAAAAGTATCTTCGAAAGACGCGCAAAGGAATATGCTCGAATATTCCCGAATATGCACCGGACGAGGGCGGCTGCGCTCAGCGCGCCACGTGCGTCCAGCACATAGGCCAGAACGTGTCAGGCGAGCCAATGAGCGCCTGACACGTAGATTTTGTGACTCACACAGAGTCCTGCGTCAGACGCAAGTCCTGTGTGAGACGCAACTTTCTTTTCTATCTTTTCAAAAACGCGTTTACACGTGCCTAAACTTGATTAATTTATTGTTGTTAATCAAGACCTAAAGAACTATTCTAACATTAATCGAATTAATTTGGACAACCTCGTTAGGTTCCTGTAATATTGATTGCATAATAACTTGTCACTAAAAATTAGTCTTTTTATGTGTTTCCCGAACCAATTTAGACTAATTATTTTTAGGGTGTTTAAAACATTATTTGATTATTCTTTTGGCATAAATTCCGCAATGAATCGATATTTAGTAGAGGCCAACTTTGGGCGAATGTGGTTCATTATGACCATATTTGTACCCTCACCCCCGAACTCAATCTTTAGTTCATTTTGACCATCTATGGAGTCAGGACGGGGAAATCTACATTGGATAATTTGTCCCTACGATTTTCCCATATCCAATTAGGTTTTGATTTTTCCTAAAAAGAATTGTTGGCGACTTCTTTCAATACAAAACAATTTTCAATAAAACCTTAACAGTGGGGTAGTCAAATCTAATACGCGCTCACACCGCGTAGGCGAAATAAAAACACGCCTACAATTTGGCGACTCCACTGGGGATGATTTTAAAAAATTAATTTTTTTTAATGAGTGGGTGAAACTTGAAAAATACGATTCATTCTTATTTTTATGCCTTTGAATAATATACGAGTTTTGCATATGCATGGCTATTGTTCGGCCTACCATAAGGACAATCTACCTTGCCTCATTAGCACATGTTCTATGTGTGAGGTCACCCCAGGGGGTTTGCGCTTTGTCCTTCCAAAAGCTCCCCGAGCGATAGTGTTGGATCTTAGTCATAAGCAAACCTACCCAACCATGGGATTGTTCTCTTGTTCCCGACTCTGAGGCGGAGTGCGTCTTACACGTGGCCACCTCTTTAAGCAGGGGTACGAAGTGTGGGATCAATCTCTTAATCATGGACCCTTATCAGACTGAACCTAAACCTGACCAATAATTTCAAACATAGAACTGGACTTTAGGTTGGAACTTTTGCATCCATGTTATATGACATTTACCTGTGATTGCAATTCTTGCCTGCTAGTATTCTGTCAAATTGTCATTATTATGCGTCGTTCCTAAAACAGCGTCTAAAAACAAGAAAAATTCATCAATCGACCAAAACTTCGCCTAAATCCCCGAAAAACGTGTCGGGAGTAGTGCGCCAAGCGCATTAAGTTGCGCGCGCCAGACGCACAGTGTGCGCGCGCGCGCGCGCAAGAATGTCGCGCGGCACGCAGCCTCGTGCATCGCACGCTTTCGTCAATTTAGCCGTCGTAATTGCCGATCCTACGTTCAGTCCTATGTGCGTCTGTCTGTCTGCATTCGCGTAGTTTGGTCTAATTAGAGGTCGCACCTAATCAAACATAAAAAAAATCAGTCTTTTCATGCAAGGTCAAGTCTGTCCTAAAAAAAATGCATCTAAAAAGGGTCATTGTAGAGATAGAGTTGTCACGCATGTCTACCCTCCTCCCATTTTCTCCCTCGTTGTTCAACTAATCTTCCCTATCAATTCTACCTTACCATATTAATCAATTTCAAAAACTTATATTTTTAAAAATCAATCCTGCACCTCCTTCTATTCTACTCTTTTTCAAAAGCATTTACTAATCATCATCATACCACGACATTTCAAAAAAAAAGATATTTTTCAAAATTAATCCATCATCTTTTCCTAACAAAAGATAAAAACAAGGGGTTCCTTTCAAAAACGAATTTCGAAAATTCTAAGCCCGGGTCTAAACACCTTCAATCCAATTCAATCCAATCGACCCAATTCACTTGCATTCATTCTAGGCCCATATGCATTATAGTCCATTTTGCATTCATATAGGGTCCATCTAATTCGAGTCCATGCATTCATATTAGACCCGCTAGCATTGAGTCGATCTTAGGCCCATATAAGTCTAGTTCATTTCAAAAATCTAGGCCCATCTGCATCTTTTATGTGAAGTCTAGTCCAAGTCTATCCTTAATCAATTCCAATCTAAATCTAAGTCTAGTCCAATCCAAATCTTAGGTCCATTTAGGCCCAATTCATAACCTATAGTTTGCATCTCCATGTAGGCCCTAGTCAAGTCCAATAGCCCAAATTCCTCTAGTTGTCTAGCCTGCTTACTCCCCCGTAAGTTCAAGGTTTAGCATTCCTTAAGTCTATAGACAATTGTTGTGTCTAGCCTGCTTGCTCACCCGTAAGTTCAAGGTCTAGCATTCCCTAAGTCCATATATAGGCAATTTTTGTGTCTAGCCCGCTTGCTCACCCGTAAGTTCAAGGTCTAGCATTCCTTAAGTCCATAGGCAATTTTTGAGTCTAGCCTGCTTAGTTTAATGTAAGTTTCGAAGTCTAGTTGTCTAGCCTGCTTGCTCACCCGTAAGTTCAAAGTCTAGTTGCCTAGCCTGCTTGCCTTAAGTTAAGAGTTTAGTCTCTGTTTTTGTCCAGCCTTCCTTTGTATCTAGCCTGCTTGCCCACCCGTAAGTGCAAAGTCTAGCATCCCATAAATCCATAAGTAATTTTTGAGTCTAGCCCGCTTAGTCTAATGTGAGTTCCGAAGTCTAGTTGTCTAGCTTGCTTGCTCACCCGTAAGTTCAAAGTCTAGGTGCCTAGCCTGCTTGCCTTAAGTTAAGAGTCTAGTCTCCCTTATTGTCCAGTCTTCCTTAAAGTCTAGCTTGCTTGCTCACCTGAACCCAATCGTAGAGTCCAGTCTGCTTGCACAGTCCAGTCCAGTCCATGTCTGCACTTGCATATAGTTAGGCCCATGTCTCCATCATGGTCAAGTATATACTAGTCCAAAACCCATAACCATTTCCATTTCCATTTCAAAGTCTCTTTCCACTTTCATTTCCCATTTTCATTTCCATTTCCACTTCCACTTCCATTTCCACTTCCATTTCCCAAAAAGTCGCATTGAAATGTCAATTCAGATAATAAGTGAAGCTTAAACGTAAATTACACAAGTACTTTTTTCAACTTTTTTTTATTAATTGAACTTAAACATACAATTATTAACTTATACATAAACTTCAAAATAAACATAAACATAAACTAAAATTTAAACTTAAACATAAACTAAACTTGAACGTAAACTTAAACATAAACATAAACTTAAACTCAAACATGAACTACACTTAAACATAAACTTAACTTAAACATAAACATTACTTTAAAAGGAGAATTATTCGTCAACCATGTTGTTAGTTTCTCAACCATTGCCTCCTCAAATGGTGCTCGATTTTCCTTTGCAAACAATGATTGCAGCAAATCCCAATTCATATGATACTCTTGTATGTTCAAGCTCCTGGTTTGCAGCGCTATTTCTTGTTCCTTTGCAGCAACCTTCCTTGTTTCAACCTCCAACTTTCTTGCTTCTCTTTCAACATCTGCACTCCTACCCTCTGAATGGATCCAAAGTCTTTCATTAAATGAATTGAAACACTCAATTGTCGACCCGACCACCCCTTCGACTTAGACTTCGCTTTCTTCACACCATCTCCTCGTGGTTCGACGTCACCTCCATCACCACTCGGTAGGTGTCTCGGCATTGAGTCACTTCTATCAACTCTCGGCCTTTTACCCCTACTTCGCTTCCGGTGAATCCACATTTTCTTGTGGATTTTTGGGGCTGACCACGTGAGTTTCCAATGATTTTTTAACTATGGCCCTCCATTTACGAAACCTCCTCATCAATTTCCAAGCATGTTCGAGGATGAACCTACCATGTATCCTAGTATGCAATAAATGAGCTTCTTTCAGAACATCATTATCGTTTTGATCACTCTTCTTTCTTGCAAGAGCTTCGTCAGAAAATGCAGCCCACCTTAAAACCCGTGGAGCAAGTCTACTCCAACGACCTTTCACCATATCCGCATTTCTTGGAGCAATTTCTGTTGGGTTGGCAATTCTTCCTGCCTCAAAAGCTTCCCAAACTTTTCCCCGTAAGACGTCTTTTCTTTTGACTCGTCCCAATCACCTTATCGCAAAGTGTTCATAAATCGGTGAGATGAGATTCTCATCTTCAACATGATCCCAAACCCTCTTACCACCACAACTTGATTCTCGCATTAGGTGGATGTTGTGATTGATTGGGTTGTGGTCATGGTTGTGGTTGCTCAGATAGATTAGGTGATAGTAATTGCGAAAAGGATTGAGTTGGCTGAACAAACTCATCATAATCATCAGAATCATCACCTTCTTGGTTTTCACCAACATCATTATCACCTTGTTGGTATTGACCACCATCCTCATCAACATCATCGTATGGAGATGAATCTTTGTTGATATTGGGTAAAATCCATAATTAGGATCGGGTTGACGATATGAAAGGTTAGCATTTTTGGATGGAGATTCGTGGTAAAGGTTATCATATTGAGGAGAATAATATTGAGAATTTTCACCCCTTTGATTCGTAATTATTTGAGAGGGTTGACGATAATTTGACTGATTTTGAGAGGTATTTGAGCGATTTTGTTGCCTAGGCATTTGGTTTTTTGAGCGGTTTTGGGGTTGGTTTCTTATATAATTAGGATTATTAGGCTCCATAATTATAAGAATTTTAAAATAAAAGAGCAATAGAAGAAGAGTTAATGAAATAAATTAGAACTAGTAGAAGAAATTAGTGAAGATGGAGAAAATTAAGTGTGTCCAAAATATAGCAAAATGGGTCTCTATTTGTAGAGCTCGAAAAAATAGAGCCGTTGGTATTATTTTTTTATTTGTATTTTTTAAAATATAACCGTTGCAAAATTTACAAGGGTTATATTTTTAATGACCAATAGGAACAGCACACGTGGAAAGGGTGACAAATGGCGCGCCTGGATTCGCTGCATTTGCTTTACGCGTCAGCGTGTCAGCGCTGACACGCTGACGCGTAAAGGCAATTTTTTTGGGTTTCCGCCAGCCAAAACGCTGCGTTTTGGCTGGAGCTCTCTCACAACTCCAGCCAAAACGCAGCGTTTTGACTGCTGGAAACCCAAAAAAAAATAAAGTCACATCAGGCAGTGGGTCCCACTCCCACGCCTGATCACCATTTCACTCGTCCCATACTTTTTTTTTTTGCCAATCACCCATCAATCTTTTTCTCACTCATTGTTAAGAACCCCATTTTAAGATCAAGTACTTGATCTTTGTTTTTCACTCATCATTAAGGGTGCCCTAAAATAACTTACATTACCAGACCAAAAAATGGCTGAAATGCTACCGACGCGGAGCCCCTATAGTACTTCACAAAAGGTAGCACAAAGCAGCCACTTTAACAGACCTCATACATAACCAAAATCCAAGACTATAGTTCTCATATTCATACATGTCAAAATTCAAGTTAGTTTTACACTATCACCTTTCTTTGGATTTCACAGGGACACCTTTGTACATGTTAACACGTTCCCTCAATGACTCCACTCGAGGGCGTGCCACCTTATTGTTGGGATCGAAAAGCAGCACTTCTTCAAACGCCTTAAGGGCAGAAATGAGATCTTTCTTCTTATCATATGCATCCCCAAGGTTGTTCCAAGCAGTGACATACCCGGGTTGAACCTTAACCGCTTTCTCAAACATCGTTATACCCTTTTCAAGCTTTTCATCAAGCACATAACTTACACCCAATGCATTATAAACCTGTTGGTGGACATTCTTAAGTTTAGAGATACATTAGTAGTATATAATCTGCGAGTAAACCTATTCTCCACAGTAAAACATAGTGCAGAAACTATGAAGTCTGAAGAAAGTAACTTGTGTCTTTAGTTCTGGAACATCTTATAAACATTAGAAGTATGTTGTAAGTAGCAACGAGCAATTGGCTATATTACCCAAGTCAGCCTTGACACTCTGGCGTCGGTAACTGGGTATGGGAACTTGACATTTCATTTGGATAAAAACACGGAACTTCCTCATATAATAGACGAGTTTGACACGAGGACCTGAGTCCAATTGCTATCGAAAATATTTGATATGATGAAATAACCACCACTGTCCAATTTAGATCCCATATGTGAGGATGTGAAGAGGTCTGGAAAATGTCCACTAAACCCTAACTAATAGAATATGTAGGGAAGGAGAAGTTGTGAATGTCAAATGCTATTCTTCAAATGGTGTCATTTTTGTCATACAGAAAGAATTAAAAGACTAAGTATGAAGAGTATGCAATATTTTAAAAGCCTAAGGAAATCAATGCTGTCAAACCTGAGCAAGATCCTGGTCATCTCCATCCCATTTGTCAATTGCCTGAAGCAAGAATTTTGTGGCAGCTGGGTAATATTTCCTTCTCAGCATAACTGCTCCGAGTTCAAAGAGCTCAACTGCACTTGCATCACCACTCCTTACTTGCTCCTGAAATAACAGAATTGTAACATCTCACAGTGACAGCAGACTTTGAGGGGTTGTAAGAAATAAGAGTGTTAGATTGGGAGGACAGCATTTTCCTGGAAAAGCGAGTTTCGTGCACAATTTTTTCCTTTCTCCATGACATTTAATGCAAGGAACCAAACAAAGGATAACTAATCTAAATTTGTGTTTATTCGTGGAAAATATGTTTCCATGGAAAGTCATTATCCACTGAAAAATGGTATTCATCCAGCCAGATGGAACCTAAGATCCCTCCATGAAATATTTGAAATTGACTAACCCCTTCTTTGGTAAAACATACCAGTCAGGCAGTTATGAGATATATACATGCATCAAATAGAAAAGCTGACCTGTAATTCTTTAGCAGAAAGGTCGAGTTCACGACGAACAAGGACTTGACGAATAACAAAAAAGGTCCCAGCTCCAAGCAAAGCCAATAGCAAAAGCACATATGACAATTGAATCCCCAATTCAAACAACTCTCCAACCTCATAAACTGGATTTATCATAATGTCAGTGCTGGAGTATGCCGCTTGTGAAGACATTAACCAGGTAATTGTAGCAGATGATAATGCACTAGCACCTCTTAACGAGCCCTTGACAATTTCATTATCTTTCACAGCGCAATATTTCTTATAAAGTTCTGCAACAGTTGAAATTAGCATCACATGTGTAAACAAGGTGTGTTACAATATTACAAGATTTACCTACGGGATTAATAACAAGGGAAGGGTAAAAACTAAAAAGCGAACCCCCTCCCAAAAAATGCAGATATTAGCAATAAAGTTCTCAGGTGTTAGTGTGTTACCAATCTCTTAAATTTTTATGTTTTATACTTTTTAAATACAAACCACAACATCATATTAGTATCCACTTAAACTACAAAGAGTAATAGTGAGAATTTGTAACTCCCTTCGTCTGAAAAAAAAATCATTTTGATAACAAAAAAAAATAGTATATTGGAAAGAGAAATGACAGCACAAAATAATGAAAACAACATAAACATGGTTAAATGCAACAGAGTGGTTTTTTATTTCCTTTGTTAAACATCCTTTTCATTTAGAACATATCCATTTTTTCATAAATCAGGTCATCACGATGATGTAGCAATGGTGTATTCTGGAAACATGCAAGCAGTGAAGCAGATGACACTCTGTAACAGTTGAAAAAAAAAGAATATGTTACAGACTACGCCATTAACAAATATATAGAAGATCAATACATCAAAAAAGCCTTTATTTAAGTTAAAATCATAATGCCTCGATTATCATATACAAGGATAGGAGAAGAGTTACCACACTGTTCCATTGATACTATTGGTCCCAATATCAATGTCATTCCAAATTTCTGCCTTCATGCACAACAAAGGGAGAAAATTAGAGACTGTGCGCACAGCAGTAAAACATTAAAAATATATACATATATTCAGGTCTTAGAGAACTGTGAGACTTGATATATGTAAATGTAGATCTGGCTAAATGACAAGAATCATCACAAAAGCAACACAAACTTGAAAACACATACACTTTAAACCAATACTGTTTAAATGCCTCCCCCCCAAATAGGAGTTCACATATCTAAACATATTCAGCTTATTATAGTAAGTAACGAGTCAGCATTATACATGCTATAGAAAATTGCAGGATATCAGACAGCACTAAATGTAAGTGTACAGATAAGATGGAATGGAGTGAGTTCTTTCTAATATAATGGAGACGATAGAGTAAAGGGTCTATTTTTTATCATTGTGGGTTGCGGTTTATGGGTAGTAAGATTTAGAAAGGTAGAAAGCACATGATATAGGTGTTATAACGAACTTAAAATTAGTCATATTTGTACTCGTCATGTGTATCTATGACTTATGAGAACTCACAATAGGAAACTAATCAAATTTTAATCATTGGGCCGAAACTGTTTGGTCATCTTTGTTGGAGAAGGACACTTGGGGGGTTTTTGTGCTAGAAATTTAATCAATAAGTGGAAATTAGGGCAAAGGATAGTAAGTTGTAGTGATATCTTCTCTTTTGAGAGGGTGAGACTCTCCCAAGACTTTCTCTTAATACACAATTCTCAACATGCTTCTTCTTTTCTTCTAACATGGCAACCCAATCTTATATATACATCCTCCAACAAACAGAAAAAGAAACATCTTGTGATTTTGAAAACTACATATCCGTAGTTTTATAACAATTAGGTAACAGCTTCACTGAGAATAAAACTCGAATAAATATTATTTTTAGGGACACTGCTGATTGTGAAAATAAATTACTCCAGTTGATACTAGCTATTTTAGTAAAGCTTTTTGGAGTCACCAATGGGAAACCTTTTTATCAGTTAGGATAAAACAAATTTCTTGATTATATAGAACAGTGTTGCAGCCTAAATGGAGTATGACACTAGAACTTTACAAAGTTTTAGGGGCCAAACTCAAACTGTCAGCACACCTTCAATGAGGAACAAAGCCATGTTTCCAAAAGGTCGAATGATTTTTAAGAAATGAACACACCAGCTGAATCCCAGTACAGATGATAAAAGACCACAAGAAAATGTATAGAATCGAGGCAGTTAGGCACAGCACAAAAAACCCCACTCAATTTTCCTGCTGTTGCTAATAATAAATGCAACAGTCAGAATGCAAATTTCGTCACTTTCTAATGAGGGACCTTACAAGTTTAGATGATACATGAGCCTGGTGTTGTGTTAACTATTTTAACTGGATTGAGAACAAGGACAAACAAGTACCTCATACAACCATTTATCCTTCATATACCAGCAATATCGAAATATGTTACTCACTCATGGACCATAACTTCCGAAAAGCTTACATGTAAGCTCCTTATCGGCAAGCTACAGTCATCTCACGTGACTGTACTCTTCTTAAACCAGTGTTGAACTTGCTTTCACTTATTTTGCATGTTTCTCAGAATGTCAGCTTGTTTTTCTTTCTAAATTTATCAGTGAGATAAGTCCTTTCAACAATTACAGCCATTGATGTTTATACACCAAGCTAGTTTTGCACCAGCAACGAACTTCTATTTATCTTCTTCTGAGTTTGGTCATCACATTATTAACAGAAGCCTAATCTTCGGAGAAAATCCAAGCTTATCTAAGACATGAAGCCAACCTTTCTTTTGCTCAATGTAAGAAATAAAGCTTTAACGCTTAAATAGCATGTACTCTACAATGTCACGAAAAAGGGTTCAAGACTCATCAAGATGCCGCTCTAAGTATGACATATCCCTATCATAATATAAACAAATGTCCCAAATGGTGGCCTGAGAATAGGAAGCCGTGTCAACATAGGTTGAATTACGATTACTCATCATCAAGAATGCCTAATCCATGACCAAATTGAACTTTGAAGGGCATTTTGATCATCTGGCTCCCCAACAGTAACTTAAATATCTCAAAACTATGTCAACCATCACATGTTGGACAAGTTACAGGTTATGACATTGGCTTCATAAAAGTCGTTAATGAAGAAATTATCTCAACATTCGTCTACGAGAACTTAAACACTTATTGTGCCATAATACTACTACAACATGAATCAAGAGTTCCTCCATATTTGATATGAAGCATCATCACTTCAGTATTTCTCCATATTCATTCCCTTATAAACCCTCCACACTCGCACGCACGCACGCAAGCACAAACACAAAATTTGCTAGGGAGGATCATGTTCCCCTCCCCTTTATCTCTTCTCTACTCCATCTAAGCAGGCTGCTAGTTTTCTCCTACTGTCCTACACCTCTCTTTTCAGCCACTTATAGTACCAACTACCAAAACCATTAATTATCAACCATCAAACAAAGCAAATTACATAATTTACTCACAAAGCAATAATAATATATAAAACACATCACATAATAAACAAAGCACCATAAAAATGGAGAGATTTCAGATAAATTAACAAAGAACAGGAACACTCACATGGCGTTGAAGCTTGAAGAGAGTATCACAAGAGCTCAAATTTCTGGGATCATTAGTTGAACAAGACAGAAACTTGAATTTGGAAGGACATAATGAAGCTACCAAGGTAGAAGAAGAAGAAGATTGAGAGAGAAACATGGAAGAAGCAGCTCTGCCAGTTGAAGAGGAGAGAGAAGGAGAATTCGTCAAAATTGGGGCGAGATGGAAAATTCTATCAGAAATTGAGGTTGAGATCATGGTTTTCTGTACTGGGTGATTGCAAATTTTTGGTGGGTTTTGCAAAAATTGCAGAAAATTGGGAGGATGTAGAAGGAGATTGAGAAGCTAGTGGTCACTAGTTGGTTAGTGTTATAAATGAGGGTTGTTTGTCTTCCATGGATAAAAATGTGGATAGCGGGTAATCCACTAATCTCTATCAAATTTAATGATGCACGGATGCACCCCCATCCCCTGTTTTAACCCCGTGGTGAACTATTTTTACTTTTTACCCCTATATAGAAGAAAGAAAATGTGGCTTGTCACTTGTGGATAGAGCCTAGATGTACATTAAAAAAAGTGAAGGTTCATAATTTTGTTTTGTCAAACGCGCGAAATTATTTGTGCATAATTAAGAAAACGGAGGGAGTATCTAAAATTATAGTATAACCTTGAACATTTTTTTCTCGATGCAAAAGAAGGCGAAACCCCAAATTGCAAATATGGTCAAAATAAGATATGTGAATAGTGTCAAAAATCAAAAGTAATGGAACAACTAATAACAATTGAATCGGAGGGAGTAATATCTAAAGATGCAAAAGTTGTATATAAGGAAAATCTTGAAGGTGCATGGGTATAAGAGGGATTTTGAACTTGTAAATTTGTTCTTTAGCTCCTTAGCTTTATTAAACTTTTTTATTTCATCTCAAAAAAGGTAATAATAACAAACTAAGTGCTCCCTCTGTTTTTTATCTTTCTCACTTGGAATCTTGATACTATTTATACCTAGAGAGAATCTTCTCAATTTTTTTTTTAATTTATAAGAAAAAATATAGTCATGTAGGGTCTTGTTTGATGCGTCTCAATTAGAACTTTATTAATATTCATCGTTATAATTTTTACTAATATATAATGAAAGATATTTAAGTTCAAAGATGTGCATTGGGAGACGCGCATTAGAAAGTGAGAAGGATAAAAAAACAATTAGTATTATAAGAGATCACCTACTTTTAATTTAAAATTAGGCAACGGCCCAAGCCCAATATTAAGAATAGAACGGACCACCTTTCAGAATATAGTGACTAATTTAATCTATTTAGTGACCAGTTTAATTTATTTAGTGACCAGCATAATCCATTCAGTTTTCACATTCTTTAATCCATTTGGTGACTAGTTTATTCCATTTCGTGATCAGGTTAATTCATTTGGTAAGATTGCCAGGTCATTTCTAAAAATTGTCTGTTGTAGTTCGTGATTTAAAGGAAAACAAAGGAAGGAAAATAAACAAGGATGACTAGGTTGGTGCGAGATATCTAGGGATAATGTTGGGTTAGCGTGAGATGTAATGGACTTGTTATGAGTATGTAGAATTAGGTTTGTCTAATTTTATGTTAAAATTACACCGCCTATTCTAATAATTTGTGAAAAAAAATAACAAAGGGAGTATATGTTAACCAACAAGAGATATAATTGCAATTTGGTAATTGAACTTATGTGTATCTTACCTCTTTTTCTCTCTATTTTTGGCCACCAAACAGCAATTCACTACCTATTTAGTCTTTTCAATCTTGAGACAACCCTTTTTGGAAGTTACTTCCGAATTAATTAACATGATCTAATTCTTGATTTGTATAGATAGACCATATATTATATATTTCTATCACAAAAATGCTTAAAGTGATGTAAAATTTTAACCCATAAACTCCTATATCTCAATATATGTTAAATTTTTTAATCATGGGAACTTTTTGAGTATTTGTTATTCAAAGTAATCTCCAATATCCTCATTATTCAAAGTAGAAAACCTTCATTAGAGGATGTGATATACTACATACCCTAAAAGTGGAAATATCAAACAATAATGAAGCGTTATTGTCACATCAAATGACGTGTCATTTTATCAGAAATTTCTAAACTAATACTTCCATTTTATCAGAAATTGCGAAAGTATATCAAAACTGTATTGATTAGATACAATGATTAAGGCTCTGTTCTTTTAGACTGAATAAATGGAATTCGGTTCGGTTCGAGATCATATCGATTCGATTCGGATCGAGATCGGTTCGATTCGGTTCGGTATCGGATCGGTTCGGTTCGATTTCGGTGAGACTTATTGGTTCGGTTCGGATCGGATCGATTCGGACTACAACTTATTGATTTTATTATTATTATTATTATTATTATTATCATCATCATTATGATTATTATTATTAATATTATTATTATTATTACTATTATTATTATTATATTCTTATTATTATTATTATTATTATTATTATTATTATTATTATTATTATTGTTATTATTATTATTACTATTATTATTATTATATTCTTCTTCTTCTTCTTCTTCTTCTTATTATTATTATTATTATTATTATTATTATTATTATTATTATTATTATTATTATTATTATTATTATTATTATTATTATTATTACTATTATTATTATTACTATTATTATTTTTATTATATTCTTATTATTATTATTATCATTATTATTATTATTATTTTTATTATTATTGTCAAATATAGTTTTGTATTTTTTTTAAAATACATGTCAAATATAGTTTTGTAAATATAGGAGTAGTCAAATGTATGTAAATATAGTTTTGTATTTTGTAAATTAGGCAAGTCAATATTCTGTTGCTTAGACTTAGGAGTCATGCATGCTATTGTTACTATTCTACAGTATTAGGTGTGAAACATGCTATTGGTTTTGTATATATTGACTTGCGAATAGCAATCTTGGAGGAAAATATTATATTAATAATATTATTACTTCATATCATTATTATTCTACTTGTTATTATTAATATTACTCAATTCATAAGAATATTATTATTATGCATATTATTAGTATTAGTATTAATATTATTATTATTATCATTATCATTAATATTATTAATTATTATCATTATCAATGATGATAAAAATATTACTCTATTATTAATAATACTCAATCGAATCGATTCGCCGCCCGATCGATCGGTTCGGTTCGGTGTTGTTCGGTTCGGTTCGAACTTATTCATTTCGGTTCGATTCGAGACTTATTCATTTCAGTTCAGTTCAGTTCAGACTTATTCAGTCCAAAAGAACAGAGCCTAAGTATTACTCCCCGTTCAATTTCAATTCGGCCAAAACGTTTCCATCCCAAAATGCTAGGTTACTAGCTTTACTCAAGAAATAAAAAGCTTTCACTGCATCATTAATTAGCCAAAATAAAGTTGTTCCGTAACTTAGTTTCAATTTCCTGATGTTCTTTCAATTAGCCCAAAAACAAAAAAAAATAAAAGAAGCTCATTATATTATATATTTGGTGCAAACTATAGCTTATAAGTCATATGTGGACTCATCGTCAAAATCAAGCTTTATTTACTACGTAATTTTTTTACGGGAACTTCATTAACTAAGTTTAGGGGGTCCCGAACATGCACTTATAATTAGAAAATGTGTGTATAACACATTTGCCAATTGCCATATTCAAAAATCGAACATGCATAATATGTTTGCATACATTTTCTCTTCATAATATATCTTGTTGTAAGATCCACACACCTCTAACTTCTCCTTAACATGTAATGGTACATTTTAAACAATATTATCTAAACTTCATAATTTCTCATGCATAAACAATTTGGCTATATAAAGATAACATATCAATTCTAAAATCATGTTGCTCAAGGACAGTAATAAACGCAATGCAAAGAAAGCAATAAGACAAATTTAATTCTGCTAAATCATAACCCTTCATTAGTACGTGAAGATCGATTTTCTTCATCTGAATCCGATTACAAACTCTCTACACTCATCATCATGATTTCACTAAAACAAATTAAAAATAGTAATACTACTAAAAAGAGGCTAAATCAATCAACCAACAGTAGCAGATTACCAGCAAACTTATTCAAAAGCAAGACTTAACAAACTAACAGAAATGACATTGGTGATCAATAGTAGTCAAATTTCACAACCAACTCATCACTAACTGAAGAAGATCAAAGTCCTTGATGAACATCATCCATCTCAGCCATTGATTTCATCACAGGGGAGGGAGCAACAGTAGTCTCAGTAGTTTGACGTAAATTACCAGCATTACTGGACTCTCTAGTCTCATGATCAGCACCAAACTCACCAGAGTTATACGGATAAAATCCTGACCGTCCAGAAACAGCAACTGATTGACGGAGATGAGGAAATGGAGAAGCAAGTCCATGAACAACAAGCTTAAGATTGTAGATAAGGTTAGGATACTTGATTTTGACGTAATTAATCCTCATCGGAGACAAAACTCCGCCACCTCCAGCAGTAGTGATAGTAAGAGATTCACCGAGTTCCAGCGTCGGAAGAATCGTCGACGGCGGAAGATTCTCGAGATCAGCGAGCTTCAAAATGCGATTCGGAACAATGTGAAACCTCACGCTGTGAACATACGCGTGACCTCCATGGAAGATCGAGGAATCATCGACGGCGAATATCGTCATGTTCTGGAGAGCGACGAGTTCGGCGTACTTGACGCGCATCGCAAGAGCGAGAACGCTGTAACCGCTCGTTCTGAGTCGGATCATCGCGTCGGCGAGCATCATGCGAGTCAGCGCAGCGGAGGGAGAGAGATGAGGGAGAGTCAGTGACGTCATCTTGTCGATAGAGCAGGAGTAAGGCGAGACATGAGAGATGAAGCCTTGGAGGCCATGGATGATGAGGCGATCACCGACGTAGAGGTCTGAGCGAGTGATTTCCGCGCCTCCGATGAAGATTTTGGAGGCGTTTGTGGCTGAAGTGACAGTTAAACACCGACCTGGAAGAATCGTCTCGATTTTCGTGCCGAAAATGAGGCGATTGAGGTAATCAAGAGGATACAGTCCTGGAACTGTGTGTTCCTGAAGCAAGAGTGCAAGCGAGCACGAAGGACAGCTTCTCACCGACGAATCAGCCGGTGCGAAAATGGTGACTGGACCGAGCCAGGGGTGGTGTGCAGCAGAGGAGAGAGAAAGAGAGTGCGACGCCATTGCCAGGTCGTGGAAACCGAGTTCGCTGAGGATTTGAGAGACGGATGCGAGAGGAGAGAGAAAATGTGGTGATTTCAGAGCTTCAGATGAAGAGAAATCGAATGGAGGTGGAGGAGAGGTTGAAGATGGTGAAGGTGTAGTGGAAGAAGATGTTGATGATTCCAATGTGAAGGTTGATGAGGTAGGATCAATGGAGGAAACTAGCGATGAGAGAGAGGTGAAGATTGTGAAGAAGATGACGATGATCTTGATGAGTAGATCAGACGCCATTGTTGAGAGCTTCAAAAATGGAGGAGTGAGAGAGTGAGAGAGAGGAGAGAGAAAGATGTGAGTGGAGAGAATGAGAAAATTGTGGCAGCGTGGATTTAGCTGACGGTTAAGTGGGGGTATTTATAGGACAGTACGGAGGAAATGTAAGGGCGGGAAACTTGTTGCACAAGATTCTTTTTTGGGAAGATATTTTTTGGATAAGGAGCCAGGAGAAAGAGGAGGTTAGGACAAGGCAAGTTTTCTGGAATGTTCTAGATTGCACACGTCAGATTCACCAAATTTTCTGCTGCATTTGTATTTTTTTTAGTCCACCTTGATATATTTCATACCCTAAAAACTAAACGAAATACTTATTATGTACTTTGTCCACAAATTAACAAAGAAAATACTTATTATTTCATACCCTAAGTAGTAAGTCCTGCTAAAACTAGTATGGTAACATTATAGAGTGTATTGTGACTAATTAGTTTATTTATTATGTACTTTGTCCACATACTAACAAAGTAAATACTAAGGGTGCATTCTTTTATGCCTATCTTATTCCGCATATATCTTAAGGCCCTGTTCTTTTAGACTTATTTTCAGCAAAAATAAGTAAAAATAAGTTCAGTTCAGCAAAAATAAGTAAAAATAAGTTCGGTCAAAGAAAATAAGTTCGGTTCAAAGAAAATAAGTTCAGTATTACAATAATGTTGTAATTATTATTTTTGTTTTCAATATTACTATTAATATTGTTATTATTAATAATATTAAAATTATAATAACGCTGAATTTGTAATATTATTATTATTATTTATTATTTATTATTTATTATTTATTATTTATTATTTGATATTTATTATTATTATTATTTATTATTATTATTTATTTCAGTTAATTATTATTTATTATTTATTATTTATTTTAATTATTATTATTTATTATTTAATATTTAATATTTAATATTTATTATTATTATTAATAATTATTTATTATTTACTATTTATTATTTATTATTTATTATTTATTATTTATTATTTATTATTTATTATTTATTATTTATTATTTATTATTTATTATTTATTATTTATTATTTATTAATTATTATTTATTATTTATTATTTATAATTTATTATTATTATTTATTATTATTATTATTATTATTATTTATTATTTATTATGGTTATTATATTATTATATTATTATATTATTATATTATTTATTATAATAATAATAATTATTATTATTATTATTATTTATTATTTATTATTATTATTATTTATTATTATTTGTTATTATTATTTATTTTTTATAATTATTATTTATTATTATTATTTATTTTTTATTATTAATATTTATTATTTATTATTATTATTTATTATAATTATTATTATTTATTACTATTATTTATTATTTATTATTATTTATAATTTATTATTTATTATTATTATTATTATTATTTATTATTATTATTATTATTTATTATTATTATTATTATTATTATTATTTATTATTTATTATTTATTATTTATTATTAGTTATTTGTTATTATTTATTATTATTATTATTTATTATTTATTATTATTATTATTTATTTCTATATTATTATTTATTATTATTATTATTTATTATTATATTATTATTTATTATTTATTATTTATTATTATTATTGTTTATTATTATTTATTATTTATTATTTATTATTATTATTTATTATTATTATTATTTATTATTATTATTTATTATTTATTATTTATTATTTATTATTTATTATTTATTATTTATTATTTATTATTTATTATTTATTATAATTATTTATTATAATTATTTATTATAATTATTATTTATTATTTATTATTTATTATTTATTATTTATTATTTATTATTTATTATTTATTATTTATTATTTATTATTTCTTATTTATCATTTATTATTTATTATTTATTATTTATTATTTATTATTTATTATTTATTATTTATTATTTATTATTTATTATTTATTATTTATTATTTATTATTTATTATTATTCTTATTTATTATTTATTATTTATTATTTATTACTTATTATTTATTATTTATTATTTATTATTTATTATTATTTAGCAAAAAATAAGTTCAGTTCAGCAAAAATAAGTTCAGTTCAGCAAAAATAAAATAAGTTCAGTTCAGTTCAGCCAAAATAAGTTCAAAAGAACAGGGCCTAACATTTTGTGGTTCACACGATGTTCTTGTTAATTGTGTTAGATTATTATTAGTGATGGTTGTTCGACCCTTGTTTACCTCTCTCGTTCTCTCTTGTGTTTTCTTTACTAAATGGTACCATGACCCCACCATAGAAGTAGTGGTGAATGGTGATGGTTGGTCAACGACGTTCATTATATCTAGAGACGGTAATGGCTGCGCTCGCGTATCCACCTACCAATTTTCTATTTTTTCTCTTATTCACAAGTTGTGGTGTATGTACGTGTGACAACTTCTTGCAAAGACTTTCTCCATTTTTCAGTTTAAATTATGTGGTACTAGATGTATGGAATTTCTGGATATTCATATGACGAGGAGGGAGCTAGATAATTAATGATGTAACTTTATTAAAAGCATTAGATCAACGTTAGAACTAAAAGAAACTAATGCAAATGATATTCTATTTGAGTGCAAACACACTTTGTTAAATCAAAAACCTTGTATAAAGAGCCATAATAGTTGTTGTAGATAAATTTTGATAATAAATTATGCTAATATTCTTAAAGAATGAAAATCAACTATTTAGCTGACATCCACTTTAAAATTCGACTTTTTTGGATTTAAGTTGTATAAAGGTTCTAGTACAAAAATTTAAATGTGATCTACCAACATTTCCTAATATTGCACATGATAGACACGTACGACTTTATCTTGTTTTTCAAAAATATTGAGGTTGGATACTTGGCTTGCATATATAAGATGTCAAAAATCAATAAGGAGTCGAGAAAATAGAAAGAAACAAATGTAGTTAGAATTTAGAACTTAGATGCCAAAGAAGAGTGTGTATATTCAGCCCATAGTCCTTATTTTAAGTGGTCCACTTGGAAATTGGAATGGAATTCGAGTAGTTACTTGACTTCAACATTATAGTAGCATTAGGTTTGACTCTATGCATCTTCTACCATCGTGTTGGAGGTGTGCCCTTCAAATAATGTGCTTCTCTAAACGATATTATTCTAGGATGTGGATTACGAATGATAATTAGGTCAATTTGCTTCATTTTCTCGTTAGTGTAGGTAGGAAGAAAATTTTGGCTTGAATTTATTAGAGCAAAACATGGCATATTAATTTAAGGAAAATGATATATGTAGTCCTATACGGGCTACATATAAGAAGTTAAAAATGGAAATATTAAGAAATGAATAAGCACTAATTATATCGATTGACGTGTGATTGTGTCATTAATTCCTCAAAATAATATTATTTCAGGAAATGCATTTAATGTTTATATTTAGTCCTACGGGCTACATGTAAGAAGTTAAAAATGGAAATATTAAGAAATGAATAAGCACTAATTATATTGATTGACGTGTAATTGTGTCATTAATTCCTCAAATAATACTATTTCAGGAAATGCATTTAATGTTTATATGTAGCCCTAAGGGTAACATATATCATTATTCAAAAGGTACACACCAAGGGATTGAATTGTATAAACAAAGACACAAATTGTTTATTAACACACATACATTCCCTAGAAGGGAAACAACTTGGTCATCACTAAGCATAAAACTTAGTTAGGATTAACCATCAATTAATACATAATCAATAAATAACAACAAATTAAACTAAATTCGATGGTGTCAAGAAACCAATGTAAAAATACAACACATGGTATCAAAATGAATGAAAATAAACTCAAACGAAACCTCAGCAGCCCCCCCACATATATGCCGGCGAGCCTTGTGTTATGGATATCACGGCTTTAAACAAATACCACTGAAAATGCCCGAACAATCGTTTTTTCCACAACATGAACCTCCAAAAGGGTAACCACAACTTTCTCCCAGTTTTCTACAGTTGGAGTTTTTTACTAGCAAAAAAGAGAGTTTGAATACAACATTAATTTTTTTAATAGTTAGTGAAAGGAACTGTCTAGTCGGACGAGAGTGTTACGACAAATGCAATCAACAAATAAAGAAATTAATAACAATAGGGGAGGGTAAGGGTATAAGGGAAATCTCCCTTTTCAAAGTGCGCTCTCATAGAGTCGTAGTGTTGGATCCCACAACCACGAGGTCATGAGATACAAACTTCTAGCACTACTAGACCAAATACTACTTGATAATATACATAATTGTAATTAGCATAAAAAAAACATTTCTGGTTAATAAAGAATGCTAATATATGAGATACAAACTTACCTTTAGCACATGTATATATAACTATTATTAAGGCTACAATAGAAATCCGAACAACAACGCGGGGACTGAAAACCACAGTCATCTGACTGAACACCACAATTTGAACCCAGTGCTTTCCGTACCCAGATTTGCACTGCCAAAGTTGAAAATACAATAGTTAGTGAACTAGTAATAGTTTATAATAGAGGATATTAAGGGTATCCTCGTCATTGTACTATGACGAGGATACCCTTAATATCCTCTATTATAATAGAGGATATTAAGGGTATCCTCGTCATTAGGGGTGAAAGTTCGGTGTACGGTTTGGATTAGGGCCTAATCCAATCCGATCCGAATAAAATTTGGATTTTAATTTTCCAATCTGAATCCAAACCAATTAGAGTTTGAATCTAATCCAATCCGAATTTTCATACTCTAGATTGGATCCGATCCGAAAATCTGATTTTTTAAAACTCTAGTTTTTTGATAAAATAAATTAAGCACAACAGCAGCCTAGTAGATTTAGGAAATGAGGAATTAAGTGCTGTTAGGGTTTCAGGGGAAGGGTTGAAGTACTACGCCTACTGGGCTATGGACTAGGCTTTTTCAAAAAAAAAAATCAGTTAAGCACTTAAGCCCAATCCAAATACATAAGACTAGGCATATTACTATTCGGTTATATTGGATTTTTGGATCCAATTACCCTCAATCCAATCCGATCCGGAAATCCAATTTGTCAAAAAATTTCAATCTGAATCTAATCCGAACACAGTTCGAATCCGATCCGAATTACTAATTCGGATTGGATTGGATTTTGGATTTTATCCGAATAACTTTCACCCCTACTCGTCATTGTACTTTTGTATTGATATTATATATATATGAGCCCAGGCACCCTCATTAGGGTAAACTGTATCATTATTCTCTCATGGTATCAAGAGCAAGAAGTTTTTGAACCCTAATTATTCGATCCTTGCTCTCGCTTCCGCGCTCAATTTTTTTTTCGTGTGATCATCTCGTGGCTGCATTCATGGCTGCATCTGCCTCTGCTTCCTCGTCTGTCGTGATCCCACCACCGACGTCCACCGTCGCCGCATCTACACCGCCCTTCACCGGTGCTACTGGGTCATATTGCTCCGCCCCTGACTCGCAACCAAGCATGCCTGCTGGCGTGTCAGGCTTCTGCCCTCCCTACTCCACCCTTGGCGTGTCGAGCCTTGGCTCCTCCCTCGGGTTCTCGTGGACACCAATGCACCCCACACCGCGCCGTCTTTTCGAAGTTGCGGTGTCTCCAATCGGGGCTGCTTCCGGTCCACTTGTGTCTCGTGGGCTCCTTTACTCCTCGCCACAACAGCCCTCCTTCGGGGGTTCCACGTTTGCTGGCCACCCGGGTCTCTTGCCGCAGCATCACACGCCCACCGGTAATGGTGGGCCGCCAGGTTTCTTCACTCTTCAACCTAATCTTGCATCCCTATCATCCACTCTAGTAACATCTACCTCTAATGTCAAAAATATTGTTACTACTGTTCTTCGGACTGTTGAAAATTATCTGCCTTGGCGTACTCAATTTGAATCTTTTTTGGTATCTCATGGCCTATTAGGCATGATTGATGGTTCTATTACTATGCCTGAGATTTATGTGCTTGATCATCAACATCGACAATCTATGAATCCTGAATACTATCATTGGTTGCGTATTGATCAAACTATTCGTTCATGGTTATTTTGCTACTTTGTCCGAAGAAATGCTTGTTGAGGTGCATGACGTAAAGTTTTCTATGCTAATATGGACTAGACTTCAATCCCGATTTATGAATGCTAGTTTGGCTCGTTCTATGGAGTTGAAAAGTATGTTGCAACATGTTGCTAAGACTGAAAGTCAATCCATGGATGCTTATTTGCGTGAAATTAAACTTGTTGCTGATTCTCTTGCTGCGATTGGCGCCCCTGTATCTTCGCGAGACTTAATTCAACATACTGTCATGGGACTTGGGCGGGATTATGATTCCCTCACTACGAGTATTACCCACTTTTCTGGCAACCCTAGTTTTGATGATGTTCGGGAAAAATTGTTGATTCAAGAACAAATCATCAAAAGTCGCCATGCTCGGGAACAAGGTTTTGCTTCTCATCAAGCATTCCTTGATCATGCCCCTAGTGTCTCTCCTTCGACTGACTCCTCCTCCTCGCACACTCGGTTCCCGCAACAATCAACAAGGGGCTCGTGGAGGTGGCAAAGGTCGGGGTCGTAATCGGGGTGGTCGTGGAAAAGGTCGTGGCGGGGGTGCAAAGCAATCTCAAACACAAACCCAAACACAAAACTCAGATGTAGTAACCCTTACTTCTTGCGATACTAATCATCTGTCTGCAGGGAGTCCTACTGTTGAAGGTGTGTTTGGTTCTCCGTCTACCAATATAGTATGTCAAATTTACTTTCATTCAGGTCACTCGGTTGTTTCTTGTCCGTCTCGTTATGCTCAGACATCAAATGCCGCTCTTGTTGGTCTTCCCACTGGTGAGCATAATGAAACCACTTGGTTTCCTGACTCCGGAGCATCTTCTCACATGACAAAAGATTCAGGTATCTTATCTAATAAATCTACCTATACTGGTCCAATTTCTGTTGAAGTAGCAAATGGTACTCAAATTCCAGTTAAACATGTTGGCACTGTCACCTTAAAATCAAACAGTCGTCCTTTAGTTCTCAACTCAGTCTATCATTGTCCTAATATTAAATTTAATTTAATGTCAGTTCAGAATTTGGCTAAAGATAACAATTGTATTGTGAGTTTTAATGGTTCACATGTTTTTGTTAAGGACAATCGGTCGGGGGAGGTGCTTCTCAAGGCTTCTAGTCAAGGCAATGTCTATCCCATCACCCTCACTCACCATCCTAGGAGGCCAGTTGCTCTTCTGTCCCTTTCTGCGTCTGGTCCTACTTGGCATCGTCGTCTCGGTCATTGTGGTGATAAGGTTTAGGTGCTCTTAAGCAAAATAAGGCCATTGTTTGTGCCACTAGTCATTTGTTTGATTGTGTTTCGTGTTGTTTAGGCAAGTCTCATCGCTTACCTTTCCAGGATGTAATACACTCTTTTGATACACCATTGGCATTAGTTCATTCTGATTTATGGCAGTCAAATATTTTATCTAATCTTGGTTTCAAATATTATGTCTGTTTTGTTGATGATTTCTCCCGCTATACTTGTTATATCCTTTAAAACGCAAATCTGAAGTGCATGATCGTTTTTTAGATTTCCAAGCTTTGGTTGAGAATTTATTTGACTGCAAAATCAAATATTTTTAAAGTGATGGGGGCCGGGAATTTGATAACCAACCTTTACTTGCTCATTTTCGAAAATGTGGTATTGATTTTTGCAAGTCTTGCCCTGAAACTCAACAACAAAATGGGGTTGCTGAACGCAAACATCGACATGTAATTGAGCTAGTCCGCACGTTGCTCATTGAATCATCGCTTCCTGGCCAATTATGGGTTGATGCTGCGTACACTGCCACTTTCATCATAAATCGTTTGCCCACTCCTGTTTTGCATGGTTTGTCTCCTTTTGAAAAATTATTTTCAAAGCCGTCTGATTACTCGTTTTTACGTGTTTTTGGTTGTGCGTGTTTTCCCAATTTTTCTGCAAAACCGTCAAGCAAGTTGACTCCCTGGTCCGTCCAATGTGTTTTCCTTGGTTATGCTCCGGGTTACAAGGGATATCGTTGTTATGAGCCCAGGTCAGGTCATGTCTATGTGAGTCGTCATGTGAAATTTATTGAGTCGATGTTTCCCTATCGTGAGTTAGTGTCGTGTCGACTCTCGTCTACTCTTACCTCTAGCGATACGGATCCATCCCTTCTCCAATTGCCTTTAGCGGTCTCCTACACGACTCCCTCCTCCCTTGGACCTAATGTCCCGACTACTAGCTCCCTTGGCCCGTCTACACCGCACACACACACCTCCCCTTGCGACTCTGTCGCATCTGTCCATCCCCTAGGGTCCCCCTCCCTTGCTCGGTCTTCCCCGCAACCCTCTAGCCCGCCTTCTGGTTCGCACGCTGGGCAACCGTCGACCAATGGGTCCCCCATTTCCTCGCCACTGGCTGCCGGGTCCGTGACGCGCCGCCCGCGCCGCCCAACACCCTTACCTCCCTCGCGTCGTGTGTTCTTGGTCAGTCGGCCGGCCGGCCGCCGCGCCAACGAGCTGGGCCCATCCCCCGCGCGTTCTGCCCATTTGCCGCATTGTGGCCATTTCGCGTCCGTCCACTCTTCCTCTCATCCTTTGTCTTCCGAGTCCTTAACTGCATCTCCTCCACACGGTGTTTTTGTTGTTCCGTCTTCACACAATACTCATGACATGAAAACGCGTGCTAAAGACGGCATTTTTAAACCCAAAACAATAATAACTTTGACAACTCTTGAAAAAGAACAAGCTCCGACTTGTTTCTCTAAGGCAAACAAAATTCCAAAATGGCGTCAAGCCATGGCGGAAGAGATTAATGCAATGTTGGTCAACAAAACATGGGATTTGGTACCGTTTGATGCTACAAAGAACTTGGTTAGTACTAAATGGATTTATATGATAAAAGCTGATGAAGAGGGTCATGTGATTAGGCCTAAGGCTCGTCTGGTTGCTCGCGGGTTTGGTCAGCAGGAAGGTATTGATTACTCTGAGACTTTTAGCCCTGTTGTTAGATCAACTACTGTTCGGTTGGTTTTATCTTTAGCTATTTCCTATCAGTGGGTTGGCGGGCGCTGATGTGTCGTTGTGCACCGCACCCGGCCAAAGATAAAATTTCTCCTACTCTCTTTTACACTAAGCTAGTATAATGGAAGTAGGGGTCGTATCCACAGGGAAACAGGGACGAGTTTAATACTTAGCGGGATTCAAAACCTAGATTAAGCTAAGGGCCGAGAAACCTAATAATAAGGGGGGTTTCAAGTAGATTATAAACAAACTATAATTAACTAGCATAATTAAATAAAATGAGAAATCACTATGGAAATATCTTGAATCCGATTAACATCCACTTCAATTCATTATCGATCCTTGAACCTCCACTCTAATTATTTCCATGATTATCTATTGCTGAGAATTAATCTCGTGTTCTCCTTATTCTTAGTTGAATAGCACGATCAGCGTGACTATAAAACCCTAACTAAAGGATAACCTAGTCTGATAGCGTCGAAGTTCAATCCAATAGCAGCAATAAACACAGAGAACCAACAGACCTGCTAACGTCATACAAGCGATAAACATTCAACAGTTGATTCAATTTCCCCAAGAAATAACAAAGACGATCTGCATCTAAGTTACTTCCTAGTTTGCTACCAATTGATAAAAGAATAAAACAATCCGATTCTATTCTTAAATCTAGCATTAGATTAATTACACAATCAAACTAGTAACGTTCCTAGCATAATTATGCAAAAATCATAGAAAGCAAGCATAGAAATTAAACCATAATCAAAGAAACTAAATAGAGAGGAAAGATCTCACAATAATGCTTGAAGCTCCATATTAATCTCGTTCAAGAACGGTTCAAGCTACAATCGGCATAGCATAAGCCAATCCCATAGTTGAAATCTCCTAAAACTAAACTAGAAAATAAAAACTAAAAAGAGAAGACAACAAGAGAGGAGTGGAGTTTTGGAGACTCCCTCTCCTTGTGGCTGCTGCCCCCTTAGGTCCAAAAACAAGTTTGGTATTTATACTAAAGCATAAAAATCAGCCGACAATTACACCGACCTAGGGGTCGCGAGGTGCGGTACAGGTCGCGAGGTGCGATGAGCTACTGCCTCCAAAACACGCTGAAGAGTTGGGTAGGCCAAGGAAGTCGCGAGGTGCGAAGGACCTCGTGAGTCGCGAGCAAGCAGGTCGCGAGGTGCGACCTAGCTCGCGAGGTGCGACCTACTGGGCGTGCGATGCGAGAGCGCTGGGCGAGCATGCGCGAGAGCCGCTGTGGCTGGGCCGTGCGAGCTTGCGATGCTTAGTGCCGGCTTGGCTCGAGCGCGCACGAGAGCGGGCGGGCTTGGCCGCTGCTGGGCGAGGCTTGGCCGGGCGAGCTTGCGATGATGGGCGATGATGCTGGCTGCTCGGTAGGCTTGGTGCTATGCTCGGCTACGGCTTGCGGCGATGCTTGATTGGAACATGTGGCGACGCTTGGCAAGTATAACGATGTTGAGTCGTTCCAAACACTAATGCTTCTAGGAGCTCGGAACTTACAACTTTAACTATAATTAATATACAAAATTCCGAACTTCCGCTAAGAGCTAAATAAAACGCAAACGTTAACAATTATGATCAAGACCCTTAGCAAAAAGCACCCAAAATATAATATAAACACCGTATAACTTGAGCGTATCAAATACCCCCACACTTGAACTTTACTCGACCTCGAGTAAACTCGAAAATGAGAATCACCAAATAAATCATCACCCAAGCTATCGACACCAACCTACACTCTCCATCAACTATATCATCATCATCACATCTTAACAACATCCGCTCAAAACCTAAACGTAAGGGACGATGATTCCCCCACACTTAGATTCAAGCTCACCTGAAATATATAAAGACGTAACAACAACAATAACCAGCAACGCCAACAAACATCAAAATGTCAGCTCATGACACACTAAACTATCAGCTCTCCCAAACCTCCAAAAGTTGATCTAAAACTACTACTACTACAACTAACTTAGAATAGCAAGCCATGGAATGAAGACAAAAAGGGATAAATTCCATGCTTACTCCCAAAAACAAACAATTAACCAAAAGAATGTGAAAGCCAAAATAAATCTTCACAAAATCAAGGATGAATTCACCAACCTTACCCGAAAACGCTTTCCACCTTATGACACCATCTCCGGCAAATGAGTTTTCAAAGTATATAATTCTCTCTTAATCTCTCATTTTGCCTAGGAGCCTTTTCGGGTTTTCATCCTAGCTTCTCACATTTTTTTCATCTCACCATCTTACCCGCTCAACTAGCTCTTTTTTGCATAGGCCGCCCTTTCGGGTTTTCGACCTATCCGAGCCCCCAATTTTACCCGAGTCGCCCGCCCTTGCGGGTTTTCAACTCATCGGGATTCACTTCATCATCATTTTTTTTAATATTTTTTTATTTTTCATTTTATTTTTCATTTTTTTTTTCAAATTGAAAATAATAAATACAACATAGATACATGAGAATGAGAATACCCAAATACCCCCACACTTGAACTTTACTCGACCTGTCACGCGGGTGACCCGGGTTCGATCCCCGGTAACGGCGCCAAAATTTGGCGGGCGCTGATGTGTCGTTGTGCACCGCACCCGGCCAAAGATAAAATTTCTCCTACTCTCTTTTACACTAACACTAGTAGAATAAAGTCCAACCGCTGCGGTCAAAACCGGGCTTGCCACTGCGGTTTTGGCCCGCAATGGTTGGACTAGCAGCAGTTTTCATAAAGAAACTGCTGCGGTTGAGGACCGCAGCGGCAAAGAACAAACCGCTGCGGTTCCTAGCCAAAACCGCAGCGGTTAATGGGAAAAACCGTTGCGGTTTTACCTTGGAACCGCAGCGGTTTGTTCTTTGCCGCCAGCCTCTTTGTATGCATTGGAACATTAACTGATGCGGTTTTCTTAGTAAACCGCATCCGTTAATGTTATATAATATATATATATATTATATTTGTATATATATATATATATATATATTATATTTGTATATATATAATATTTTATTATATCTAACTTGCTATAGTTGACACAAATCCCGGAAGCGCTGCCGTATACAAGTCAAATTAATATATATATGTATATAAATATAAAATTTGGAGAATGTACTACAAAAGAAGTTGTATTAAGTACTAAAATCCAAAATAAACATCAATTATATTGTTGTACCTAAATAACTAGCAAGTAGAACAATAAGAACAAATAAACTCAAAGTCGCGGCATCATCTTCACATGCAAACTTCGGTAAGGTAGTGTGCTAGCAAATCCCGAACCTCGTTTATCTCGGTTGTGGTGAAAGAACTCTCCCTTTGGTTGAATACCTTAAACATAAGGAAACACACATAATATCAGTTTTAGTTTGAGTAAGACCTTAGATAATTGACTCTTATAGTTATATATGTACCTATTGGAACTATATATGACCTAACATGTGGCTAAATGCGGGAAATTAAGTGTAGTGAGCTTCGAAGGCTAAAATCGGCCCGAAACGACCTTCATTTACCCAAAATGGGTTTCAAAGCATATGAGTGAACTATAATTGACTCTTATAGTTATATATGTACCTATTGGAACTATATATGACCTAACATGTGGCTAAATGCCTGAAACTAAGTGAAGTGAGCTTCGAAGGCCAAAATCGCCCAAACGGCCTTCATTTACCCAAAATGGGTTTCAAAGCATATGAGTGAACTATAATTGACTCTTCTAGTTATATATGTACCTATTAGAACTATATATGACCTAACATGTGGCTAAATACGGGAAATTAAGTGAAATGAGCTTCAAGGCCAAAATCGCCCGAAATGACCTTCATTTACCCAAAATGGGTTTCAAAGCATATGAGTGAACTATAATTGACTCTTATAGTTATATATGTACCTATTGGAACTATATATGACCTAACATGTGGCTAAATGCCGAAAACTAAGTGAAGTGAGCTTCAAGGCAGGTGTGTAGGGGAGTGGGGGGATGTGTGGCAGGGAGGCGTAGGCGTGCGCAGGGTGGGGGCGGGTGCAGGTGGGTGGAGGGCAGTGTGCGGGGGAGTGGGGGCGGTGTGCGGGGTGGGGGGCGTGTGCGGGGGAGTGGGGGATGTGTGCGGGGGGGGGGGCGTGTGCGGGGGGTGGGGGCGGTGTGCAGGGAGCTGGGACAAGGCGGTGTGCGGGGTGGGGACTGTGTGCAAGGGGTGGGGGGGGGGCAGGTGGGGGTGGGGGCGGTGTGCGAGGTGGGGGGGCAGTGTGCGGGGGAGTGGGGGCGGTGTGGGGTAGTGGAGGGGCGAGTGTGGGGGTGGGGGGGTGCAGGGGGGGGGGCGGTGTGCAGGGGGTGGGGGCGGTGTGCAGGGGGTGGGGGGCTGTGTGCGGGGGGGTGGGGGCAGTTGGGGGGTGGGGGGGGTGCAGGGGTGGGGGGCGGTGTGCGGGGGGAGTGGGGGCGGTGTGCGGGGGGTGGAGGGCGGTGTGGGGGAGTGGGGGGGGTGTGGGGGTGGGGGAGTGTGGGGGGGTGGGGGATTGGTAGTGCATGTACTTACAACGGCATTGGCTATCTTCAAGGTTCCCTGATTCGAAATGGTCATTTGATTGTTGATATCACGCCTATGCAAGGAGCACCACCAATCGCTGACACGATCAACTTTGACAAAAGGCGCGGCCTTTGAGCTAGAAGACGGCGTTGTGGTTGTATCGGTAGAAGGGTAAAATTTCTCGTCAATCCACAACTTTCTCGCGCTCGCATAAGTATGGGAACCCATATGATGGTAGTGCTTCCTCTGTCTTGCACTGAGTGAATGTTTCTCACGCTTAGCCTATAAATTCACATGGGCAATTAGAAAACACATGTAATTGTATTGAAAGTGAACATGCAAAGTCGAATATATATAGTTTAAAGTGCAATACTTACCACCATCTCCGCGTAGTATTTTGGGCAACAAATGCCTCCCAATCTTCTGGTTTTATATGTCCCCAAATCGATGAGGCAAAGAATCCGGTTGAAATGTATCTTCTCGTTTCTCCCCCCTTCCTTTTCGTTTCTTTTTCGGCCTCCTTGTCCGTCTCACCCTCATTTTGCTTTGATTTTTGAATTTTCCTCCTCTTTGTAGTCCTCTTTCTCCTTTTCGTGATCCACCCACTCACTAGTTTGCTTTTGAAAGCTCTAAATCTTTCGGCCACCGCGGATAGGAACGCCGCCTTTTTTTCCTCATTATGAGTAATATGGAACGTATTCTATAACAACAAGAAACAAACAAAAAGTTACCCAAAATGTGTTTCAAAGCATATAAGTGGAGTTTAATTGACTCTTATAGTTATATATGTACCTATTGGGACTATATATGACCTAACATGCCGCTAAATGCAATAAACTAAGTGAATTGGAGTGTAAAGGCCAAAATCGACCCGAAATGGCCTTCATTTACCCAAAATGTGTTTCAAAGCATATAAGTGGAGTTTAATTGACTCTTATAGTTATATATGTACCTATTGGGACTATATATGACCTAACATGCTTGCTAAATGAAAATAACTAAGTGAATTGGAGTGTAAAGGCCAAAATTGGCCCGAAATGACCTTCATTTACCCAAAATGTGTTTCAAAGCATATAAGTGGAGTTTAATTGACTCTTATAGTTATATATGTACCTATTGGGACTATATATGACCTAACATGCCGCTAAATGCAATAAACTAAGTGAATTGGAGTGTAAAGGCCAAAATCGTCCGAAATGACCTTCATTTACCCAAAATGTGTTTCAAAGCATATAAGTGGAGTTTAATTGACTCTTATAGTTATATATGTACCTATTGGAACTATATATGACCTAACATGCGGCTAAATGAAAATAACTAAGTGAATTGGAGTGTAAAGGCCAAAATCGACCCGAAATGGCCTTCATTTACCCAAAATGTGTTTCAAAGCATATAAGTGGAGTTTAATTGACTCTTTATAGTTATATATGTACCTATTGGGACTATATATGACCTAACATGCGGCTAAATGCAATAAACTAAGTGAATTGGAGTGTAAAGGCCAAAATCGCCCGAAATGGCCTTCATTTACCCAAAATGTGTTTCAAAGCATATAAGTGGAGTTTAATTGACTCTTATAGTTATATATGTACCTATTGGGACTATATATGACCTAACATGCGGCTAAATGCAATAAACTAAGTGAATTGGAGTGTAAAGGCCAAAATCGGCCCGAAATGACCTTCATTTACCCAAAATGTGTTTCAAAGCATATAAGTGGAGTTTAATTGACTCTTATAGTTATATATGTACCTATTGGGACTATATATGACCTAACATGCCCCTAACATGCAAAAAATAAAAGTAATTCAAGTTACAAAATAAACTTACACAAGTGTCTTCCCATAATGATTTCTTCATTGCATCGGGCACATCTTTCCACCCCACCAAAATGCTCGCCTTGCGCACACATAACCCTAAATGTTGCCCATACTTTTTACGCCATTGACCACAAGGTTGACCCATATCATCATACTCGAGGGTCATAGGGGTGTTATAATTCAATCCCTTGGTCGCACCCCCTTCCTTTCCGCTTCTTTGTTGCAACTTTACTTGGAGTTTTGGTACCGAGAACCTCTTTCCCCGCATTTTTTGTGGCACAATGACGGATGAAGTACAAGGATAATCTTCCCTAGCATTGTTGTCAATGGGGGAGCCTTATCGGCTAGCTCCTCATTTATTTCAGCCAAGTCAAGTTCCCTTTTACGCAAGCGCGCCTCCTCATCATGCGCTAAGTCTTCCGGTCACCTTTATCGTTCTCCTTCTCCGCATCATACTCATCATCATCATCCAATGACTTATCATAATCATCATCGATTTCTTCCTCCACAATGACATCATCTCGGACCATGTTTAAACTCCCGAAATTTAAAAAAAACGATATTAGAAACGCGTAAGATTAAACAATCACATCACTTGTCCCCCTTCACTCGCCCCCCGCACACTCCCTCCCCCGTACTCCCCCCCCGCACTCCCCCCGCACTCCCCCCCTTCACTGTCCCCCTTCACGCCCCCCCGCATGCCTCCTTCACCGCCCCCACCCTCGCGCACCCCCCGCACACTCCCTCCCCGCCCCGCACACTCCCCCCTGCACTCCCCCTTCACCGCCCCCACTTCACCGCCCCCGCATGCCTCCTTCATTGCCCCCCCTCGCAGCGCCCCCGCACACTCCCCTCCCCCCCCCGCACACTCCCCCCGCACTCCCCCTTCACTGTCCCCCCCTTCACCCCCCTCGCATGCCCCCCCCGCACACTCCCTCCCCCCGCCCGCACACTCCCCCGAACCGCATGCCCCTTCACTGCCCCACCCCCTTCATGCCCCTCCTTCACCGCCCCCGCACCCCCCTTCACTCCCCCCCATTGCCCCCCCCCCCCCGCTCCCCCCCCAAAAAAATCCATAATTACACCCTAAACGACATTCATCAACCCAATTCGGTTTTCAAATCATGTGACCCGAAATGACATTCACTTACCCAAAATGGGTTTCAATACATGTGAAGCGAGTTTAGTTGATTGTAATACATATATATATACTAATAAGAACTATACATGACCTAACATGCGGCTAAAAGCGAGAAATTAAGTTAATTGAGGTTGAAAAGCCGAAATTGGCCCGAAATGACATTCACTTACCCAAAATGGGTTTCAATACATGTGAAGCGAGTTTAGTTGATTGTAATACATATATATATACTAATAAGAACTATACATGACCTAACATATACATATACATATACATATACATATACATATACATATACATATACATATACATATACCAATTTACTATGAAAGAAAGTTAAATATGAGTGATAACATACCAATATCAAGGTTGTGAATAGGGAAATCGAGCTCAACAATCCGTCCCTAGCTAGCTTCAATAATCAACAACAAAGTTTAAATGTTAACATTAGTATAAATTAGCAATTCAAACAAAACAAAACTAAACTAAGCTAAACTAAACTAAATATCTAAACCAATAATCAACAACAACTTTTAAAGTTCAAACCTAACTAGTTAGTAAGTACTACAACAACAACAACAACAACAACAACAACAACAACAACAACATCAACAACAACATCAACAACAACAACAACAACAATAGCTACTACCAATAACAACCACAAAAATAGCAACCACAACAAACCCTAGTTTTTTTAACCTAAAAATCAAACTAACTACTTTAAATAAAATAATTAACTCAAATCAATCAAATTTACAACCTTTAACTATTATACAACCTAATTTAATTAACAATTATTCATAAAAGAACAATTAATTATAAACTTGAAGCTTCAAATATGAGGAATGGTGGAGGTAGAGGTAGAGAAGGAATGTAGGTACCTAAGAAGAGGTAGAGAAGGAATGGTGGAGTTGCGGCGGTGGTGGTGCGCGGCCACGAGAGGAGGACGCAACCATGGAGGAGGACGCAGTGGGGTTTCAGGGTTCAAACCCACCGACTGAGAGGAGGACGCAGCGGTGGGTGGTCGTCGGGGTTGGGGAAGGTGGAACCCGGTGGTGGCAAGTGGTGGTGGAACCCGGTGGTGGCAGTGGTGGTGGAACCTAGTGGTGGCAAGTGGGGCCTGGGTTGCGTGAATTGGAGGGGACCGAGGGAGTCTTTAATTTTTTTGAAAGGAAGGAAGAATTGAAGGAGGGAGTTAACGGTGCGTGTAAGCAAGGGAGGGAATTTGACGCGAAAAAAAACAAAATAAACTGCTTGCGGTTCATAAAACCGCAACGGGTAATAGAGAACCGCAGCGGTTAACTATTAACCGTTGCGGTTTTATGATAACCGCAGCGGTTTGTTAGGCCAAATTTCCCACCCAAATTTCGACGATTTACCGCTGCGGTTCTCTTAAGGACCGCAGCGGTTTTGTTGTGACATATAGCGTTTTTTCCACTAGTGTAAGCTAGTATAATGGAAGTAGGGGTCGTATCCACAGGGAAACAGGGACGAGTTTAATACTTAGCGGGATTCAAAACCTAGATTAAGCTAAGGGCCGAGAAACCTAATAATAAGGGGGGTTTCAAGTAGATTATAAACAAACTATAATTAACTAACATAATTAAATAAAATGAGAAATCAATATGGAAAGATCTTGAATCCGATTAACATCCACTTCAATTCATTATCGATCCTTGAACCTCCACTCTAATTATTTCCATGATTATCTATTGCTGAGAATTAATCTCGTGTTCTCCTTATTCTTAGTTGAATAGCACGATCAGTGTGACTATAAAACCCTAACTAAAGGATAACCTAGTCTGATAGCGTCTAAGTTCAATCCAATAGCAGCAATAAACACAGAGAACCAACAGACCTGCTAACGTCATACAAGCGATAAACATTCAACAGTTGATTCAATTTCCCCAAGAAATAACCAAGACGATCTACATCTAAGTTACTTCCTAGTTTGCTACCAATTGATAAAAGAATAAAACAATCCGATTCTATTCTTAAATCTAGCATTAGATTAATTACACAATCAAACTAGTAACGTTCCTAGAGTAATTATGCAAAAATCATAGAAAGCAAGCATAGAAATTAAACCATAATCAAAGAAACTAAATAGAGAGGAAAGATCTCACAATAATGCTTGAAGCTCCATATTAATCTCGTTCAAGAACGGTTCAAGCTACAATCGGCATAGCATAAGCCAATCCCATAGTTGAAATCTCCTAAAACTAAACTAGAAAATAAAAACTAAAAAGAGAAGACAACAAGAGAGGAGTGGAGTTTTGGAGACTCCCTCTCCTTGTGGCTGCTGCCCCCTTAGGTCCAAAAACAAGTTTGGTATTTATACTAAAGCATAAAAATCAGCCGATAATTACACCGACCTAGGGGTCGTGAGGTGCGGTACAGGTCGCGAGGTGCGATGAGCTACTGCCTCCAAAACACGCTGAAGAGTTGGGTAGGCCAAGGAAGTCGCGAGGTGCGAAGGACCTCGCGAGTCGCGAGCAAGCAGGTCGCGAGGTGCGACCTGCTGGGCGTGCGATGCGAGAGCGCTGGGCGAGCATGCGCGAGAGCTGCTGTGCTGGCTGTGCGAGCTTGCGATGCTTGGTGCTGGCTTGGCTTCGAGCGCGCACGAGAGCTGGGCAGGCTTGGCTGCTGCTTGGGCGAGGCTTGCTGGGCAGGCTTGCGATGATGGGCGATGATGCTGGCTGCTCGGTAGGCTTGGTGCTATGCTCGGCTACGGCTTGCGGCGATGCTTGATTGGAACATGTGGCGACGCTTGGCAAGTATAACGATGTTGAGTCGTTCCAAACACTAATGCTTCTAGGAGCTCGGAACTTACAACTTTAACTATAATTAATATACAAAATTCCGAACTTCCGCTAAGAGCTAAATAAACGCAAACGTTAACAATTATGATCAAGACCCTTAGCAAAAAGCACCCAAAATATAATATAAACACCGTATAACTTGAGCGTATCATGGGTCATTCGTCAATTGGATGTTAAAAATGCATTCTTACATGGTGATCTCATTGAGGAGGTTTACATGAAACAACCTGCAGGTTTTATTCATCCTGATTTTCCTGATCACATTTGTCGCCTCCGGAAAGCCATCTATGGTTTAAAACAAGCTCCTCGCGCTTGGTATCTTCGCTTCAGCAGTTTTTTGCTTCAACATGGCTTCTTTTGTTCTCAATCTGATACTTCTATGTTTATCTTTCGTCGTGGCAAATATATTCTATATCTTCTTCTATATGTTGACGATATCATTGTCACTGGCAACTCTGCTCCTTTGATCAACAAATTCATTTCTCTTTTGTCTGCGGAGTTTGCTATGAAAGATTTAGGTGATCTTCACTATTTCTTAGGTGTTCAGGCTATCCGCTCTCCCAAAGGTTTGTTTCTGTGTCAAAAGAAGTATGTTCATGATATTCTTCTAAAATTTCATCTGCACACTGTCAAACCTATTCGCACCCCTCTACCTAGTCGGACTACTCTCTCGCTTACAGATGGTGATCTCTTATTTGATCCTACTGAGTATCGCAGTATGGTTGGGGGCTTACAGTACTTGACTATGACTAGACCTGATATTATATATGTTGTACATTTAGTTTCCCAATTTATGCATGCCCCCCGCACTGCTCACTTGTTGGTTGTTAAGCGTATTTACAGGTATTTGCAGGGTACGTTTGACTATGGTCTCTGGCTTCGCCCCTCTAAAACCATGTCCATCATGATTGCATATTCTGATGCTGATTGGGCAGGTTGTTCGGATAGTTGTCGTTCTACCACTGGTTATGCCATCTTTTTAGGTGGTAACCTTATCTCCTGGTGCTTGAAAAAGCAACCCACTGTTTCCAAATCCTCCACTGAGGCTGAATAGCGTGCTGTTGCTTATACGGTTCAGGACACCCTCTCGCTTCGTTCTTTACTCGCTGAATTGGGCCTCATCATCCGTGCTCCCGTGAAACTGTTTTGTGATCATGTATCTGCTTCTTATCTTGCTGTAAATCCGGTTCAGCATGACCGTAGCAAGCATATTAAAATTGATTATCATTTTGTTCGGGAGCGTGTTGCTCATGGTGACTTAGTTGTTCGTTATGTACCTACTGAGTTAGAAATTGCTGACATTTTCACCAAAGGTTTGTCTGGTCAGCGTTTTGAGTTCTTAAGGTCCAATCTGTACGTGGTTCTCCCTGCACAGATTGAGGGGGTGTAATAAAGGATATTAAGGGTATCCTCATCATTGTACTTTTGTATTGATATTATATATATATGAGCCCAGACACCCTCATTAGGGTAAGCTGTATCATTATTCTCTCAGTTTATAATCAAACCACCAAAAGAACTAATTAATTTTATAGATTTAAATATTAAGACAAGAATTAATGTTATTACCTAGAGCCAGGATTAAAAGAAGAGCTACCATATTCTTCTTGGACTTGCAGAAAACCTTCATTGTCGTATAATAATATTGAGCGCTACTGTAGCTAGGAAGTTGGAATATCTTAACTTTGTTTTACTGAAATTAACTAGTATTTGGGCCCGGACGTTGCTCCGGGTGGTATTGTTCTCCAAACTTGATATGTATTTTTTCCATTCGCATTAAAATATATTAAAGAAAACTCAACATTTAAAAGGTACAAATATAATACTATGGACATTTAAAGCATGATTAAAAGTTGGTTGAGATGGTAATTGTGCTATGTATAATAGCAAGAGGTCACGTGTTCAAATCTTGTTGCAAGTCAATTTTACTTTTGTTAATTGACATGACATATGTATACATTGGACAATTCTAGTAGAGTAACAGAGGTGCCACGTGGCATGTATACGTTGTCACGCACGCCTTTTAATATATTAGTATAGATGTTAAATGACAAGTACTATAGCCATATTTATACTGATCTTTCCTTTCACCAAACATGAGTCGTATAATCAGGTTGTGCCAGTTTCATCAGAGATACTCCCTCTGCTTTTTTTTATTTGCTACATTTGACTTGCACGGTTTTCAAAGCGTTATTTAACTCTTAATATCTCTTATTTCGCTTAAGTAAAAATTATAAAAATTTGATATTATGAATCTACACGTCGAGACGAATCTAACAAGATCACACATGACTATATTTTTACTTATAAAATAATTAAAATAATGCCGCTTCATTCCCAAGAAATCAAAATGAATAAAAAAAAAAAAGGGATATATATTTTTTTATTTCTATCGTTTTATTAAATTCAACCAATCGTGCATGCATGCTTACACAGTTAGTTAACCAATGATTAGTTAGTTAGTTACTTTTTATTGTTGAGCACCACCCATTTGACACTTGACAGCTCCAGCTCAGTTGTTATTAGGTTCCAATGATTAGTTAGTTATTTACTTTTATTAAAGGATTTTTTTTTAAAAAAAAATGGTAAGGAGAAATGCCTAGTTGGGTTGGACCCTCGCACAAGTGTCCGACTCGAGTTAAATAAGCCAAGTCCTTTAAAGGTGAGGGTCGGGGGTAGGTAAAAATTAAATCTTTATCTTCAAAGTGTCCCTAGTGGGGTTTGATCCCACACCTCAAAATTTTGAGACACAAATTTACAACAATACATGGGTGGATCTACCTTATGGGTAGAGGGGTCCAATGGACCCATTTAATACTAAGGATTAAGGAAAGCTTAGAGCTTATAAGGCCAAATGAAATTGAGAGGAACTAAGACTTTAATTGAACCTACTGGTAGTGGCTACTACTCGCCGTGTTGACGGTTGTATTATGCAAATAAAATATTGGAAAGTGAAAGTAGAAAAAATCCAAATATGTATTTATTCACTTTTTATCTATTTTCATTTTTGAGACGTCAATCTCAATACCCAAAATGTAGTTTATACACCTTTTACCGAATAAAAAAAATTTAGCTACTGATAGCTCAAGGCTCCGGCGAGCGCGATAGAAATAATTTTGGAACTTGACTGTTTTTTTAGTGATGATTCCAGTGTAATTGACAATTGTCAAATAATAAAGGTTTCAAGCTGTGTATTAATTGTCTATAATTTACAAAAAAATGCTTTTTATTGCTGAAAATAGTTACTTATGTAGATGTCGATCAAAACTAGGGGTGAAAGTTCGATGTACGGTTTGGACTTGGGTCAAATCCAATCCGATCAGAATAAAATTTGGATTTCAAATTTCCAATCCGAATCCAAACCAATTAGAGTTTGAATCCGATCCAATCCAATCCGAATGTTCAAACTCTAGATCCGATCCGATCCGAAAATCCAATTTTTTAAAACTATATATTTTTATGAAATAAATTAGGTGCGATAAGCCGACAACAACCCAATAGATTTATAATTTACAAATTCATAATTCATTACAAACCCCATAGTCCATTAATAAACTAATAACAAACCCATAGGCCATAATTCATTACAACATAACGTAATGTAATACATGAGGTTCATCCAACAACATGCAACAAGTTCGGTTCAACAACAAAGAATACAACAGGTTCAGTTCAACAACAAAGAATACAACAACACTTAAGCACTGAGCTTTTTTTTTAATAAATCAGTTAAGCACTTAAGCCCAATCCAGAATTTACATAATACAAGGCATATTACTATTTGGTTATATTGGATTTTCGGATCCAATTACCCTCAATCCAATCCGGTCCGAAAACCGATTTTTTTAAAAGCTCAATCTGAATAACTTTCACTCCTAATCAAAACGTTCTCCAAATATGCTATTTAAATGTTTTTAAACCGAACAACTCAATTGAATAAGAAACAATTCAAGATGTTGAAGCGAAAGGGACTTTTTGTTCATACTTTTTTATTGCTTACGATAATTGTTCATGTAACTTTGACTTTGACTTGAACCCACTTAATATGAACTCTAGATTTACCACTGCAACTAGACCAAGTACTATTTGGTACTTTTTTTTCCTTCTTTTTCCTCTTTCTTTTATTTTTTAACTAGCCTTATAATTAAATTAATTGCTAATTACATTTAATAAATTAGGAATTTTTGAATTTTTAATCAGTGCATCCCACACTAAATCAGGGATATTTATTTTTTTGTAGTGCCTTTTTTATCTTTTTTTTAAAAAAATTAATTAGGTAGTTCTCTTTTTATTTTTTTTATTTTTCCTTTTTCTATTTTTTAAAATTAAAGTAGGTAGTTACCCTTTTTTTTTCTTTTTCTATTTTTTTGGTGTCCATCTCCTACCCCTCTTGATATATAGATAGAGATTTCAGTATTTTCCGTTCTCATATAAATATATTCCTCTTGTTACAATTATCTCTGTGTAAGAGCAAATCCGTAGTTGCCCACTATTTTGTCATAAATTATTTTATTACTTACTGTCTTACTCTCAACATCTACCTTATTCGTACATTCCCTACTAATACAAGAACCAGTTTTTTTTAAACTCATGGTTACCCTCTTATTAGCGGTCATGACATTTTCTTCCATTTTGTCTCTTCTACTATCACATCTCGATCCCATCCACATTAATAATTTATGAGTTGATTAACAATATTTCAATGACTATTGTTTTAATTAACTATTTTCTTTGTAATAATATAATATTGTGGAAATTTCAATCTTGAGTTATTTAGTTAATGTGGATGATTTTTTTTTGAGAGGAAAAGCCGAGATGGGGAATTATATTAAATCAATGTCACCCAAAGCACACATACTTTGGGGAAAAGAATCGAGCCAAACAAATTTAGAGTTACATGCACAATTCCAACGAGCTAACCGATGCGCAATCACATTATCCGCTCGCTTTACATGAGATAATGAAAAAGAGTTTAAATTCCCAGCCATCCGAATAACATCATCAACCACACGAAACAAAGGAGCTAACCCCACATTATTGCACTTCTTCATACTACTGACAACGACCGAAGCATCACCCTCAAGAACAAGGTCCACGAAGCCCAACCTGTGCGTTGACTCCACAGCAAAGCGAGCGGCAGCATCCTCCGCAAGAGTCGCCTCCCACCTGGCAGTAATTCGCTTAGTTCCCAGCGCAACAATACCTCCATTCTCGTCCCTGAAAACCACACCCAGCCCTATCTCTCCATTGGGGTTGACATGAGCATCGAAATTCGCCTTGAGTTTAGCAGGAGGGGAGATGCCAACTGGTAGCAGCAAACTCCACCCGATGTTGTCTTTGAAAAACCTCCCTCGCATAGTTGCAGTACTCCTCTACCTGTTTAACAAATCGCTAGCCACCACGGAACATCAAGCGTCTCCAACTCAAAGATGCGGTGATTTCTATAATACCAAATAGCCCACAGGAGAACACAATAATTACGCATTTCCTCCCTTGAAGTTTTGCTCAACATCCATTCAAAACGTGCAGACAAAATTCAAAGAAGGGGGAGATGAACAAAGTGACTATGCTGCCAAATTTCTCGCGCTTGGGTACATTCGAAGAGCGCATGGATTATAGTCTCCTCCGACGCATTGCAAATAGAACACAAGGGGGTGACACCAACATGTCTCACGAATAAACATTCCTTGACACCTAAGCTCCCTTTACATGCTCGCCAAATGAAGTGTCGCATCTTTGGGGGGGGCATCGAGTCTCCAAACTTCTTTCCATAAATAAGTTTCTCTCACCCCAAGCTGTAGTTGCCACGCGCGAAGATGACCCAGCCGCCCTAGCCAGTAACATGAACGAACCATGAACTTGCCGTCTTTATTGGGCCACCAAAACCTATGATCCGCAGGCCAAAATCTTGATAGTGGTATATTCAGCACACTCTCCCACTCATCTTCAATAAAAGTTTGCTTCACCAACTCTACATTCCATCCCCCACCATTAAAATCAAGGAGATCGCACATACGAAACTCCATATCACTATCATGGCGTGGCGAAGGCACAAAGTGAGCACCCTCACCCAACAACCAAGCATCCTCCCACACCTTGATGCTAACCCCCGAGCCCACGTACCACTTCAACCCTTCTAACAAGAGAGACTTCGCACCCCACACACTCCTCCAAGTGAAGCTTGGATTATACCCCCTTCGAGCTTCCAAGAAATCCCATCGACGATAATACCGAGCCTTCAATAGCTCCCCTAAGATGGATGTGTTCTCGGTACAGAGTCTCCAACCTTGTTTTGCCAAGAGAGCTTGGTTAAAGCAATTGAGATCCCGAAAACCAAGACCCACCATACACTTAGGAAGACAAAGGAATTCCCAACTATGCCAACGCATTTTCATTTCCGCATCTTTAGCCCCCACCAAAAACGAGCAATTAAAGAATGTACCTCATCAAGTAGACCACATGGTAGACAAAACACACTCATCATATATGTCGGAATGGCTTGAGCAACAACTTTTATTAAAGTTTCTTTTCCCGGCTTCGACATTAGCTTATCTTTCCACCCTTGAAGTTTTTTCCATATCATCTCTTTGATGCAAGCAAAGGTGGCTTTTTTCGACCTCCCTATAATAGTAGGCAATCCCAAATATTTCTCCTGTTTATCCACTTCTTTTACTCCAAGAATATCCACTATTTCCTGCCGACAATTCCTCTCCACATTTTTACTGAAAACAACTTTTGTCTTGCTAAAATTAACTTTCTGTCCGGATGCTCTCTCGTACTTACGGATGATATCAGCCACCATAGAGCATTCTTGCACGGAAGATTTAGAGAAGAGAATACTATCGTCTGCAAAAAACAAATGAGACACCATAGGAGCACCTCTACAAATAGAAGCTCCATGAATCTTTTTCTCTCTTACAGCTTTCGAAATAAGAGTAGAAAAAGCGTCAGCACAGAGAAGAAAAAGGTAGGGAGAGATGGGGTCCCCTTGCCTGAGCCCTCTAGAAGGAGATAAATCACCATACACCACCCCATTGATTTTAAAGGAGAAGGACACACTCGAGATACATGCCATAATCTTGTCAATCCAACTCCCACAAAACCCCATCTTCTGCATCACTTTCTCCAAAAAGCACCATTCGACCCTATCATATGCCTTGCTCATATCAAGCTTTAGAGCACACAAACCCTCTTTATTTGCATTTTTAATTTCTTTTTCATAGCATGAAAATCTCAAAAGCTACTAGAGCATTATCAGTGATCAACCTCTTAGGAACAAACGCACTTTGGTTCGGGGAAATAATAGATGGGAGAATAACTTTCAACCTATTAGCAAGAGTTTTTGACAAAATCTTGTATAACACGTTGCAGAGACTAATATGCCTAAAGTCTTTCATTGATTGAGGGTTACCACATTTCGGGATCAACACAACACATGTTTTATTAAGGGAACTCAGATCAATCTCCCCCCTCCACCAGGCTTGTATAAAAGCAACAACATCCACCCCAATGATATGCTAAAACTTCTGGAAAAATAAAGCATGAAAATCGTCAATACCTGGGGCTTTGTTCAGGTGCATAGCAAACAAAGCTTCTCTAACTTCTTCCCCTGTAGGCGCTGCAATCAAAGCCTCATTCATTTCGGCCAACACAGAACACAACAGCCCCCCCAAAGCCTCCTCCATTTCGCTCGGTTGGTCCGACGTGAACAACCCCTCAAAGTAGCGTTGCACAACACTCACAATTTCTTCCTTTCCTTTCATCCACACACCATTTTCATCAAGGATGCCATTAATAGAATTCCGTTTTTTTCCTTTGAGAAGCCTTATGGTGAAAGTATTTCGTGTTTTTATCCCCATCACGAATTTCATTGACTCTAGAGCGGGCATGCCAATACGACTCTTCAAGTTTATGGATCTCATCAAGCTCACTCGAAATACTCTTGCATTGCTCTAAATTTGATGCATCCCAAACACATTGTTGTAATGTGGATGATTAATACTTAATAGTATGTATATTAATTAATATGATGCTTGCTAAAACAGTCATTATATTGGCTTAAATATTTCTGTAGGATAATGCTTTCCTTCAGTATCATCAAAATTGTGAAGTTTTTTTTTTGACATGATCAATATTGTGAAGTTATATATATACAACCTATGCTAATATAGGTACAAATAATTAATTATCATACTTACAAATATCACAATATATATATTAGGCTAATACACCACCGCAACGGAAGCGGGAGGATTACGTACGCTGAAATTGGCTTGAAATTCCTCAAAAAGTACGTGCGGAAGACCTTTGGTAAAAAAATCAGCCTGATAACGGGAAGGCACATGAAAGATACGAACATGACCACGAGCCACTAGGTGCCATGAGCCCACCATAAATGTAGTGGTGGTGGTTGATAAGCAGTGTTCATTATATCTAGAGATGGTAAATTGGTAATGGTTGTGCTCGCATAGCCAGTTAGCTACCTACCACTTTTCCCTTTTTTTTTTTTCCTTTTCTTACAAGTTGTGGTGTATGTGTGTCAACTTCCTGCATAGACTTTCTTCATTTTTCAGTTTAAATAAGGTGGTACGACGTTTGGAATTTTAAAATATCCATGTGATGAGCAGGGCTTAAGATATACTTCAGAGATAGTTGAAAAAACTTGTTATATGGCAAGGGTGGATGAGTTGAGTTCACAAGCAACAAAATTGTTGCCACTCTTGTATAACATCCAAAATAGAAATTGTGCAGCTAAAACAAAAAAGGAAGTATTAAATGTAACTTAATTAAAAGCGTTAAATGAACGTTAGAAGTTTAGAACTAAAAGAAACTAAAGTGAATGGCATTCTATTTCAGTGTGAATAACACTTCATTAAACTGAAAACCTATTTTCGATGTATAAAGATTAAAGAGTTATAATGGTAGTTGTAGATAAATTTTGATAATATATTTTGCTACTATTCTTAACGAAAACCAACTATCTAACTGACATCTACTTTAAAGTTCGGCCTCTGGGTAAGTGACCCTGTGCGAGGGCAGCCCAGGGGAAATTCATCTTACCACGGGGTTTCCGAAAGGGGGCCCCTAAAAAAAAGGATGGACACGTGACTTTATATTGTTTTTCATAAATGTTAAGGTTGGATAAGATGTCAAAATCAATAAGGAGTCCAGAAAAAAGAAGGAAACAAACGTAGTAAGAATTTAGAACTTAGAACCGTCAAAAAAAAAAAAAAAAAAAAACTTAGAAGCCAGAGATTAGAGAAGATTGTGTACATTCATGCCCACGGGGAATGGGCCTTACATTGAAGTGATCCACTTGGAATGGAATTCGAGGTGTTACTTCAACATTATAGTAGCATTGGGTTTGAATCTATGCAACTTATGACCCAAACAATGTCCTTATGGAGCTAAATGGGCTTAAATAAAGTAGCTAATATATAATTCACCAGCTTTTTCGCTCCATAAGCACAGTACTATATAACTAAAACTTATTAGCTCAACAAAGAACATTCATGATTAACGAGCATCATACCTGTATGTAGGTTCCTCTCAAAGAAAGATATAATAATTTTGTAGCTGTAACCATGGTGGGTTCTTCATCTTCCTTGCAATTCTTTACATTAATGAATGAAATTGTTGACTGAAAAAATGGAGGTGACATAAGAAAATTTAGGCCGTTAATATTCTCCTAAAGTCAAACAAAACGTCAAAACCTAACTAGATCACTAAACTAAGTAAAGTGGTAAGTAAGGGTCATTCTTCCACAAGGACTAAGAAACACCAAAATGTATTAGTTAAACAACAAGTTAGGCCATAATCAAGTTGGGATTTGTCGAAAATCAACCACGAACTACCAAACTAATCTAAATATCAATGATAACGAAGATTGAGATGTGATTAAACACCAACTCATTATGAAATAGACATAGGAATATCAAATATAGAGATAAATGCATGAACACTACATGAATTAACTATTGACTCAACACACAACTCCCATCCTACTTTCATAGGCGGAGAAATTCTCAAAGACGTCAAATAATAACGCTTGTCAATTTGTCATACTACTAACATATCCCGAGGTTCAAAAAAAAAACTAAGTCAAAAATAGAAATCAGTAGGTCACACTCTCATGCCAACCTAAAATCAATCTACTCCAATCTAATACAACATTCAAGTGATCAGAGAGAATGCAACGAAGATTAGAAGAGTTAAACAAGCAATAATCTAATCACACAAATCTCTAAATCTCTCCGCTACCTCCCTGGCCACCTCGTGAGGAGTTTTGAGATGATTGGCGATGCTTCGATTTCCGATCTCAATTTTGTTGCCTTCAAAGACGGCCACAATATCATTATAGTGAATACTGTCATTATTGTTTAGATATAATGAACACAAGGGGAAGGGAAACAAATTTCAACAAGTATTCACGAGCTTCCCTATGAAGAAGATTTTTTTTAAAAAAGAAAAAAACAGCGAGGGCTGCTTCTCCCCGGCTTATTTTCGTTCGGTTGGTTCAATTCGATTCGCTTGGTTCGTTCGGTTCCTAAATGATAATCATTACTATTAATTAGTTATAATTTAATTCAGTTCAGTTCAGTTCAATTCAGTTTGGTTCGGTTCGATTCAGTTCAGTTCAGTTCAGTTGTTTTATGCCGAAGAGAATAGGCCCTGATTACATTTTTCTATAGTTATAAAATTTCTACACAAGTTATCAATAATTGGTAATTAGATGGGTATAGTAACGTCTGGAAAGTATGTATTTGCCGTATAATAACAATAATAAAACAAAGAACTTTATCACATCTTAATCATAACTAGCTTAAACATATGATGAGTTCTAAATGATTGTAGATAATTGATCGCCCTCTTAAGAATAATCCAAATTAATTGTTAAGTCCATATTTTACATTTTATTTGGCGCATTTTGAGGATGAATTGATGTATTTGGTGTTAGTTTTAGTGGATTTGTGCCTAAATTGTGGACATTGGCCTAGGAGAATTGCAAAATTATGTGAAAACTAAGGACTTTAGGCCTTTTTGGAAGCCTGAGAGCAACATAGGTGGAACTGGTGTGCTATTGGGTTAGTGTTGGAAGTCTATGGCCCTCACACAAGGTCCAAGGAGCTCAAGATCGCATATTTGAAGAGTTCAAGGAAGAAAAAGAGTTGACGGAGGGCCACGAGTCGCGGATTTGGCAGTAGTTTGCGGTGCAATGCTGAGAGCAAAACCGCGAGACGCGGTGGTAGCGCGACTCGCGGTCTATAGCGCGGCTTGTGGTGCACCCGGGATGGCGATTTCCAGTATGTTATTTTCTTGTTTTTATTTTAGTTGATTTTGGAAAAAATGAAAATACATCGGATTGTTTTTTTTTCAATTTAATTTCTCAAACTTTATTACGTTATTATTAGTTTTAGCCATAGTTGAGTATTTTTTTTATCTAAGATTGAGTAGCGCCCTAGTATGTATTGATCATCTGAATTTTCTCTAATCTCCATGTTATTGAATTATATGCTTAGAGTTTGATAATTAAGATTGTTTTTGTAGTCAATTTTGCATCATGATTTAGCCTTAATTTTATATTGTCAATGAATGTTGGAGTTGAAATTAGGATTTATTTGTTGCTAGATTATTATTTCATTAATTTAGTTTATCAACGAAAGTTGGGTCTTATTTTAGATAATCTTGTCATTGGTTTGAATTTCTGCCATGAAAATAGGTGAGGATTAGGATTGAGAATTACTTGACATTGACTCTTAATGCTTCTAATTATGTGTGTAAACCATGAAAATAGGAGATGTACATGTTAGCTAGTTAGGCTTTTTGTTATCACGAAAGTGAGCTTTAGGTATTCAAAAATGGCTAAGGGTTTAGTTTTGGTTCGAGATGTGCTTTACTGCTGATGTCAATCTCACAGCTATAATTGAATGACTGGGATGTGAGTTATGTTTTGATCAATTCATATTAGTGGTTATGCACTTATGCTTAATCTTAGTGTTTAAATTATCATATTTTGTCATCCTTTGTTATTAGTTTAGCTTTTAGTTACATTATATTCATCTTGATTTTGAATTGTGTAGCTATTTCATAGTCTAGGATTAACTAGTGTTTAATCTTGCACTTTCCTGAATTCGACCGGTATGAGCTATGACACCATTCACTTGCGTTATTAAAATAAAACCCTAACAATAACATGTCTCAGTTCGAAAATTAATTACTTTGAAAAACATATTACCAATAATTTGAGACTAACACCCTAATACTCAAAAGTGCTATTACAACATATGATCACCAATGTCGAATTAACCTAACACCCTATATATAGTACTCAAGAAGCCGAGTTGGTTCACCATATACCTTATCTCATAGTTATCTTCATCATAAAGGCTCTAAGAACTCCTAGCCTTTTATATTAACACACCTTCTTGAGAGATCCTCATAGTGCAAGGAACACTCAATTATAAAAGCTTTATGACTCTAAGAAACTAAAACTTCAAAATCAATGCAGTTAGACAATCTACATCAATACTAATTGTAACAAGCTAAATAAGAATGACTTGTGAAGGCACAACATATTGCTTGTAAAATTGGTCAAAGATATGATACCCAATCATTTGTTATTCTTCAGTTGGAGTATATAATCATCAACTTCCCTAAATTACTAAAAAAACACCATTACAAAATTTTAAAGAATGATGATGATATTTGAGGAATTAATACATGCATGCATGCATATATATCATCCATGATATGATGCACATATTTATGATGACATAGATATTCTCCATTTTTATGGGGCCATGTTTCATAATACTATATGGTTAGTTACTGTCATTATCAAAAACCCATTGTTTTGTTTGAAAGGCCATAAAAGCACATGCAAGAGCTGGTACTCCATGTACAAGCACATGCCCAATGTTCCTTGTCACAACCTTCACACCCTGTCCATCATCAAACATAAACTGTCTTTTCTTCCCTGCCCAAAATTTACCTCACAGCCCCACTTATTTCTCTTCTAGCTCCCCTCCCTGAAAATTTTCTATTTTTTTTCTTGATTGTTTTCATCTTTTTTAAAAGTACTCCCTTTTCTCAAGAGTCAAATCTTATGTATAGGGTGATGTTTAGTGTTGCTTTTCATGGAATCCAATATAATGTACTTTGTCTTTGCTATAAAGATATTTCTGGCTAGCGCCTAATAATAAGGGAAAAGGTCAAATAGTGGGAAATGGATTATCTAATAATTGAGAGATGATGAACCAAAATAAGTCGGAGTCCTATTAGGTGGAGTAAATGTAGAAATAGATTCGCCGAAAATGGAATAAAGTAAATAAAAAAGAATCATGGAGTGAATGAAGACGGAAAGTAGGAACATCTTTAGGAAACTTGTGGAGTATTATTCATAAATCATAATAATCACTATTCTATAAGATAGATAGTGAACTCGATCAATACGAACAAATTTCTCACAAATTATTGAAACATTAGCCAAATTTCGTTGGGATATGTGTTAATATAGTTCAATTTACACTATCAAAGTGACTATTATTAGTTTGAGACATAAAAAGTGTTCAATTACTATATTTAAAAAAAACTACATAGTTGACTTTCACACTTGTATGTCTACGCCGAATTTTTACCATTAATACCTTGATATTTTGAAGACATATATATTGAGCGAATCTAACAAGGATCTCACTGACTATATTCTTCCTTACACTTATATTACCAATCATTGTCAAAAATGAAGTTTGTGAAAAGTGTAAGAAGTATAAAAAGTGTTAGTTTAAAACTTGAGAGAGCTCATAGGTAAATTCTTTGCTTAAGAGGTAGGTGCAAGCAGTAAACTGCAAAGTGGAAATTAAAGGTAGTGCATACTGGTATATGGATAAGTTTCCCTTTCAGCACTAGCAGCTAATAAAAGGGCCCAAAATAAAAGGTTTTTCTTTAGAATCTAAGCTTGGTTAAGCAATGAGGACAAGGTATCTACTGATATACATACCACTTGGTAAGAAAGTGAGAGCACATATAACATTTAAAACTTTCCTAGCCAGTCTGTAAAGAAAAGACACCCACCTGTACAATCTGACTAAACTTAATTGGAGATCCAATATTTGCCTAAAAAAGTGACACAAAAAAAGAAATAAAGAAAAAGAGAGAAACCAACTGAGGGAGAGTAATGCCATATTGCTCACATTCACCAACAAGTGGAAAAAAAGAAGAAGAGAGACAAAGATTATCTCTACAAGAGCTAAGTACAACTTAAGTTCTAATTCATCAAATCGTGTTAATTAGCTAATTAAACAGCTAATTGTCGTTGTTGTTGTTGCTGTTGTTGTTGATGAGAGGAGGGTTCATCGTCATTGAAACATGAGTGAAAATTAATGGATGATTTAGCCATAATTAACGACGAATCGGAAACAACAACATTTAGAGGGGGTTGGAGCAGCAACATTTCTCTTTGAAGATAAGAACAATATGTATGAAATGTGTTGGGTGTCACATTTAAATGAAATCCCAAACCAAATAAGAAATCCACCTCAAGGAAGTTCATTTCTGTGATGGTTATTCCACCTATTTTGGCATAATATGCATTGTTGTAATACCTGTACAACAAAAAAATATCAAAGTATTAAAGTAAAGTCAACAAAGATTAATTAAATGGACCAATTCTAATTGATTCTTACTTTTTTTTTTCAAAAATAAAATAAATTTGATAGTACTCCTATTACAATACAAAGTTTTTGCTTAAGAGTGGGCCTCATTATTGAGAATCTCCCATGTGAAAGGATCATATAAATGATTTGCTTCTAATTAAATTTTAACTCATGTGATATTTTTTACTCATGAGAGAAAAAGACAGCTTAATGGGTAGCTGGAATTAGCTGGTCTTACATTTCTTCCCCAAATTATGTTCTACTACTACTAATTTCTAATCATAGTTTTTACAAAAAGTCAATGTAAAAAATTACCTGAGAAACACTAAGTTTTAAAATTATCTTGCTTAAATTAATCTCAATTTAAAAAAGCCACTTTAATGAAAATCAAAAACCTAAACTTCCTGATAATTTTTCTGCAACTTAATATAAATTTAATAAAATATCAAAATTTGAATACAAATTTAATTACTAAAACCTATAAAACCTTAATTTAACTATGTTCATAAAAAACCCAGAAACTTGAGGATTCAATTAGACAATTTAAGCATAAATTCCCAGAAAAAAAAGATCACAAAAGAAAAAAAAAACAGAGGAAAACAGAGTAAACCAAGTAAAACCCAATTGACAAAATGAAGAAAGAAATTGCATAACTTACATATCATCCATGAATTTGGCTGAAATCATGACACTAGTGATCAAAAGACGATGAACATTGTAAGAATTTATGGGTAATAATGGCTGTCTTTGAGTGAAACGATCAAGGTAAACATAAGCAACAACAAAGCAAGAAGGGCTACAATTTGCATATTTGAAAATTCTCTCTAAGTAACTTTGAATAGAGATTGTAGGTTGAGTAAGGCCATGAAAAACAGACACTTTCTGGGGTTCTAATCGACGGTGGATGTCGTTCGACTCCGCGACTCGTTGGAGGAGAGAAGAGAGGAAGGTGATCATCTTTGGTACCGAGTTTAGGTTCTCCAACTCAGTTCCTAACTCAGCCATGGTTTTTGTTTGTATTGACTCTGTTTTGAAAGTTAAGGAAATACCCTTCTTCTTAGGGTTATATATATATACACGTAATAATATTTTATAATAAAAAGTAACTGACCGGTAAGTTGGTTAAAAAAGGAGGACTCTGTTTTCTTGATAAAGGGTTTTACTGTGATTTTACCTTTTCTTTTGGGGTAGTCCAAATTTGGGTGGGATTTTGGAAAGTTGGGAGAATTTGATTTCTAAGATAGTAATGATTTGCTTAATTCAAAAATTAAGTTGTGAAAGAGGGAAATAGACGGGATGTGAGTGGATATTTTGATTGGATTAGATAAAAAGTGGGGGTGATCACTTTTTTTTAATCTGTTGGGTGAAAAAGTGTTTTATTTTAGTGTAACTTTTAAACTTCTGTATAGAGGGGTTAAAGTTAATTAAAGTGTATTATGCATTTAATATAAATTTATCATACACCGGGTGTACCATAAGCATGGTACGTCCAAAGCTATTTTTTTTGCTCATTGTTCATTTCAAATCATCCAAATGAGCAAAATGTATCAAAAAAAGAGAGTTCCAAATGAGCAAATGAGCAGAAGTTAGTCTTGGGTGTCATTTACGCATACGTATCTGGCCGGGTGTATGATGAATGAACTCAATTTATTTTATTATAGTGATTTATAAAAAATACGATTTTAATATATACAACTCTAAGGGCAAACAATAAGTATTAATTATATTTTCCCAAATGGTATCGGTTTAGGAAGTTATGATAAATGATTACACATCGACTGATGTTACTTTCTTAAACATAATCACTATATTTATAAAATGCAATCCTAATTCCTAGTTGTATCAAACTCTTCTTTAATTAATTGATCAAAATATTCTACAATAATAATTTTATTAGTTCTAATAATTCTAAGAGATAAATGGATCAATTGACTTTATATAATAAACTTTTAAGTATAGTATTGATGGATCTTAATTCAAATAGTATTCAAGTCGCTTTGTTGATGTTTATATTAAATTTTTTTTATCAATACACCTTACTACATTATTTATCTTTCTTATCATAAACATCATATATGTAATTTTGAATCTCTAAAATAATCTTTAATTTACACTTAAAATTAAATTTTTACATGACATATTTAGATGATGGTGACTTTATTCTCCTACAAATTCCCAAAATAGATACTTACTCCTTTGGTTTCTTTTTAGTTTACTCACTCTACTTTCGGGGAGAACCAAGGAGGTAGTATAAACGTATGAGAGAGAAACTGAAAAGGTGGAGAGAAAAACTGAAAAGTAAGATAGAGAAACTAAAAAATGGGTTAAAATATTAACAAGTGAATCACATGGGGTGAAAAAAGAGGAGAAAGTAGATGGAAGTATGAAACATGTATTAGAAATAGAAATGGCAACAGTGTGTAGATGAAAAAAGAAATAGACCAAAAAGGTCCTTTTTTAATGTAGGGCAATCTTTTATTTGACTTTTGCAATATTCATATATTAACTTTTTTCCAGTGTAGAGAGCCAAACTGAAAGCGATATGTATAGGCAGATTTAATCCCAGACCTTGGACGCCACATCCCAAGATTTTAACCAACTAAGCTAGTTGACTATTATAGAAGAATATTATCATATAAAATGTTACCGGATAGTCTCAATGTTTATTTTCAAGATAATTTTTTTTTTATAATTTTTATTAATAAATTATTAATAGTCAATGTATTGACTGACATGAAAGTCATTGTGTTGTTACTGTTGTACCAATATAGAAATGGAGAAGTACATAATAATAACAATAAGTATATATTTGGCATTCATTGTTTGCTATCAGGCCCGTCCCTGACAATTTGGAGGCCCTGGGGCGAATTAAGAAAAATGGGCCCTCCCCAATGTCAACTACTATTCTTGACGTATATTAATTTAAACATATTAATGGTCAAAATTCGGTTGAATATGGGTTTCATAGCTTACATTTTTTATAAGGTATCCCTTTGGATTTATAGTTAATTGGTTATACTTTCATGATCTAACAACCTAAATTGAGTCATATATTGCTTCTTAAATTTATCATGTCATCCTCTACATTGTGTTGTCAATTGGAGTATGGGTTTTGGATTACGAAATTGTGTAAGCGCTTTGACCGTTTCGATTACATCTTTATATTTTTTTGGGTTTGAAATGTGAAAAAAGAAAAAAGGAAACAATAGAACCCCCAACTTTTTAGCAATTCCACTTTGATATTTGCGTTTTTTAACATCTAATATATTTGACTATCTTACTTTATTGATTCGTACAATTTTGGTAAAATCGAACATTTTGAATGTAATATACATTGATATAAATAACATTTCAATGTAAACATAAAAAGTGAACAATTATACAAAATCGAAGGGGGTGTGAAATAGCAATAAGCATAATTACTCTACATGAGAAGGGAAAAACACTTAGTAAAGATTAAGTAGCTATTTAAAATCACTAGAAATAAAAAAAAAAAAACAAAAAAGACGGGAAAAATAGAAAATTGAAGCTAATTTAAAATCATTGAAAACAAAAGAAAAAATAGAAAGTTGAAAGACACAAAACTGCGTGAAAACAAAAGAAAAAAAGAAAGTTGAAAGACACAAAACTATGCGTGTAGGACTCGAACCTGAGATGTAGATGAAATGGAATCTATCATTATGTCAAGCAGCAAACCAATGAGCTAAGTCGACAGTTGATGAAAATAATGCAAGCAAGTTTATTAACGAGAAAAGCAGATTGCAAGAGCAGCGCTTGGGCCTTTTCGCCCTGGGCCCTGGGCGGGCGCCCCTCCTACCTAGGCTCAGGGACGGACCTGTTTGCCATATTGTTATCATTAATTAAATTTGTTTTGAATTTTCATAATTTTTGCTCCGTTAATTTGGTGAGAGTGGTTCCGTTTTGCTCGGAATCACAATTGCTTGTGGAAACTTTTGTTGGGAAGATGTTCTAACATCAATAATGATATGGTCAAATTTAGCATCACAAAAAATTGGTCTAAATTATTAATGCATTTTAGATTTACTTAAATTTGGATTAGGGTTAATTATCATTATAAATGTACACATTTACCATCCTTCACATAAAAGACTTAAACATTTTTTTATCACTGAAAAGTTCTATTATGGGTCATGTACATAGTATATAGTTTAATCATCAATCTATCATGTGCATTTTCTTTTCTCTTTTTTTTGGTTTTCCACCGACCAAGAAAGGGGTAAAACCTTACATTCTTCCTTTCATAAACAAATGCAATATACTACAAAAATATACTGTCAAAGTGAAAATGGTAAAAATCGAGTGTTAAATTTCAATTACCTAAGCATGTGATTACATGTGGAAGTAATTGTGACAAAAAATACAAGGGGTACGTACCAACTTGTAAAGATCCCAAATGCATGTGGTGTCTTAGAATCTAACACACTATAGCATCAATTAGGCCTATATGAGATAATTTTGGACTGCCCTTTTGCCTATAAATATTTCCTTTTATAACATTAATTAGCAAATGCTCTCATCTATTATTATCCTTGATCTTAATCATAATTATATACTTAATTAAATGATCCAAAATTAAATCACGTGACAAAGTATCTTTATAACTTAACATATGCATCTTAAATAATTTAATATAGTGGAATGGATTTACTTGCAGATTTATGGGAAGCTGTCATGTTGGAAGATTAGGGAAGAAATATTTTTTTAGGGTATAAAAATAGAGGTAATAAATAAAAGGAAGAAGAAATAAAAAGAGTATTCGTAAAGTTTTACTTACTATCTGGAAAGTTTGTCCTCTTACAGAAATTTGATGCCAATCCCAATCCAGCAAGCATCATCTGACAATCACAGCTGAAAATTGTTGGGGATTGCTAGCTATACTCCTAAGTTTCCCCCTTTTTGATAAAAAAATAAATAAATAAAATTTGTTTAATAAATAAACTGAACTATTAAAAATATATAAATAGTCCACCATTATTACTTGGAAAACTCATCAGATAGTTTCTATCTATGTTACTCAAACACGAATTAAGTGTTTACTGGGATATGGATGTCCAAGTGTTCGACTCGGCTATTTTGTAGAAAAAGTCGAGTTTTTAGTTTGAAATGAAGTATCTAAGTATTGTGTTGTGTCGTTCGGACATAACACACAATTTTTGAGGTAAGTAACATAGATTTCTAAAAATTCCTTTGCTAGTAAGCCTGGCATTTTTCAGAAACTGTATCCTCTGAATTTTGATGATTTTGACACCCATCTTTTTATTGGATGATGTACTAAGCTAATATTTTATGGGGACATATTATTATTATATATTTTAATGAGTACACATATTGACATATATGTATATTTTTCAAATCATCTAATAGAAAGAGTCACTAGCGGAAAGGATTCAAGGTGGAAAGCTTCGATTGAAAAAAATTAGTTTGTGCACCATTGTTCACTTTTATCGAGTCTACAAATGAGAAAGAAATCATTAGATTAGTTGTGACACAGCTCGGACAATGTACCCCTCTTAATTGTTATCCAATTCTGCAGTTATCCATTTCATTAGTAGGAGATCGAGCTAATTCGTGACCAACTGATCCATTAGGAAGCTAAGTCCTAATCAAAGAACATTGTTTCTTTCAGTTGGACCAGTAATCTACCATAGAAAGGCAGACAATGCTTCAAAAAATGAATTAGAAGAGGGGTGGAGGCAGGTCAGTAATAAGTAGCGTAAATTAGGAGAATTGAGGGTTCGAGGGGGGAGGCTTTCTTGCTCTTTTCTTATCGGAAGGCTCACGGGCAAATTTGTTCGAAGCAACTAATGTTGCCTCGAAACTTCCTTTTTGCTCTTTCCGATAAAAATTAGAGATAGAATAAGTGATGTCTTATAAATTATAGATTCATTCTTGAATCTGAATCCCTAATTCAATAGTTGTGTTTGATCTAATGTACATGAATAATTGATAGAAATTGCATATCCCTCTCTATTAAATTTCATGCACAAAAGATTTTATAAATCGAAAAGAAGGTCAAATAGTCAAGATTATACGTTAAATGGTATGAAAGTTGAAGTATTGCAATATTAATAATAATAACATATGAATTATAAATATTTTATATTTTCATCCTCAAAAGAAGAGTTCGAGTGTAAGGTCATTAAAATCACGTGAATAAATTTGCATTCAACAAATAAGAAACAAAATATTGTCAAATGTATATTTTATTAGACTATCATAAAACATACTTGAATTAAAAATTTATATTTCATAAATGATTTTTGAAAATTTAATAGTTCAAAAGCTTAATTTACAATTATGTCATAATTAATAAGGTACTCCATCAGTTTCTTTTTAATTGTTACACTTATACTTTTCACGCATGTCAATACAAAACTTTGAGAACATATATATCTAATTTTGTATTTGTAAAAAAATATAAAAAGTACATATTAATAAAATATTTATTAAGACGTATAAATCACAAACGATGGTCAAAGATAAATTTGTGAATAGTGTAAGAATTAGAAAAAATGGAGGTAGTAATAACTAATAACGATTGTCAAGCAACCAAGCAAACCCAGCTGATGTTCATTGATTATTCCAGGCAGCATCAATAAGTTATAAGTATTTTATAGCAAGAAGTGGCCTCTTTCATAATGCCTAGGTGAATACCTAGAAACCCGGCCCGGTGAAAACTGTTGATGACTTTCAGGTGGATGAAGGAATCTCAAGTTGGACATGAACTCGAATTGCTGGAGACGGTCAACATTATCCGCAAAGGAGTTAACAAGAGAAATAACAGACAGTAGCATATATGGTTTGGGGAAGTAGAACGAAAGATTCTATCATTCCTATGCAACCATAGACTCCAAAGTGTCCAAATTAATTTTTTTTATCGCAAACTGGCCTATGATTGCCCATCCTCGCTATAAAACAGCAGGATCATTATGTTGAGGTTGAAGGGTGAAGTTGAAGTGTTGCCAAACATTAATGGCCAAAGGGCAATTTATAAAGAGATGGTAGGCTGATTCTGAGTTGTTGCGGCAAACATCGCATGCTTGATCAACCTGAATACCTCTCTTTTACTCTCTTAATTTTACTCTCTTAATTTTTGGTACATAAATTTAGTAGAAGAGTTGGATATATATATAATTTGAAAGTTAGGTGCTAATAAAATTAAGCACGTGGAAAATTTTATCATCTTCTTAATCAAAAGAGGGAAAGTGGATGAACTGAACCCAAAAAGAACGTGTATGGAATATATTATATTAGTGGGTCAACTCAACGTAAGAAAATAAATGAAAATGTATTTTATTTTTTGAATGTAAAATTGATTCATTAATGAAAGGGCCATACGACATCTATCCTCTTTCATCACATAGAAAACTAAGGTTTTAAGGAGGAAAAAGAGACAAGAAGCTAAGGAAAAGAAGATTAGAAATGGGAATGTAATTGGGAGTTGGGACAATTAGGAAAATGGAAAAATCATTTAAGAAACAGAGAGAATAATAGGTTGATTCAAATAATCTAAAAATGGAAAATAAGATAGGTGTTCTTGTTGGTTCACCATTTTCAACCTTTCATATGATTAAAATTGGCAAAATAATATATAGATTTGTCCTACATGCTGAATTTCTCAAAAAGGACAACACATAATTAAAGGTTTAACTTCTAAATGATCATTGTCTTTTTTTTATGTAAATAAAATATAATACCAAATTGTATTTCTTACAAAAATAAAAAATGACAAAGGTACCTATATTTATACCAAACTAGCTAATTTGGCAAACAAAAGATGTGTTGTACGTCTTCAAAATGATATAACCTCAATCATTTTCTTCTTCTTTACTTATTTATCTGTAGGTTCTTTTTGAGTTTGTTACTTGGAAGCAAATAACAATAGTTGGAGAAATGTGTGTACCATACAATCTAATTGGAACAATAAATATGCATAATTGCCTCTTTAATTTGGTGACGAATGCACTGTTATGTACAACATCAATTAAGTAACTTTCAATTTGCTTTTCTTTACTATAGAAAAAAAGTGCATATATATGTACAGATTTGAAAACACGAGAGTAAAAATTACTCCACTTTACTAATTATGGACGAAGAATCTACACGACAATCATAATGGGAAAAAATGAAAAAGAGCTGACGTTTCTCCTGTAGATATCTCCAGATTATTACACATATACGTTTTTGATCAAAGGTAGTTTAGTCACACACACAAAACAAAGAGTCCAATTTGTACATAATACCTACAAGTCTACAACCTTACTCTTGAATCTTGATGTGTTACCGACTAAAATATTATAGAGCTTAAAATTGGAAGCTTATATAATATCTATAGTAATTGGTATATCATTATCATATATAGATTCATACTGATAAAGGTATAACATACAAGATATAATGTGTGATTTTAATTAGTTAACTGATGTACTCCCTTTGTTTCTTTTTAAACTATATAATTTGTACTTTGACAATATTCATATATTTCTCTTTGGCCATCGTTTGTGATGTATATGTAACATGCATGTGACCTGAAATCTTGTTAGTTTCGTCTTGATATATATTCCAAACTCCAACTTTTCAAATATTTTTACTTGTATCAATTAAAGATAAGTTTGGTCAAATCTCTGCTTTGTCAAGTGTGAAAGTCAAATTATGTAGATTTAAAAGAAACACGTGAAGGTATAAGTAGGGGTATTAACGAGCCGAACTGAGATTGAGCCTGGGGTTGCTCGGCTCGTAATAACACTTTTACCCGAACTCGAGCCGAGTCTCGAGCTTAAATTTTCTAATTCAATTTAACTTAAAACTCAACTTGAGTTAAAAAAATTATATTACATATATTCTATAAATAATTTAGACTACTTACTTTGAGTTTTTCATAAGTATTCAAAGATAATTTAAATATAACTTTTCAAATCGAACTTGGCTATGCTCAATTTCTAGAAAATCTCGAAGTGGAACTCGAATAGTTTTGTAGGCCCAGCCATTAACACCCTTAGGTATAAGAGTTTTAAGATCATGTGGTTTGGCGACTTACCATGTAATTAACTTGTAAGACGTTTATTTTGATTTTTTACTTATTGGTTATTAGCCAACTTTCTGATATATTGTATACACGGACTCTTAGGTTGTCTTCCCCGTATTTTTCTTAGAATTCCTAAGACTTTATCCTCATACGAGTCATAATCGTTGACTAGAAGTTATGAGCTTTATTATGTTCCATTTATATCTAACGAATTAGGAAATGTTTGGCAACATATTTTTGACACCATAAATGATTAGGAAGTTAAATACTTAAGATGTCTTTTTTAGGGGCTAAATATATGTTTATGTTTGGCAAGCAAATGAATTATTCCTATTATTTGCGTTTTATTTTTTTTCCTTTTTGTATAAAACTAGCTAGCTACTAGATCATAGTTCATGTGATGCTTGTGTTTATACTTGCTCCTTTAGTATTATTGCTCAATAACCTTTTCTAATTATAAATAGTATTAATAGTGATGATGTTTTTCTTTACAGAACACATAAGGCGTGTCCGTCAATAGCTTTTAAGGTAATTTTTAGTGCTTAGACTAAGTCAAAACACTAATAGTAGTGTAAAGTCGTGTTTGATGAGTTAGTGTTTGGAGTAACTTTTGGTGTTTGAACTAGTGTTTTAGGAAAGCTATAAATATTTGCTTGTGTGGGTAGAGGTACCTTTTGGAGTAAATTTTGAACATTGAATATAGTTTATTTTTGTTATTTTTTAAACTAACAATTAGTATTACAAACACTAATTATCATAAAAGTAATTTTCACAGTCAAACTTTAACAGCTAATATCTGACAGCTGATAGCTAGTACAACAGATGACAGCTACTTCTACAGCTAACAACTATCACAACAGCTACTTTTACCGAATAGGTATATGTGTGATGACTTTTAATTATACTTATGATTAAAAGTGTAATTTTGAAACTTAATTTGTGATAAAATAATACTTCATAAAAACAATAAAAAATGGAAAATGATATAAAAAAATAACAATAATTGTAACCAAAATTGTTTTTCCTCGAGACAAAGGTTACCTAAATCTTTCTTTATTTGTATCTTTTAAAAATATATACTATAATGTTAGCAATACCAATATTAACAATATGGAGTATCTCTCAAAATCAAAACAAAAAAAGGGCAATGTGGACTAGTTATTAGTCTTATTATCAATAGTAATTTTTTTTAAAAGTATCCCTAATTAATAAAATTCAAATATGAAAATCAAAAATAATTTTCAACAACTTAGTTTTGGACAAGTGAAAATAAATAATAATTAGCAAAGTTATTTTTTTTATAAAAAAGTTTAATCAATTTTCAATGAAATTTAATCAAAGACCAAGTTGGCGGCACGTATATGTACAAGTACATATAGTGGTGGAAACATCCAAAACATTAGAGGCAAACATGTCATTCGTGGCCTAATTTTGGTGGAAAATATCTGTCATTCATCAAATCATCAGTATCACTTAATACTTGATACAATCATACAGACCACTGTGATTGGAACACGGGTACAAATATTATTGCAAATTAATGCATTTGAGTTAAGAGTCCCGACGTAATAAGCTCATTCTTATAAGCAGGGCCTTTTATGAGTTCTACTGATTGGACTAAGGGAAAATACTTGTCCCAATTAGAGGTGTCAATTCAGTTCAACAGTTCAGTTATGGTTATATCCAAACAGTTTAGTTCATATCAGTTCAGTTTATAACAGTTAAAATTATTAACAGTCCAGTTCAGTTCAGTTAACAAACTTTTCAGTTCAGTTTAATTCAGTTGTTTTTCTTTCCAGTTTCAGTTCAGTTCAGATGCAGTTTAAACCAGTTTTACCCAAACAGTTAAACCAACCAACGGTTGAATCCATAGCAGTTAAAACACGTTGCAGTTATTTTCAGTTTCGTTTCAGTTTATTTCAGTTATTGACGAAAATCACATAACTTCGATAATAATCGCATCGGTTCGGGTAAGTCACATTCTTGTATTTGTTCGGAAAAATGGAACTTCATGCCGGGTTTTGGCCAAATGTTTTTTTGGGTTCGGTTAAAATTAACGTGGCAAATAAGTGTACTCCAGCACTTGCCTCGAAAAAAGTCGGTTGTACTTCCCAAAAACGTGTATAAAAGTGACATTGATATATGTGTACTTTACTGATATATTCGACAATTTGGAATAAGAAAATTTTATATAAGTCGATATTCAAACTTTTTTTTTTTTGGTAAGTAATAAGTAGATTAACCAAACAAACATAAACCTATAATGAGATTTCGCAAGGAAACTCAAACACCACTAGTTGGACAAGCCCAACCTTTACAGATTTTCAATCCATTCTCTATCTATGATGTTTACCTTGTCACTAAGTATCTGTACAATCCTATTCTTAACTGTATATTTGATCTCTTTAATTGTGTGATTAATCGTATACATATGATGCTCCCATAAGGCAAGGTTCCTATTCCTCCAAATCAGGTAAACAGTAGCTAGAATAGCAGCCATAACAACCTGCTTCCTGACAGCGTTCTTCTTACATCTGGATCTCAACCATCTACACAGTTGGGTAAGATTCCTATTCTGCCAGTAAATCCCAAGCCATTCCAGGATCCCCTTAATACACGCTTTGCTGAATACACACTCAAAGAAAAGGTGGTTCACATCCTCAATGGCCTGTAAACAGATGCATCACCTGTCATCAGTGCATATACCAAACTGCTTCAGTCGTTGTTTAGTTCTCAGCCTACCTTGAGCTACAATCCACATTATGAAACGATGCTTAGGGACAGCATAGCGGATCCAAACAAACCTCCCCCAACTAACTTGATGATCAGTAGCACACAACGCCTTATATTGACCACTAATGCTGAATTTATTATCCACCAGCCAATGGCTGCTTTGAGTTCTCAGAACCATCTCATTTTTTGCCTTGCAAATGAATTTCGAAACCCAGCTAGAAGAAGCAGGTGCAGTGTACGAACTCCAATTGCTACCCTTGATATATACACTGTTAACCCATTTAACCCACAACGTTTCTTTATCCTGAGCCACCTGCCAAGCCATTTTGCAAACAGCAGCAATATTCCAGCTTGTGATATCCCTAAAACCCAATCCACCTGCTTTCTTAGTTCTACAAACCTTCTTCCAAGCAACCACCCCAGGCTTAGTATCATTGTGCGTACCTGACCATAGGAAGCATCTGCAAATGCTATTCACTTCATCCAGAACACATTTTGGAATGATGAAAATTTGCCCCCAGTACACATGCATACTAAGTAAAACACTGTTAACCAGTTGAGCTCTGGCAGCAAACGAGAGGTGCCTAGAGCTCCAAAGTTTAATTCTACTCACCATTTTGTCAACAAGCCCTCTGCAATCCTTAGTTTTCAGCTTGGTAGTGGAGATGGGCACTCCTAGATATCTGAATGGCATATCCCCATAAGTAAAACCACTCACATCAGTGACTCTGCTAATTTCATCAACAGACATACCAGCATAAAAAACCTCAGATTTATTTCTATTTACTTCCAACCCAGAATAATTAGAAAACATTTGCATCCCCTGCAACATAGTGTAGATGGAACGAAAATCTCCATTGCAAAAGAGCAACAGGTCATCAGCAAAGCACAAGTGAATCAGTTTAAGCTCTTTGCATCTAGCATGAAACTTGAATCCCTCAATCTCACCAATATACCTCAGGACTCTGTCAAGGTAGTCCATACCAAGTGCAAATAACAGGGGAGACATGGGATCGCCTTGTCTCAACCCCCTGCTGGCACTAAAAAACCCCGTAAGAGCACCATTTATCATAATTGAAAATTTGGGAGTCCTGACACATACCATAATTAACTCCACAAAAAAAACAGGAAACCCAACCCCAAGCAACATTTGTTGAATAAAATCCCAGCTGACAGTATCATAAGCTTTCCTTAAGTCTAGCTTCATCAGACAGCTAGGTCTTGTACTCTTCCTACCATACATCCTCACCAAATCCTGACATATCATTACATTGCTCAAGATGCTTCTCCCAGAAACAAAGGCTCCTTGACTGGGTGAGATGATGTCAGGGAGCACCTTATGAAGTTTTTCACTAATTATCTTAGTGATACACTTATATATTGTGGTGCAGCAAGCTATAGGTCTGAAGTCAGAAACAGTGGTAGGACAAGTAACCTTAGGCACCAGGGTCAGAGTTGTCACATTCACCACTTTCAACAGCTTTCCAGTTCTAAAGAACTCAATTATAGCCTCAGAGACCTCCTCACCTACAATGTGCCAGTGGCGGGCGCGGATGTGTCTTTGTGCACCGCACCCGGCCAAAGATAAAATTTCTCCTACTCTCTTTTACACTAAGCTAGTATAATGGAAGTAGGGGTCGTATCCACAGGGAAACAGAGACGAGCTTTATATTTAGCATGAATCAAAACCTAGATTAAGCTAAGGGCCGAGAAACCTAATAACAAGGGGGGTTTCAAATAGATTATAAACAAACTATAATTAACTAGCATAATTAAATAAAATGAGAAATCAATATGGAAAGATCTTGAATCCGATTAACATCCACTTCAATTCATTAACGATCCTTGAACCTCCACTCTAATTATTTCCATAATTATCTATTGTTGAGAATTAATCTCGCATTCTCCTTATTCCTAGTTGAATAGCACGATCAGCGTGACTATAAAACCCTAACTAAAGGATAACCTAGTCGGATAGCGTCTAAGTTCAATCCAATAGCAAGCAATAAACACGAGAGAACCAACGGACTCGCTAACGTCATACAAGCGATAAACATTCAACAGATTGATTCAATTTCCCCAAGAAATAACCAAGACGATCTGCATCTAAGTTACTCCCTAGTTTGCTACCAATTGATAAAAGAATAAAACAATCCGATTCTATTCTTAAATCTAGCATTAGATTAATTACACAATCAAACTAGTAACGTTCCTAGCATAATTATGCAAAAACCATAGAACACAAGCATAGAAATTAAACCATAATCAAGGAAAATAGATAGAGAGGGAAGATCTCACAATAATGCTTGAAGCTTCATGATAATCTCGTTCAAGAACGGTTCAAGCTACAATCGGCATAGCATAAGCCAATCCCATAATTGAAATCTCCTAAAACTAAACTAGAAAATAAAAACTAAAAAGAGAAGACAACAAGAGAGGAGTGGAGTTTTGGAGACTCCCTCTCCTTGTGGCTGCTGCCCTCTAGGTCCAAAAATAGAGTTTAGTATTTATACTAAAGCTCAGAAATCAGCCGACAATTACACCGACCTAGGGGTCGCGAGGTGCGAGTCTGGTCGCACCGTGCGAAGAGTACTCTGTCTTCCGCACACTTGGCTGGGCAAAGAAGGTCGCGAGGTGCGAAGGAACTCGCGAGTCGCAAGCAAGCAGGTCGCGAGGTGCGAGCTGCGAGCTGCTGAGCTTGCTTGGCTGCTGAGCATGCGCGAGAGCTGGGCGATGAGCGCTGCTTGCTGGGCGTGCGGTGCTTGGTGCGGCTGGGATGGGCTAGGTGCTGCTTGGCGATGAGCGCGCACGAGAGCTGGGCAGGCTTGCTTGCTGGGCTTGCGATGATAGGCGATGATGCTGGCTGCTCGGTAGGCTTGGTGCTATGCTCGGCTACGGCTTGCGGCGATGCTTGATTGGAACATGTGGCGACGCTTGGCAAGTATAACGATGTTGAGTCGTTCCAAACACTAATGCTTCTAGGAGCTCGGAACTTACAACTTTAACTATAATTAATATACAAAATTCCGAACTTCCGCTAAGAGCTAAATAAAACGCAAACGTTAACAATTATGATCAAGACCCTTAGCAAAAAGCACCCAAAATATAATATAAACACCGTATAACTTGAGCGTATCAGCCAGCAATGTTTGAAGAACTTACTATTAAACCCATCAGCCCCAGGGGCTTTATCACCAGGGATGCTAAACATGACACGCTTAACATCTTCTTTTGTAACAACAGCATTAACATAATCCAGATGAGCAGAAGAGAGTGTCTTGCCTTTTTCAAGAAGAGCTGGCAGCACAGCATGCTTCTGCTGAACACTTGTTAACAAGTTTTGATAGAAATCTAGGAATGCCTGGTCCACTGTGCTCTTATCATTCACCCATTCCCCTGTTGCTGTATGAATAGAGTAAATTTTGTTTCTGTATCTACGAGCTTTAATGGCTTGGTAAAACACCTTAGTGTTTTCATCACCATCTTTAAGCCATCCCAACTTCGATTTCTGTTGAAGGAATGTCAGTTGGTTCTTCTTAGCAAATTTCAGCTTTTCCTGAGCAAATTTCTCCCTGCTAACAATATCAACATCACCTGGGTTGTTATGCATAGCATCCTGAATGCTACTGAGCTCCTCTCTAGCTTGAACAACAGCAGAGTCAACATCACCAAAGCCATGCATGTTTATTCAGCTCTTTCAAAATAATCTTGACATGCTGCAATTTTTGTTGCACCTTAAACATAGTGCAACCCTCCACTTGTATTTGCCAACCATTAGCCACAGCTTCTAACATGGACGAGTGACTACACCACATGTTCTGAAATCTAAAAGGCTTCTTTTGACTCACTTCCTGATAGGCATTGACCAACATAGGAGAATGATCAAAGTTACCTTCGGGCAGAATTACAACTTCAGCTGAACTAAACAAATCCATCCATGCACTGTTGGCTAGTACTCTGTCAATCCTAGAAAAAACCCTCTGGTCCCCATCTTGCTTATTATTCCATGTGAAATATCTACCAGTAGCTTTGACATCCATCAGTTCACAAACATTTAAACACTGCAACATAGGAGTAATTTCAGACATTCTCACTGGTGCTCCAATTCTGTCATCCATACTGCTTAGGGCATTAAAGTCCCCCATCAACAACCATGGCTTCATACAATTTAGAGTTTTCAGAGAATTCCAGAGTTCCTCCCTGCTACTAGAATCATTAAACCCATAAACGAATGTGCAATTGAATTCCTCCCCATTCCTAGGAGTGACATTACAATGAATCAATTGACTACTAACACTACAAATATTAATTGTGAATGACAGAGGACACCATCCAACAATAATTCTCCCATTACTATGATGGCTATTATTATGTGTGAAACACCATCCAGGACAAAGAGTGGAATATACATCACCTAACTTAGGGTTTTTCACCCTTGTTTCAAGGAGACTAAACAACTTAACATCATGAGAGGAAATAAAATTCCTTACCTCACTTAGCTTTGCTTTGTTGTTTATTCCCCTCACATTCCATACAAGAATTCTATCCATTAGAGGATAGGGGAACCACCCCCCGCCCTGTTTGACATAGTTGCAACCCTCCATTTAAGTCACATGCCCTTGTTCCCAGGTCATTCCTGCCAACTGTACTCCCCTTCTCACCTCCACTACCATCTTCATATCCTGCCTCACCTCCAATGTGTTCACCACTCCTATTCTCCTGCATATTCTGCTCCCCACCTTGTCTAGTGTCATCATTTTGATCAGACCCTTCAGGCATCTCAGAATCTAGTTGCAAAGCCACAAAGGAATTATGGATTGGCACCACAAGAGGAACCTCATTAGTGGCTATCTTCTGCTTCCCCACAACAGTAAAGCCCTCTGTGTCAGTCTGATTAACATTCTTCTTCACCCATCTGAGTTTCCCTACCGTCTTCCTACAATCATCCCCTTCATGCCCATATCCGGAACACTTAGAGCAAATTATAGGCCTCCACTCATAATCTACCTTCTGTTCCACCACCACACCATGTTCATTACAGAAGGTTACCAATTCAGGGAGTTGTTGTTTCAATCCAACCTCTACCAAAACCCTCGCAAAGTTCAATTTCTCCTTGTTCTTCGTAGCTTGGTCCATCTTAACAACATTCCCAACTAGCCCTGCTATTTTGGTGAGACTTTTCTCCCCCCAGTACTTAAGAGCAAGCCCAGGTAGCTTGATCCATATAGGAACAGTTTGGAGATCAGTCTTATCCAAAATTATATCAGGCTCCCATAGCTTCGTAATCAATGGCTTATTATCAAAGAAATTGAATCCTTCATTTTTCACATTTAAGCAAGCTTCTAAGCTCGCAAATCTCACTAGGAAAATACCCTTCCCAATCATAGCAATCTTATCAATACCCATTTTCCCCCAAATTCTCTTGAAGTAGCCCTCCATTACCGTTAATGGCGGATTAGCTCCTAAAACATAACATATAATAGCAGATGACCAATATTCAATCTCCTCCTGGATATCATCAGCTTCAATAGTAACAAGTGGAGGTGGTGGATTTACTTGATTCGGATGAATTTCAGCCTCCACATGATCTGCCCAGGACATTCTCCTCACAGAACTACCTCGCGATCCACTCTAAATAACATCCAACCATTCCGACAGAACCGCCTTATCCATTGATTGCTGCACCTTATCCACCATAGTAGGAATCGGAATTTCCATCGTTGCATCTTCTACCTCCTGTTCAATCACATCCAGACTTTCCCTAATCGGGCTAGGAATAGCCAAATCAGATATTCCAGTAACCTCATCAACAGTTTTAGTCTTCCTTACTGGCGACGAAGACGGACCAGACGCTTTACCCTTCCCTTTCTGGGCACTCTTCCTCGCCCCACGCCCTCTTGCCATGGCGTCAGCGTATTTTAGCAAATCGCCAAAACATTCGCTGAGAGAGAGAGAACAAGAAGAAACATTATTCAAACTTTTAGTTGTATGCAAATCACATCATGTTTGGTTAAACGTCTCATATCAGTATAAATTCTTATAAACTTTCTCGAAAGACGAGTTAAACATTTTTTAAAAAGCCGATTAGATTAATGTCTTACCATAACTACATCAGATCAATGGATTAATATATAACTATACTAGTCATTAAGCTATATGCATTTGAAAACTACAAACATATAATCAACGTAAAATAAGTTAATAGGAGAGTATTGGATTAGATCAAGGTATCTATGTGAATCGAAAAGTTGAATCAAGATAACAATACTCCATTTTTAAGTTAATCGTTAACAAGTTATATTCAATTTGAAACTCATATATCTGAGCCAAATTGAAAGAAATTGATATTAGATTAGATGAATGTATCAATAGTCGGTAAAGTAATTGAAACTCAAAACATTTACTTGAATTGAAACATGTTGTTATTAGAATAAGTGTATCAAGGTAAGTCGATAAACTAATTCAAGATAATAACAACACTGTACTTAAGTTAATCATCTTTAAGTTGAATTCATTTCGAAACCAAAAGCATCTAATTCAGTTGCAACAAATGTAGAACAATGTAACTCAGTAGACTGGTTCAATATAACAATGCTCCATTTAAGTTAATCGTCTCTAAGTTAAGTTCATATTGAAATCAAAACATATAATTTGAATTGAAACAAGCTGATATTGGATTAGATCAATGTATCAATTTAAGTCAATAAGCTAATTCAAGATGACATAAGTTCGTTTAAGATAATTGTCATTACGTTGTATTCATTTCGAAACTCAACATCCAATTGAATCAAAATGAGTTTTTATTGGATAAGATCAATGAATGTATCAATGTAAGTTAATTAATTAAGTTAATTTAAGATAACAATACTCTATCTAAGGTAATAGTCTTTAAGTTAAGATGATAATATATACTCAATTTAAGTTATTTGTCTTTATGTGAAGTGTATTTCGAATTTTAAATTAGGTTAATTGTCATAACGCTAACTTCACTTTAGAATTTTAAATTTATAGTTGAATTGAAACTAGTTGTTATTATAATAGATCAATGTATTAATTTGAATACTAACAATAATATGTAACATGCAGTATTAGTGATAATAAAAAAGATAATTATAATAGTATTAGTAATAATAATAAAAAAGTAGTAGTAATAATAATAGCCATAGTGTTCTTAATAATAATAATAATACTAATAATAATAATTTACTAGGATAATTTGTCTTCTAAAGGCAAAATCCAAAACCAAGTATTGTGCAAAATCTAAACCGTTAGATCATCACAATTAAAGGCACACAAGAAAACAACACAAAGCACATGGATCATAAATATTAGCCATTGGATACAAACCATAAAACAATCTGAACCGTTAGATCGTCAACTAATCTCTCACCGTCTCCCTCGTCTCTCTATCCATCTTCCCACCCAAAAATGAAAAACCTACTAAAACTCCCACTCTTTTCCTCTCTTTCTCTCGCTGCTCCTCCCTTCACCTTTCTTTCCGGCAGCCTCCACCGAAATTCGACCACCACCACGCAGACCTTAACCACTGGCACGCCTCCCTTTGTCGCTGCTCTCTCTTTCCCCTGCTTCCGTAGTTCCATTGCACCCCTGCACCACGCCACCGCCGCAGCCGTGCCACTACCATAACCTTGCTCTTTTATCTTTCTTTGCTAGATCTGGGACTCTTGGTGAAAAAGCAAGGTGCGAGTTCGTCCTCCACTGTTTCCAGTTCCTCCTGCTCCTTTATGCGACACTGGTATACTATAAATCTCTGTAAATTTTGAGAATTTTGGGTGGGTTATGATTTTGATTGAGACCTTTGCTTTGGATTTTGTTGAAATTATGTTAGTTTATGGAGTTGAGCAGTAGAAAAAAATCTCCCAGACCCGAATAAGGTGAAAGCCCGATTTGATTTTCAATTCTAACTACTTAGTTCTTTGAATTTGTTGTTAATTCGGTTTAAATTCTGGAAGCATTTGATATGTGATTGCTTGCATTAGTGATTTTATTAATTTTTGCAATCCTCATCTTTATTAATTTTTTTATTGGTGCACAAATCCTTGCAAAAGCTTAGCACAAATCCTTGCAAATGACCAAATCAAGATGGTCTGAAGACTAATGATGCAGAATTGGTGCACCCCCAACTCCAAAAATCCCCAACCACAACAAGGGATGGATACCAGGAACACTGTATGTCAATTACTATATGCCAATCTGAAATGTAGGAACGGCATCTTGATATACGGTTTAAACGTTAGTTTTTAGACGTATACTTTGACTTGATTCTTGCTTTGTTGAACTAAACCAAAAGCAGACTCATACAATATGCATCTGGATGCTCTACAATTACACTCATTAGATGTTATGGATGATTAAGCTAATTTATAAACAAATTTTGCAATCCTCGTCTTTATTAATTTTTTTATTGTTAGTTTTAATTTCTCACATCTGAATATTCTCTAAATTTACCTCGATTATAAAATTTTCACTTATCCACTAATCTAAATCTAGGTATTTGGCTGAATTTTGTTGTATTGTGCGTATTAGTAATTTGTCGATAGTTAGGTTTTTGAGTCAATCTGACTATGTGAGTTAAATTGTTAGTGATTGAATTTCATCTAGATCTGGCTATTTGACTATGTCGATAGTTAGGTTCTTGTAAGTTTATCATATTCTAGATTTTTATTGATTTGAAGTTCTAATTTGTGCCTTTCTTTTTTGGTAGGGATGAACAATTTATCTTGAGGATGAAGAATTGAAGATACAATCCCTCCTGTAAAAAAAAAGAATACAATCCCTAAATAATTTGCTTTGAGCTTGATTTTTATTGTATCTTGTTTTCTTTCTTCTTTATTTTAATTTCAGTTTTGTTGTAATGTACATTTTACTTTATATAATTCATTGTAATTTAATCTTGTAAGTTTACTAAAATCTAGATTTTCAATTTCAAAAGCTTTGAGTATTTGTACTTTTTGATGTCCTTGTCCTCATATCTCAACTATAAAGAAAAATTTAAGTGAATAACTATTTTGCTATTATGTTGTTATTGATCGAATTTATACTACCTCTGTTTTTATTTAGCTGCAACAAATGTCTTTTTGCACAAATACTAAGGAAAGAGGAGAGAGATTAAATTCATCTATTAATAATAAAATTATCATGATAAATTTTCAAGTGAAAGTATATTATAAAGTTGGGTAAAATGTAAATTCGGTTTGGAGCGTAAAATCAGTGAACTTGACATAATTGAAAATTACCAAGAAATTAAGTTATGTCATAAATTCAAAAACTAATAAAAAATTATCATTATAAAATTTTTATGTGAATTGGAGTACTATCATGAATTTGGGTAAGATGTGAATTCGGCTCGGGTACAGTTAAAAATCAGTTTAAAACAATTTCAATTTAAATCGGTTTCAGTTCAGTTCCAGTTTCAGTTTGAATCAGTTCAGTTAATTCAGTTTAATATTCAGTTCAGTTCAGTTCAGTTGATTGATCAACTTTTCAGTTTTTCATAGTTATTTTCAGTTTCAGTTTGTTTCAGTTCAGTTGTAGTTCAGTTTTGGTTTTTCATTTACAGTTTATTTCAGTTTCAGTTCAGCATTTTTCAGTTGATTTCAGTTACATTTATTCCCAGTTCAGTTTAATTCAGTTCAAATTTCAGTTATTTCAGTTCAACCAGCAGTTCACTAACCAAACTGACAGCTCTAGTCCCAATACTTAGGCTATGTTATGTTCACCTTATTTTTACTTATTTCAGATTAAATCAGATTAGATGAGGAAAAATAAGTTCAGATCAGATCATATCAGATAGATTCAGATCAGTTCAGATCTTACTTAAATTTAAAAACTTATCATTTGTGGAAGTTATCACTTCTAATACTCAAAGCTCCATCTCAGCTCACATTTCAGCTCAAGCTACGTCAGCTCAAGCTCCTTCATCAGAGAAAAAGCAGAGAAAAGTCTAACTAATTCTGCCAGCTCGGCTTTCTTCATAACTAACTATTTTCAGTTAGTTACATCATTCTTGTAATTAGTTAGTTGTTGTATATATATTAAGCTAGCTTTGTAAATCAATCTTAGAGAGTATTTCTCTCTCTAAGAAGAGAATAATTTCCTTTCTAAAAAGTTCAATAAAAGTTCAATCAACATCTGAAGATGCTAAACATTTTCTGTTAGATTTAATTACATTTCTCAGATCACATTGAGTTTTTCATCATGGTATCACAGCAACTTTCCTGCTCAAATTGATTTTCCGCGAAATTTATTTGAAGAATTGATCGAATCTTAGCTCAAATTTTGAAATCCATAATTTTCCTGAAGAAATCAGTCAGAAATTTCTTGTTCGATTATACTGTAAGTTCTTGTAATCATCTTTCAATTCCTTGATTTCATCTTCTTGATTTCATCCTCTCATTTATGAAATTCACCTTTTCGATTCTAAAATTCAAAATGCCTAGAAATTCCAGTTCACAAGAAACTCAATCAAATCTTGAAATAATACAAGATCCTAGTAGTCCTTATTATCTTAGTTCATCTAAATGCTACAAAATTAGTTTCTACTGCATTTTCTGGAAGTGCTTTTTCTGACTGGAAAAGATCAATGATTATAGCATTATCTGCAAGAAACAAGTTAGGTCGTTTTATTGATGGATCTTTATCCAAACCTACTGGAAATGTTGGTCTTCTGAAAGTATGGAATAGATGCAATGACTTAGTGATTTCGTGGTTTTTAGCTTCACTGGATCAAACTATAGCTAGATCAATTCTATATTTCAAAACTGCTAGAGAAATCTGGATAAATCTTGAGGAGAGATTTGGTAGCATTGCTAGAGCATAATTGTATGGATTGCAACAAGAGTTGTATGATATAGTTCAAGAAGAGAATGAAAATATTTCTGAATTTTACACTAGGATCAAGTCAATTTGGGACATGATTGATGGATTAGATCCTATTCCTTCTTGTGTTTGCACTGGTTGCAGTTGCAATTTGACAAAACAAATTCTGGTATCTAGACAAAACACTAGACTCCTTCTTTTTCTGATGAAAGTAAGCAGAAACTATGCTTTAGTCAAGAGTACAATACTGATGATGCAGCCCCTTCCTAACATAACTCAAGCCTATAGATTGTTGTGTCAAGAGGAGAATCATAGGAGTTTGAGTGAAACTACAAAAAATGGCAATGATGTGATAGCTTTTACAGTAAAATCACACACTGATCAGAAGTTTTATAAGCCACAACACAATCCAAGAGTCACTTTTAATACATCCAGTACTCAAGCTGGTCAAGGAAGGATGCTTGCTGGAAACAAAAGAAGCTTAACTTTCTATTGTGAGCACTGCAAAATGTCAGGTCACACCATAGATAGGTGTTGGAAGATTCATGGATATCCTGCAAATCATAAGTTTGCAAAGGGAAAGAGAATTGCAGCAATGGCTCATAATGATGAGAATGAAGAAGTTGTTCAAGCTTCTTTCTCTAAGGAGCAATATTACAGGCTGATGGAAGCTCTTAATGCTCAGAATTCCACTGAACAAATAGAGCAACAAAGTCCTGTTGCAGCTTCTGCACAATTGACAGGTATAATCTGTCTTAATTCAGCCTTAGATAACACATGGATACTAGATAGTGGTGCTACTGACCACATGTGTTTAGATTTGAACTTATTTTCCTCATTTCAAGACATACATGACAGTAATTATTCTATTACAATACCTGATGGTAGTTGAGTAATGGTGAATCATATTGGAAATGTGAAATTAGGATCATATATAGAACTTAAAAATGTTATACATGTTCCTGGTTTTAGATTCAATTTAATTTCCATTCCCAAGATGTGCAAAGATGATTCATCCATAGTTCAATTCACTCACAATAAATGTTTGATTCAGGGCCCTTTGATGAGCCAATTCATGGTTCTTGGTGAGCTGGAACATGGACTCTACAAGCTCAGTGCAGCCATCCAGTCTTCTACCAATATTGATCATTTTGGTTCTCAGGTTGATGATATATCTGTTACATCTTTACTGTCTAGTTTAAATGCTGTTGAAAATGCCAAACTATGGCACCTCAAACTAGGCCATATTTCTTTTAATATGCTCAAGGGTCTTAGTGATTCTGTTGATGTTCAGGGATGTTTAGCAGAACATATTTGTCAAATATGTCCTATGGAAAAACAACCTAGGAAATCATTTCCAATTAGCACTATTAAATCTACATTTGCCTTTCAATTGCTTCATGTAGATGTTTGGGGTCCCTACAAGACTTGTACATATACTGGTCATACTATGTTTCTTACCATAGTTGATGACTTTACAAGAGTCACTTGGACTCACTTAATGAAGAATAAGACTGACTCCTTTGCTCTTATGACTCGGTTCTTGCATTTTATTGATACTCAATTTCATGTTCAGGTGCAAACTATAAAAACAGATAATGCTCCAGATATTGTAGAAGGAGATATGAAACAGCTTTCTTTCAAAGAGGAATAGAAAACAAAAGAAGTTGCAGTGGCACACCCCAACAAAATGGGGTAGTTGAAAGAAAGCATAGACACCTGCTGGAAACAGCTAGGTCTCTCTTGCTTCATTCCAAACTTCCACCCAAATATTGGGGTGAATGTATTCTCACAGCCACATACTTGGTGAATAGAATGCCCTTGAGTAGCATTAATCATCTCACACCTTATGAAAAACTCTTTCTCCACAAACCTTCTCTTGATCATCTTAAAATTTTTGGTTGCCTATGTTATGCCTATACTTCTCCTGTTAATAGATCAAAGTTTGATCCCAAGGCCAATCCCTGCATTTTTCTTGGCTATCCTCCTGCACAAAAAGCCTATAATCTCCTCGATCTCATTACTAATAAGATCATCATTTCTAGAGATGTTACTTTCTTTGGAAAACATTTTCCATACCACTATGCTGCTCAAACAAACACTCCTCTCTCACATATCTATCCTTCTCAAATTTTCTTACCTCGTCGTCACCGATTTAAGTGATACATCTTCCTCATTTCCTGAATTTTTGCAATCAGACTCCCATACTTCTACTCCTTCTATTCCTGTTACTTCATCACCTCATATTTCTTCAGCACCTAGAAGATCAACTAGAGTTAGTAAACCTTCCACTCATTTACAAGATTTTGTTTGTTCTAATTCTTTTCCTTCTCACTGGTGCAATCTTATCTCTTCTCATCATTTTCCACCTTCCTCCCAAGCTTTCATGGCTACCTTACTTAATGACATTAAACCAACCTGTTACACAGAAGCTTCTAAGAATCCCATGTGGCATGAAGCTAAGCCATGGACAAAGAAATCAAAGCATTGAATGACAATCAGACTTGGAACATTGTTTCCCTTCCTTCAGGAAAGATACCAATATGCTGCAAATGGGTGTATAGGATAAAAAGAAAGGCTGATGGTTCCTTAGACAGATTTAAAGCCAGGTTGGTTGCTAAAGGCTTTACTCAAAAGCATGGCATAGATTTTCAAGAGACTTTCTCTCCTGTTGTGAAAATGGCAACAATCAGGAGTATTTTAACATTGGCAGCCACTAGAGGAAAAAAGCCCAAGGGCTGCGGTCAAAAGGGGCCCAAGGGTTGCGTTTTTTGACAGCAGCCATTGGACTAGCAGCCCTTGGCATTTAGGAAGGGCTGCGGTTTTTAACCGCAACCCTTAGCGCGTTAAGGGCTGCGATCGGGGCAAAAACCGCAGCCCTTGGTGGGTTAAGGGCTGCGGTTGAGGGCCAAAACCGCATGATCCTTGGTGGGTTAAGGGCTGCGGTTTTGGCCCCGAACCGCAGCCCTTAACCCACCAAGGGGCTGCGGTTTTTGCCCCGACCACGGCCCTTGTGACCCAAAAAAAGAAAATTTTTTTTTGCATTTTTTAGTCCTAAATGTTCCCAAAGAGTTTTATATATATATATATATATATATATATATATATATATATATATATATATATATATATATATATATATATATATATATATATATATATATATATATATATATATATATATATATATATATATATATATATATATATATATATATATATATAAGTATCATTTTTCAGTGCAAATTATGTTTTTTACACAAATATAGATTAAATTACATGTGTACAGAATATTCTGCAAAAATATTGACAAAACTTTTACTTACATTCTAATTATTGTTATACAAACATGAACCTGTCTTACATTAAGCAGAGTGATACACCACATGCATAAGATGCAAAGGATCTTGCTAAGCCTCGCAAGAAATGGTTCCCGTTGAACACAATAGCTAGCAGCACAGTTGGACAAGTACACCAACCTTGTCTTCCTTACCTTCACATGTTCTCCACTGCAAGTTTTTATCAGAAACAACATCAAACATCATCAGTCTTGGTATAACTCAGTTATGAGAACTTCAAATTTTCTAATGTAGTGGCAAAGGCACCTAATAATAACCCTTAAAAGAAAATAAAATTTACAAATTACACCACATAACATACCAATTGAAAGCATTTGACCCCTATTGCCTCACAATTGGAAAATTCCCAGCAACAAGAAATGTACAGAAACATGTGGGTGGCAGTTACTAACTTACTATACAGTGAAGACTATTTTAATGCTAATTAATAGTATGTGTATGTTTAGTTTGGATTCAATTGGTACAAAATCTTGGCTATATGATGACTTATTAAAGGTCGATGTTATATTTAATGCTGCACTGTTATATAAAAATTAGCAACTGCAGTAAGAAAGGTATGTGATGTGCGTTTGTAGATACGTGCATGTAGCTTTCAAAAGTCCAGACTCTTCAAACCGAAGCAACCACTCTTTTCGCACATGACTCACTTTGTATCGGTATATTTCTTTGGACTCATACCATACATCTCATAGGTAACTTCACGATTTGCTTGTTAATTCATCCCTTTTATAGACGTACAATTACAAATTTGTAGTATCCCGGAAGTTTAAGGCATTTAAGTATCCTCACCGGTAATTTCGTATGTGCTTACTTTATTTTCTATAATTTTGTTGTTTAGAGACACAAATGGTCTATCAAGTGAAAACACAGAACTCAAGCTTCGATTACGGGCCATGGAACAACAAGCTCAGTTGCGAGATGGTGAGTCTCATGCCCCGTTTGATCCGTATAGTATATCTTTAAACATGGATAAGAGCAAACCAAGGTTTGAACAGCTGATTCAGTATCGAGGCAATATTAAACTCTCGAGTATATAAATATCTCAAGTATCTTGATTCCATTTAAAAACAAGAAATTTTCACAAGAATACCCACGTTAATTGCGACTCTGGGGAGTGTCTTTCCCCTTTCTAGATAGTTAGAGGTTGGTACATCAACATTTGACCTTCTAAATCGTTTCTAAGGTCACTTTGAATCATTTGCGGATTTATATTCACACCGAATGAAGCGTTAAAGCATGAAGTGGAGAGACTTAGAATGGCGACGAAGCGAGATGATGGAGCCTTCAGAATCATTCAACTTAGGGATTTCTCATTTTCTGTACAAATTTTTAGGCTAGTTAGAGTGCTAGTGAGACATTCTTAGCTTTTCTTTAGTGTGATTGTTTGGTTGAAAATTTTCTAATGCTTTTGGGGGTCCTCAATGTGTTGCGCAAATGCAACATTTGCAGGAAAAGTTGAAAGAAAGAGAGAGAGAGCTTCGAAAGAGAAAGGAAAAGGATGAGCAAGAGATGGAAAGAGTAAGATTGAAGGTTCGTAGAAAGGAAGCAGCTGCATCATATCAAGCATTACTAGTTGAGAAAATAAAAAGTTCTGAGGTAAAATTTGGGTTACCATATTGCACTTTAGTGTTGTCATTTATGTTCCTTGTCCGCCCATTTCAGAAGTGCAAGACTAACCACCAAATAGAAAATATTGGAGTTACATAGCTCCATATATTAATCATGGTTCAGTGGTTCATTGCACAATCTGTGCACCTTTTTTTTTTATAAAGATTGTCACCTTGAAGTAATTGTGTGCTAAATTATGTGGATGCTTTTATCTTACGAATTAACATCTCGACTTCTCATATGTTTTATCTATATCCCTTTGATTGTGTATTTGCATTCTAGTTGTTTAAATTGAGTTTTTCTAGCACTCTCATTAGATCATTGGCGTGTTCATGTTAACTATTGACTGCAATTCCTATTACTAGGCATCTTGGACCGAGTCAAAACCTAAACTTGAGAAAGATCCGCAAGGGCGTGCATCCAATCATGATTTGGAAGAATCTGACTTGGAGAAACTCTTTCGAGAACATGTGAAGATGCTTTATGAGGTATGCAAATATCCTTCGAGTAGTGAGAGAGCATGACAAGACAACTTATAAAATAGGGCCAAGATGATAGTTAAATGACATGCCAAATCAAACACTAACTAAATTCACGAACTTTAAGCATAAAAGCAAGCAATAAGGGCAAAAAAACAATTGAACAAAACCAGCACCATGATCCCAAAGGGGGCTACAATGCCCATACTAATTCCTCGAACAATCATCTTCAACTAAGAGGGAAAGGGGATACATAAGGTTCATCCTCGAACAATCAACTTCGGATTAAGGGTTCTAATTTCTAAAACAAAACTCGATAAAAAGAATGAGAATAAGACATACCTTTTCTCATACTTAAGAGATACATAAAAAGTGAATATGCAACAATTCTCTCCTCTTCGCTTCATATGTAGAGTCCCTCATTATCAATCTTCAAAAGTTCGTCCGATTTCCACTTAAAGCATAATCAATCATACTCTATACACAAATAAAGACTATATCATACACATAAAAATATCAACAATCACCTCCCAAAACCATCCACTCTCATATTTTTGACCAATCCACTTCCACATACCTAATTGACCAATTGAGCATTTTAATTCAAATTACCACATACCTAATTGACTAGTTTCATCCAAATGACTACTTTACAATGAATAATCCAATAATCTATAAACATTATCATTTATATACATAAAAACAACCCGTAAGACAACACGACAATGGTTATATATAGCAAACTAACAAAGAAACCTAAAACCAAATCTAGAATGCGTAAGTGTTCGCTTCTAAGTTGCACCATCTCGTTGAATTTGGTAGTTAACTCTTTTAGTAGATAAATTCTGTTTAATTGTCAAACTAACCTACCAAAATCTAAAATGCAGAAGACATTCAAGAATTAAAAGACATGGAATCAAAATCCCTAAATTATGAAGAACAAATAAAAACACATCAACTACTAACACACCTCATTTCAACAATTTTACAGTAATTCTAGGGTTTCACTCAAATAACAAAACGAAAATCATCAAATCACAGCAAAAATCAAGTAGAAAGATTACATAAAAAACCAAACCAATTAATCGAAGAAATACGGAAAGAAAACCTAACCATTAGAAAAATTAGAAAAGATTTAGTCAAATTACCAATTAATCGAAGAGATACGGAAAGAAAACCTAACCAAACGAGAATACACCACCAGAATAGAGCCGGAGAAGGAAGTTGACAGCGACGCCGGCTTGCGACGGCGGTGCGCGAGCAACGGCGGGAGAAGAACAACAGCACAATGAACAGAGGAAAGAGAGAGAAGAGCAGTGCCGATCTCCGGTGAGCCGACATCGTGATGATGAACAACCACTGCAGAGTGAGGGAAGCGTCGCCGGTTGAGTGTCACTGGCGCCGAAGAGGAGAGAGGAAGTGAGATATAGGAAGAGGTTAGAGAGAGGTGAGACTGAGATTTAGAAATTTAGGTTAAAGTCGCTTTGTGTGTGGGAACAGATTGAAGGAGTCTAGTTCATATTTGGGCCCTCAAGGGCTGCGGTTAGCCCAAAAACCGTAGCCCTTCACTAAAAGGGCTGCGGTTTTCATAAAAACCGCAGCCCTTCACTATTAAGGGCTGCGTTTTTCAAAAAACGCAGCCCTTGCACCACAGCCCTTGCGTTTTTTTCCTCTAGTGAGCTAGTAATGGTTGGGAATTATACCAACTAGACATCAATAATGCCTTCTTGCATGGAGATCTCCATGAAGAAGTTTATATGAAGATGCCTGATGGATTGCCTAATCCTAACAACAGTGTTTGTAGGTTAAAAAATCTCTTTATGGATTAAAATAAGCCAGCAGGCAATGGTTTGAAAAACTTCATTCTGCTTTACTCTCACAAGGCTTTACTCAATCTCAGAATGATCCCTCTTTTTTTTTTGAAGAAAACTCCTACTGATCTCACCATTCTAGCAGTCTATGTTGATGACATTGTCATCACAGGTACTCATCTAGACACTATTCAGTCCATCAAAGCCTATTTGCATCATACTTTCAGTATTAAAGACCTAGGTAACCTCAGTTATTTCTTAGGCATTGAAGTATATATGTTCTACTACTGATGGCTTTCTTCTTTCTCAACAAAAATTCACAAAAGAGTTGCTTCAAGACAGTGGTCTTGTTTTTACCAGAAAAACTTCTACTCCCTTACCTACTCACATTAAACTTTTGAGTGATGAAGGAGAGTTATATTCAGATCCTGCTGCTTATAGAAGTCTTGTTGGAAAGTTAAACTTCCTCACCAACAGTAGACCTGATTTAGCTTTTGCTGTTCAGAGTCTTAGTCAATTCATGCACTCACCTAGAATTTCTCACTATCAAGCTCTTGTTCATACCTCAATTATGTGCATACTACTGCTGGTCAAGGTATTTTACTCAAGGCTTCAGATAAGCTCACACTTCAAGCCTATAGTGATTCAGATTGGGCTTCTTGTCCCAACACCAGAAGATCAGTCACTGGCTATGTTATGTGTTATTTCTATAGGAACACTACAAGAGGGGGGTGAATTGTAGTGTGGAACTTATTGCCCAAATAATGCGGAATTTAAAACATAAGCAATAAGGAACTGAAAGTGCAAGAGAGATTTTTACGTGGAAACTTCTTGTCTCAATAAAAGAAGAAAAACCACGACCTCCTCCGAATTTAAACTCTTCACTATAATAGGAAACCTCCTCTGTTTCAACCGATTACATACGCAAGTTCCCCTCGAAACTCAAACTCTCTCACAAGTTCCACTAGGAACTCTAACTCTCACACAATCTCCACTCTACACTCTATACTTAACTCTAAGTCTTTCAAGAGCTCCCACAACTCTTTACAAAAGGTTTACTCAAACCCTTCACCCCTAGATAGACTTCACCCTTAGTCTACGCATAAACACAAGAACTTACTCAAGTTCTTAACTCGAACTTGATACAAGAATTCACTCAAACTCTTCACCAAGTTCCCATTACAAGAGTACTTCACTCAAACCCTTTAACCCCAAACTCAAATACAGACATTTGATAATATAGTTTAACTCTAGTATGTAGAAACTGAAGAACTGTATAGGAACATGGCACTCGTAGGAACTTGGAACTCATAGGAACTGACTCAAAACAAGGAATAGAAAATATAATTCTTTTGTAACATTATTCCTAAAGCCAGACCTTATTGAATGACACAAGTCATACCCTATGGAATGACACCAGTCAGACAATTTGAAACTTAATTGAACTTGTATATTTATAGCAGTCATTTAGAATGAACGTGGGATTAATCATGTGTTAGTGGTTAAACCATTTTCCCATGATGTTCCTCATCTAGAGGAACACGTTCCTTTTGTTACCCATGATCTCCACGATCTCAGTTGAACGTGGGAGATGGAAATGTTACTGCTTCCTAAAATCTAGTATTTACTTATGCAACAATATTTTAAATTTGGTTTTTAATTAAAAACTATTTTAATTAATAAAACCAAAATTAAATCTTTTTATCAAATAATATCTTAAAAAGATTTTCTTTTAAATCCGAAAATGATTTTATTTTGGAATAAAGATAAAATCTTTTCCACAAAAGATCTTTTCTTTAATATCAGATTTGAACCACATAAAATCATTTTCCTAAAATATAGCCTTTAAAAACTCAACAGATTCCTTTTAAGCGCTGCACAATATTTTACACGCCTAGTTCCTTTAACTACTACTTCGTTCCTTTAACTTAGATAAATAGTACCAGCACGTCTGTTCCTTAGAGAGGAACAGACAGACAATTTCTTCAACAAAACTCATTATACGTATTATAAATCTAGGCTTTTTATTTTCCAAAAACAAATAAGATAAAATATAAATAAAAGATATTAAAATCAGAATCCTAAATTAAAACCGATTTTATTTAAAACTATTTTATTTAAAACTTATCTTTTATTTAAAAACTAAATCTTATCCTAAAACAACTAATGCATATTATTTATAAATAATTAACCAAGTAGAGATTTATTAAGAAACAAACTCTAAATAAATTCTTATAGATTAAGATAATAATATGCATCAGACTTATTGACTCTTAAATACTTTTGACTCTAAGTTCTACGAGTTCCTTTTGACCTTACGAGTTCCTTTTGACCTTGCTCCATTACCTTTCACGTTTCCACATACTTACATGAATCCTAGAAAATAAACTCATATTTTATGCCTTCATGCTCCTGCTTAGGAACTTCTAAGAACCGCATACTCTAAGAACCGCATGTTGATAGCTCCACCTCTGGAACTTCGATGTGCTAGTTCCTTTAATAAACTTCGCACTCATAGTTCCTGCTTAGGAACTTCTTGTTTCAACTCTGAAACGTCATCTTGCTGCTCCCACTCAGGAACTGATCCGGAACTTCATATTCAATGTTCCTCTTAGGATGTACCTAGGAACCGCTCTGTTTGTGTTCCTTATAGGAACTCTTTTAGGAACTTCACTTGTTGGAAGTCCTTCATGATGTGATATATTCAACCTTCCATGACTTGTTGAATTGCATGTTAATGTAGTATGCACATCTCAAACACACATGTTAGTTAGATAATCATCATTTGTTTACAATCATCAAAACACTACATGACTCAACATTATGCTTCTTGGTAATTCTCCTATTAGCTGAAAATCTAAGAAACAAGGCACTACATCTAAGTCCTCTTCTGAGGCAGAGTATAGGGCTATGGCCCAGGCTGCTGCTGAAGTTTGTTGACTAGTTCGTTTGCTTACAGAGTTAGGCATTTCCTCCCTCACTCCTATTACTCTACATTGTGACAACATGTCTGCATTACATATAGCAAAAAATCCAGTTCTCCATGAAAGGACAAAACACATAGAAGTGGATTGTCACTTTACAAGAGAAAAAGTCCTAGAAGGTCTTTTACAGTTAAGCTACTTGCCTACTCAGAATCAATTGGCTAATGTCTTTACAAAAATCTTGCATATAGCTCAACATAAAGAATTACTCTCAAGACTAGGAATGGTTCCTACCTCACCATCTCCTAGTTTGAGGGGGGGTGTTGAAGTTATCACTTCTACTGCTCAAAGCTCCAGCTCAGCTCATATTTCAGCTCAAGCTACGTCAGCTCAAGCTCCTTCATCAAAGAAAAAGCAGAGAAAAGTCTAACTAATTTTGCCAGCTCAGCTTTCTTCATAACTAACTATTTTCAGTTAGTTACAGCATTCTTGTAATTAGTTAGTTATTGTATACTCCCTCCGCTTTTTTTTATTTGCTACATTTGTTACCTTGAGAATGAAGCCACTACTTTGACCGATTATTTTGATTATTTTATAAGTAAAAACATAGTCATGTGTGATATTGTTAGATTCGTCTCGACGTGTAGATTCATAATATTAAATTTTGTAATTTTTGCTTAAGCAAAATAAGAGATATTAAGAGTTAAATAATGCTTTGAAAACCGTGCACAACAAATGTAGCAAATAAAAAAAAGCAGAGGTAGTATATATTAAGCTAGCTTTGTAAATCAGTCTTAGAGATTTTAGTTTACACTCAATGTATTTCTCTCTCTAAGAAGAGAAGAATTTCCTCTCTAAAAAGTTCAATAAAAGTTCAATCAACATATGAAGATGCTGAACATTTTCTGTTAGATTCAATTACATTTCTCAGATCACATTCAGTTTTTCATCATCATTATTGTTATTATTATTGTTATTGGATCATGATTATTATGATGATTAGTATTGGTAGTAGTATTGTTGTTGTGAACTAAACATAGCCTTATAGAGCAACCTTTCTATATTCTCCTAGAAAAATATACATGTACCTTCAAAACTATTCGGGATTCCATCAATTTTTCCAACTAAATTTAAATTTTTCACAAACATAAAATTTCAAACAAATTAAATTTTAAGAGTGCGGAGTACGTAAATAGAACCCCACATCATACTTATACCTAACTTGGCATATTACGTGACATTACAATACTATGTGAATGGTTTAATCACAATAATCACAACAATGGTTATCGAACCCCTAATGTCTCACTTAAATTTCCATAATAAAAGCATTGGTCCATAACTATAACTCAAAATTATTGGTCACCCTAAAAGTTTTTTAATAATTTCAGATTATATTATATAGCATCAAAACCAAACAGAGAAGTTCCACATTACATTTAACAAAGCTGCTTGTAATGAAAGGCAATGTGAGAATAAGACAATGAACTAAAGGAAATCCTAACACCAGGCAAGAAATTCCGCATCTCTCCTCAAACCTTGCTTGGCAAGTGAGTCAGCCACATAATTTGATTCCCTTTCTGAGTGATTTTGAGAGTGAGCCAAAATCTACGAGCATTACGAATGAAATTGAGAGGAAAAAATAGGTTCCAAGGACCACCCCGTCTTCATTACACCAACGCACAGTGTTTGCGGAATCTGATATAATGGTTATGTTTGCCAGTCACCCTAAAAGGAATTATCGGATAGTTTAAATGATCTTCAACAATTAAATTAATATCATCCTGAAGGAATATGTCCTTAGACATCCCGCCAATTACTAAATATAAATAGGAATAATATTATGAAGGTAATAAAGTTAATTATTTAGTAATCGTATTTTCTTGCTAGAGAATAAATATGATTAATAGGACAATATTGATTGGGCCTATAACTAAAATAGATTAATCCTATGAGGTCACACATTGTAGCACAAGTTGGACAAAGCAATCCAAATCTATTTAGGATTAGGGTTGGGCCGGTCCTAAGGGGAATAGGAGGAGAATTAGTTCTCCTAACTAGCCTATGACTCTTCTATTATATATAGGATATAATATTAGGGTTTAGGTGATCAATTCATTAATCATATTCTTTTCACAAGAGAGAGAAAGTGAAACCCTAAACTATTCCCTCTAACCGGCGCCTATACCACCTAAAAGCAAAAGATTTCTTCTCTTCTGTTCTAGCAAACGTTGGTATTCAACTGGTGCTCGTGGACTGATTAGAGGAGCAACACTTAGGGCTCTCAGATCTTTAAAGCTTACATACAACAGGAAAATCACGCAACAAAGGTTTAATATTTAATCCCTATTGAATGATTCATATGTTTGATTATGTTTGCGATCCTATGATAGATGTTAGGAAATTGTTTCCTGAAATTCCGTTATATGCATCTATATGTTCTTGCAGTGGTATCAGTTTTGCCTAATTCATAATATTCATATGATCATATAATTGTATGCAAAGTTATTATTTTTATTCAAATAAGGGAGGAGAATTATCTATGGATTAATTTGCATAATTAATATGGTGATATTAATTGATTGGAAAAAGTTAAAAATTTGTTTTTAAATATATTTATGCGAATTTTTTTAACAAAGATCCTAAATTTTTGATTAATAAACATGTTATTTTTCTTGTAATCTTCGGATATTGTTAGTCTTATGTTTAATCAAACAGTCCACTCTTAAAACGCTATCTCCTTGGTTCCCTTTAGGGTTTCTCCTTGGGAGGGTTTTTTCTCTCTAGGGTTTCTCCTTGGGAGGGTTTTTTCCTAGCCTCCATTGCTAGGTTTTTCTTCTTTTTTGAAGGTTTTTCCTTCATTCTTTACCCTTCTTTCTCTTTCTCTTTCATCTCTTTTCTTCTTGGCCTCAATTGTGAATCTTTGTAGGGGCTTCCACTGGTGTTCGTACCGGTGGTAAGCCCCAAAAAACTCCTTTAATTGCTTCCAATAAGTATATCCCATCCTTAAGATGGTATTTATTTTAGGGTGTTTAATTTGGTTTTTTGTTCGTCTGATGAAAAAGGAAGATCTAACAATCTATATTCTCTGTAAGAATCTAGAAGACCACAGAAGTATTTTCACCCAAACGACTATGCATCAGCGGAAGTTAAGCCGAATCAGAGCGAACTCACAGATTGTATTGCTTCGGATGAAGTTTTTTATTAAGGCTGTTTTTAATCAAATATGCGATGTATCTAGTTCTAAGGTGTTATATACTTGTGTTATATAATTGTAAGTGCCGTTTGGCTATCTCTTATGAATGAAATCCGTTTTCTTCCTGTAAAAAAAAAGATTAGGCATAAATTCTAAATTACAATCTTAAAATCTGATTTTAAATTTGTTAAATAAATTCAATCTAATGTCTAAGTGGATCCGAAAATATTTTTTTTTAGAACAAGTAAATAGGGATTTATCATGTTTAATGTCGAATTCTTGTTAGCTTTTATGTTTAATGGAGATCATTCATAAAATCTAAATCAACAATTATAAAATCTGATTTTATCTATTGATTAAATTCAATACCCTAAAATTTCGAATTTTATAAAGATAAATAAAGTTGTTGTTTTTCTTTAATAGTTCGTATAAGATTTGCTTGATTTGACTTTTTGTTAGTTTTTTATGATTAATGTAGATTATTCATAAAATTCTAAGTAACAAACATAAAAATCTGATTTTATTGTTTGTTCAATAAATTCATATAATCAGCCCAGATTTAATTTCGAAATCATGCACTAATTTGTCTTTAAATTGTGTAATTGTTACTCAAAAATTAAGAAATTATTGCCAACCACCATGGTCGGGTGGCGCGTCGGAACCGGTGCGGCCACGGTGGTGGGGTTGCGACGGCACGCGCAAGGTGGCGAGGTGGTGCGGGGCGACCACGGCCGGTGAGCCGCCGGCCGCGTCTTCGGCGCGAAAGAAAGCGAAGGATAAGGGTAGGCTGCTGGCGCGTGTTGGCCGCGTTGGCTGGCGTGTGCTGGGTGGGCGAAAAAAACTGTTTTTCAAATCTTTTTTATTATTTTGAGCATATATTATAACTTTCCAATTATGCAAATTGATGATTAATGCTATTAATGCCATATTTAAGTCCTAGTTGAATGAAAATAATGGAAAGTTGTTCTTTTTGTTATTCCTTAAATTTGTTAAGTTTAACTAATTGAATTATTTGCTTATTAATTGTTAATAAGTAAATAGTTTGTGTTTATTTTATTTATAAATGCGTGGATGTTTAATGTAATATGTATGATATTATATTTTGCATGTTATGACTAGTATGACCCAAATTAGGATAGTAAATACGATCTGCGAATCGTTATATTTGAATGTAAATTAAATATGATATGCGAATCGTTTGTATTTTTGTAACTTTAATGTTTCGTTATTTATTTAATTCAAATTATGTAATTAAGCATGAGGATCCAAGGAGTTTCAAGGATGGCGATCCATGGAGATTTAAGGGAAGATTCATGAAGATTAGTTATTTTCCTAAGTTTAGGGGCCATAATAGATCATTTTAATTATTGCTTTTATTAATTTCTTGCATTTATTTTGTTTAAATACTTGCTTCTAAGTTTGTTTGTGGCTAATTGATTCATGTGTTCACTATTAATTGACCACATTAGCAAACTTAGGTCCCCAAAAGTAATATTGAGTTTAATTGCTTTTCCAAACAACACCTATAAAGCCTTTGATCATGAGTAATGGGTTCTGCCAAAGCAGGGTGTTGCTCATATTTCTGGGGATAGTAGAGTAGTTTTTGAAACTTACATGCTAATGTTTGGTTTAACTCAACAAAATCATCAAAAGATAAAGTTTTGGGTTTTGAAGCTAAGAGATAAGAGTAAACAAGGAGTTGTTAACCTGTCTACCAAGAATTATAATTAGTTATAATTAGTAAAGTGTTTACTTACCTCAACTACTATAAATTGAAGGCAAGACCAAAGTCCGTTTGATTGTAGTGGGAGGGGATCTTGGTTATTTCTTTATTCAATATGGGACTTTCATTTTGAATAAAGGGTAGTAGTTAATTAAAATTTGTTTTATTGCTGCATTTTGATAAAGATTGATTGAATCTTGCTTTATTATTTGTTGTAGTAATTATGTCTAGTAACAAAAACATCAACACCAACAATTCTACTTGTAATTTGTGCTCCGTCCTTTCGAAGGACAAATTGAATGCTTAACGTTTCATTGCTAGTGAAAGGGAAATGAGAATCGTTCTTAGAACTGATAAGTTCAACGACTTTCACATGCAAGGGGAGGAAGCAACGATGTAAGAGATGCATGAAATGCTAACTCAGATCGAGCGAAACATCCCTACCAAACCAGAAAAAAGAATATAAGGATGTTCTTATGGTTAGTGAAGGGCAATCACTCAATAGGATTGGGATTGCTATTAAGAAGGACGAAGCAAACAAGTTGCTAAGTCTGAAACTTCTGAAAAGCAACAGACTACACCAAAACCAAAAGTTGCTGATGAGCACTATTGTTACACCTGTAACAAGGTTGGTCATTGGAAGAGTAGTTTCCCCAAGTATCTGAAGGATCAAAAGAAAGGAGTTTCTAGTTCAGATATGTATATTATAGAAGTATAACTTAGCAACTTCTACTTCTTGGGTATTTGATACCGCGTGTAGTTCGCACATTATTTGTTATATGCAAGGTCTCAAAAGAAGTAGAACATTGGGAAAAGGGAGAAGTAGATCTTCGCGTTGGCAATGGAGCACGAGTTGCTACATTGGCAGTGGGAGTATATAGTCAACTTTTACCTTCAGGATTAGTTTTAGAACTTAATAATTGTTATTATGTTCTTGCTATCACAAAGAACATGATTTCGATTCCTGTTTTGGATTCCGAAGGTTATTCATTTACAATAAAGAACAATTGTTGTTCTGCGTATTTGAATGATATGTTCTATATCTCCGCTAAGTTATCAAATGGTTTATATGTGCTAGACTTAGAAACCCACATCTATAACATAGACATCAAGAAACATAAAGTAAATGATTCAAACCCTACATACCTATGGCATTGTCGATTACGCCACATAAGCTCAAAGCGCATTGAGAAGCTTAGCTTCCTAAAGATGGAATTCTCAAATCATTTGATTTCGAATCATTTGATACTTGTGACTTGTGAGTTTTGTTTGATAGGGAAAATGACAAAGTCTTCTCACAGGTTGAAGTGAAAGGGTCAATGACCTTTTAGCCCTTATACATACGGATGTGTGTGGACCTATGAGTAATTTGGCTAGGGGAGGGTACAATTACTTCATTACTTTTACCGATGATGTAAGCAGATTTGGATTTGTTTACCTCATGCGGCATAAGTCGGAATCCTTTTGAAAATTTAAGGAATTCTAGAATGAAGTACAAAACCAACTTGGGAAGAAAATTAAGGCATTACGATCCGATCGTGGTGGTGAATATTTATCTCAAGAATTTGGTAATCATTTGAAGGATTGTGGAATACTTTCACAATGGACTCCACCGAGAACACCACGGTTAAATGGCGTTTTCGAGAAAGAAGGAATCGAACTCTACTTGATATGGTTCGATCCATGATGAGTCTTGCTGATCTTCCTATTTCATTCTGGGGATTTGCGGTTGAAACAGCGGCATTCACACTTAACAGAGCACCATCCAAAGCAGTTGAAAAAACACCATATGAAATGTGGATTGGAAACGTTCCAAAATTGTCTTTTCTAAGGATATGGGGTTCTGAAGCTTATGTAAAACGTTTACTTTCTGATAAGCTTTCGCCCAAATCTGATAAATGTCTCTTTGTGGATTACCCAAAAGAGACTAAGGGATACTACTTCTACAACCAAAGCGAAAACAAAGTGTTTGTTGCTCGTAATGGTCTCTTTCTGGAAAATGAGTTTATTTCCAGAAAAACAAGTGGGAAAAATGTATATCTCGAAGAAATTCGAGATGAGCAACAAATGGATGAGGTTAACATCTCATCAGAGGCGGCCCGGCATGAAAATGCTCAGGAGGCGGTGCATTCAATTCATGTACCTCTTACCGTCCCACTTGGAGATACTCCATGCAAAGTCACTCAACCTAGTGAGGTAGAAACTTCTTCTGTTGTTCCCCGACGTAGGTCTAGTAGGACCATCATTCTGTCAAAGAGATATATTGATTTCCTTTTGACTGAAAGTTCTGAAATAATGATTTTAGAATCAGAAGAACCTACTAGCTACAAAGAAGCTTTAGATAGTCAAGACTCCGAAAGATGGCTTGAGGCCATGAAATGTGAAATGCATTCCATGTCTGAAAAATCAAGCATGGGACTTGGTTGATTTGCCTGATGGGTAAAACGCATTGGATGCAAATGGATTTTCAAGTTGAAAACAGACAAGGATGGAAACATTAGTGTTTTCAAAGCAAGGTTGGTGGCTAAAGGTTTCAAACAAATTCATGGTATTGACTATGATGAAACCTTCTCACCAGTAGCCATGCTGAAGTCCATTAGGATAATCCTTGCGATTGCTGCCTTTCATGACTATGAAATATGGTAGATGGATGTCAAAACCGCTTTCTTGAATGGGTTCTTGAAAGAGGATGTGTTCATGACACAACCTCAAGGTTTTGAAGATCTAGAAAATCCGGGGAGGGTATGCAAGCTTAAGAAGTCCATTTATGGACTAAAGCAAGCATTAAGTAGTTGGAACCTCAGATTTGATGAGGCAGTTAAGAAATTTGGCTTTCTCAGAAATGAAGAGGAATCTTGTGTATACAAGAAGTTGAGTGGGAGTAGTATTACTTTTTTGGTCTTGTATGTGGATGACATACTTCTCATAGGAATTGATAAAACCATGCTTGAGTCAGTTAAGGAATGGCTTAAAAATTATTTCTCTATCAAAGACCTAGGAGAAGCAGAGTACATATTGGGAATAAAGATCTATAGAGATAGATCGAAAAAGCTTATTGGACTTTGTCAAGAGACTTATATTGATAAGGTTCTTGCAAGGTTCAAGCTGGAAAACTCCAAAAGAGGTTTCATTCCCATGCAACATGGTATAACACTTAGCAAGACTCAGTGTCCTTCGAGTCCTAATCAGGTCAAGCGTATGAGTAATGTTCCCTATGCTTCTGCAGTAGGATCCATTATGTATGCCATGATATGCACTCGACCGGATGTTGCATATGCTTTGAGTATATGCAGTAGATACCAGTCAAATCCAGGAGATGCGCCTTTGGATTGCAAGCAAAAAACATCCTTAAGTACTTGCGAAGGACTAAGGGTAATTTTTTGGTTTATGGTGGAGATGATGAGTTGGTTGTTACTGGATACACCGATGCAAGCTTCCAGAGTGACAAAGATGATTTCCGATCCCAATCTGGTTTCATATTTTGTCTCAATGGAGGAGCTGTGAGCTGGAATAGGTCTAAGTATAGTACAATCGCGGATTCTACAACAAAGGCTGAGTATATTGCAGCAGCTGATGCAACAAAGGAAGCTGTTTGGATCAAAAAGTTCATTGGTGAGTTTGGTGTAGTTCCTAGCATTGAGAATGGCATTGAGTTGTATTGTGACAACAATGGTGCCATTGCTCAGTCTAAGGAACCCAGATCGCATCAAAGGTCTATTCATGTGCTCAGGAAATTCCATCTTATTCGAGAGATCGTTGGAAGAGAGGATGTGAAAGTAAGCAAGGTTCATACTGAGGATAATTAATGTAGCAGATCCTCTGACTAAACCGCTTGCTCAACCTAAGCATGAGTGTCATACTAGGTCTATGGGGCTTAAGCATATGAGAGACTGGATTTAGGTTGTTTACTTCATGTTTACAATTGTAAAGACATTTATTATGCTTTGAATGTTTATCAATAAAAATTAGTTTCTTGTTTAATTGTTTGGTATAGTATTAAATAAAATGTCCAAATAATTTTTGTTTTCAAATAGGATTATCGAAAACGTTTTGATAATGGAACCCGATAAAGTGAACTGAAATCACAATTTATTTAAAGTCCCTAGTCTAAATCACTAATTTGGACATAAGTGATTTATTTAAAAACTAGTATATAATTAATTGATAGCGTAGTTCCATGGACTATGGAGACATAGAGATGTCTAATTGATTATATGGATGTATATTTGAGACTTGACCTAATTAGATTCTAAAAGTAGAATCAAACTACTATGGCCCCGTTCTTTTGAACTTATTTTGGTGAACCGAACCGAACTTATTTTATTTTTCTTTGAACCGAACTTATTTTTCTTTGAACCGAACTTATTTTTACTTATTTTTGCTGAACTGAACTTATTTTTGCTGAACTAAACTTATTTTTGCTAAATAATAATAATAATAAATAAATAATAAATAATAAATAATAAATAATAAATAATAAATAATAAATAATAATAAATAATAAATAATAATAATAATAATAATAATAATAAATAATAATAAATAATATTAATAATAAATAATAATAATAAATAATAATAATAAATAAATAATAAATAATAAATAATAAATAAATAATAATAATAAATAATAATAAATAATAAATAATAAATAATAAAAATAAATAATAAATAATAAATAATAAATAATAAATAATAAATAATAAATAATAAATAATAAATAATAAATAATAAATAATAAATAATAAATAATAAATAATAAATAATAAATAATAAATAATAAATAATAAATAATAATAAATAATAAATAATAAATAATAATAATAACAAATAATAATAATAATAATAATAATAATAATAATAAATAATAAATAATATTAATAATTAATAATAATAAATAATAATAATAAATAAATAATAAATAATAAATAATAAATAATAAATAATAAATAATAAATAATAAATAATAAATAATAAATAATAAATAATAAATAATAAATAATAAATAATAAATAATAAATAATAAATAATAAATAATAAATAATAAATAATAAATAATAAATAATAATAATAATAATAACAAATAATAATAATAATAAATAATAAATAATATTAATAATAAATAATATTAATAATAAATAATAATAATAAATAAATAATAAATAATCATTAATAAATAATAAATAATAAATAATAAATAATAAATAATATTTAATAATTAATAATAAATAATAATAATAACAAATAATAATAATGATAAATAATAATAAATAATAAATAATATTAATAATAAATAATAATAATAATAATAATAAATAATTAATAATAAATAATAAATAATTAATAATAATAATAATAAATAATAAATAATAATAAATAATAATAAATAATAATAATAACAAATCATAATAATAATAATAATAATAATAAATAATAAATAATAAATAGTAAATAATAAATAATAATAAATAAATAATAATAATAAATAATAATAATAATAATAATAAATAAATAAATAAAATATTAAAATAAAAAAATAAAATAAATTAAAAAAATATAAAAATATAAAAAAATTTAAAAATTTAAAAATTTAAAAAAATTTAAAAATATAAAAAAATAAAAAAATAAAAAATAAAAAATTTAAAAATAATTACAAATTCATCGTTATTATAATATTAATAATAACAATATTAATAGTAATATTGAAAACAAATATAATAATTACAACATTATAGTATACTAAACTTATTTTTCTTGAACCGAACTTATTTTTTCTTTAACCGAACTTATTTTTACTTATTTTTGCCGAACCGAACTTATTTTTACTTATTTTTTTGCCGAACCGAACTTATTTTTGCTGAACTGAACTTATTTTTACTTATTTTTGCTGAAAATAAGTCCAAAAGAACAGGGCCTATATTTAGTGGATTCCTTAGACATGAGTATGTCTTAATAACCACAATATAATTAGTTTAACTTTGACACTGTTAAACGCCGGCAGTGATCAGGTGGGCTAGGAATTGAGTGGGAGTTATGGTCATACAAGAGTGGATAAGTCCTTCTATTAAATAGGAATGGTGTCTGGGCCTCTTGATGAGCGAGAACTGGAAAATTGCATGGCCATGCGAGAATAGGATTAAAGAGTTAATCCTTATTTGAAGCGATTCGAACTCGGTGATCAAGGAACAAAATTTGAGAATAACATAGTATTATCAAATTTGACATTAAGAGACTTAAGGAATTTAACATTGCACTCTTGTCTTCGGACAAGTGGGAGATTGAAGGAATATGTCCTTAGACATCCCTGCAATTACTAAATATAAATAGGAATAATATTATGAAGATAATAAAGTTAATTATTTTAGTAATCGTATTTTCTTGCTAGAGAATAAATATGATTAATAGGACAATATTGATTGGACCTATAACTAAAATAGATTAATCCTATGAGGTCACACATTGTAGCACAAGTTGGACAAAGCAATCCAAATCCATTTAGGATTAGGGTTGGGCCGGTCCTAAGGGGAATAGAAGGAGAATTAGTTCTCCTAACTAGCCTATGACTCTTCTATTATATATAGGATATAATATTAGGGTTTAGGTGATCAATTCATTAATCATATTTTTTTCACAAGAGAGAGAAAGTGAAACCCTAAACTATTCCCTCTAACCGACGCCTATACCACCTAAAAGCAAGAGATTTCTTCTCTTCCGTTCTAGCAAACGTTGGTGTTCAACTGGTGCTCGTGGACTGATTAGAGGAGTAACACTTGTGGCTCTCGGATCTTCAAAGCTTGCATACAACAGGGAAATCACGCAACAAAGGTTTGATATTTAATCCCTATTGAATGATTCATGTGTTTGATTATGTTTGCAATCCTATGATAGATGTTAGGAAATTGTTTCCTGAAATTCTGCTATATGCATCTATATGTTCCTGTACATCCTTCTAAAACACAAATAATATGCTCACCTCTCTTTTCAATACGATAGCTTAGATTTGCATTTTGTTTTCTCATGCACCCTCCTTATTTTCTCCTTTCTTCTGACAAGTGAATCTCCTAATTTGTTGTACAAACTGGTCAAAATTTGATCAACCTGAATTTACGGCCCTCATTATATTAAAAAACATTGAATTTCATGTATTTAATTTGCAACTACATTATTAATATCTAAAAGTAAATTTGTATGAGTCAAATTATATATTTTTTCTTCCCCTACTTCCTTGACATAACTAATATCATGTGCAATTCACAAAGTTGAAAACTACAGTTTGTCATTCATCGGAGGAGAAAGGAGGGATGAATTCTTTTATTACTTTCTCAGTATATTTTTACTTGAAACATTTTCCATTTTAAAAGTTGCATATTAATTACTTACAACATTGACATTTTTGTCTCGCCATATATATTTTTTCATTTCTCTCCTATCACATGTAGTCCTTTTTCTTTTAATCTCTTTACATGTCTCTCCTCTCCTGAATTCTTATTTCATACTCAAATATCCCAAGTAAAGAAAAATGGAGAAAGTATCAATTAATTTCAGGATGTAATTTTATGGAGTTCGTACGTTCATGATTTGACTCTACATATATATCTCTATTATATAAGTGAAGGGGGGAGCAATGGTGTCCCCCTATGAATTTACCTATTCACCCTTCAAATACACCCTCCATCAATCAATTAAGATACGGTAAAATCAAAAACTTGCCAAAAAAAAAAAATTTAATCAAATTAAACTCAACCCAATCAACTCATATAACAGTCATACTCATAAACTTGCCAACAAAAAATATTCAATCAATTAAATTTCACATCCCAATCAACTAAAAAAATTCATAACAAAAAACTTACCAAAAATTAATACCAGAGACAATAACAAAAAGATACACCATACTCATATGGAGCTTCACGACATACAAAATCAATTACAAACTCAAACAACTTTTTCCAAATTACAAAATCAATTACAAACACAAACTCAAATATTCTTTATTAATTGGAGCTTCACGACATTACAAAATTTGCGGATATTTTGCTGTTAATCAGGTACGCAATTTGTTAGTTGACAATAGGAGTATGTGCAATAATATGTACTATGTTCGAGTAAATTTTAAAATAACACTGTATACGAAATTTTTATAAAAATTAAACTCAAATTACAGTAAATTTTAAGATTTCATTCTAATATAAGTGAAATTCAAATAATTTTAAAATCAAATATAAAAATTACATCAATAATTATCGACAGAAAAAAAAATCATATTTCGTAAAAAATAACTTGACAACAAATACAATTGTTAAAAAAAAATAGATCAACTCGAATTTAAGCCCATGAAGAAAATTGATCAATTTTTCAAATCAAATTTTAAAGATGGAAAGAAATAAGAATTGTAAAAGTTATAAAAGGAAAAAAAAAATAGGGATCATAGAGGAAAAACGGAAAGGCGAAGGTGAGATCTGGAGAAGATAAATTGGGATCAGAAGATAAAAGGGGAAAAAATTGGTATCATAGAGGAAAAATGAATAAGAAATACCTTACTTTCGCCGTCTCACCCACTGCATCCTTTCTCACCATAATCGCTGCCTCACCCACTGCATCCTTTCTCACCATGGTTGAAGGCATGAGAAGGAGAGAGAAAAGGTGAATCAATGAGGGTGGTGTAGAATGTTTTCTGGGTTTTTTTCCCTGAAAAAAATCGATGAATTCAATGAAGGTTTTCTTGAGTTTTGATGTAGAATGTTTTCTGGTTTTTTTTTCCTGTTTGTAGTAAAGCGAAGCAAGCGGAAGTGGAGGGTTTAGGAAGAAGTATAGAGAAACCTTAAAAGGGTAAATACTATTCTATTATTTTTAACAGTCCATTTTTAAGGACATAAGGTTGATTATATATTTGAAGTCAACAAAAAACAGTAGCTCGAGATGCGATTTTATTACTTCTACTTATTTATTAAAATATTTTTAAATACTATTTGTAAGTATTTCAATCTTTCTTATTCACAAAATGGAGGTGAACTTAGATACGAACTTTCGTTTTTGGTTTGTTCTACTACTGAGTAACAGTTATGCCCAAAATGTCGTCGCACGCATCGCGTGCATAAAAAGCTAGTGAAAGACTTGTAGTATGTGTGTAGGTCCCTTTATTAAGATCTTCGTAGCTAGTGGGTGAAGACAATTATATAGATGCCATCAATAATTAAAAATAGCTAATAGGATAAGTTTATAAATAAGTAGGTAGAGCGTAGATTGATGGACGTAATTGGTAAGTAGTAAGTACTGCTCGTGATGTCCCCATGTGAGGCCAGCCTCGTCCCCGCTATTGAAGTCTCTACGGCCCCGCAGCTGCTTGCTTCGTCCATTACTTAGGAAGTACTCGCTAACCATAGGACGAAAGGTGTCTCTCAATTCTTTCACCTTCAACTTTCCAGTTTACTAGTTTCCATATATAGTTGTACGCAGCTTTTTTGATATTGATATTATCACGCCGAAATGATACGAGAGAGATAATCAGGAAGCGAAAGGGTGATAAATAGACCTGTCCAATGAGTCGAGCGGGCGGGTTCTAGGTTGGCTAAATGCGGGATGGGTTAAATACGTGTTGGGTGTATTTTCAGGTCGGTTTGAATATGAGTCGGGTTATATGGGTAGCAGGTTGGGTTAGGGTCAAAATACACCAATAAAACCTTTTATCAACTTTTTAGTTTTTATATTTCTATTGTTATATAAAAGTAGTATTTATGGATAGTATATTTAGTATTTCATCTTTAATATGATATTACAATCATATTAGTAACATATGAATGATTTAAACCAACAAAAATTGGCAAAATTTAGATCAATAATGGTACTATAAATAATGTTTTATCATGACAAATCAAATATACCAAAGTTGATGCAAAAGTAAACATTATTTTATGTAAATATATATTATGATTATTCAATAGTTATATTATTTAAAATATAATATTTTGCATTAAAAAATATTTTCTTTAAAAAGACTTTTGGGCCAATTGGGTATGGCGGGTTTCAATCGTAACCCTAATCCAAAACTTCTGGATTTACCCGGTTCGAGTTACTTCAGATTTCAGGAACTCTTGTTAATTGAAGACACAAGAAAATCAAGTTGGGTCGTTTTTGGACAGGTCTAGGGTATCCTAAAGGACAAAGGTAATATTAAAAATCGTATTTGAAATATTTTTAAAATAATACTTCATACATTCCATAATGATACTTCTAACATTTTTGTCTTTTACGATTGCCTCAATACAACTTTGATCGCTAGTAACTTTAATTACTATCTATTATAAAAAAAAATTATAAAAAGTTGATATTCAAATAACATGTATAGATTGAAAGTAATCTAACAATAGTTTACATAATAATATTTTTTATACTAATAAAATAAGATTTATTATGATTAATTACAATTTTCTGAATAACTTATTTTTTTTGCTACATATAAAGGGTTTATAGATAAGAAATCTTATTAGCAATATGTATATAGTGTTTTTTCATATGCAATTACTGGTTCTTACTCATCAGAACAGATTTTTCCAAATAAAATTGAATATAATTATCATGACCAAAAACTACGTTTTGAAATTTAAATTTAATTTTTATTGAATATCATTCTTTCGAAGGTAAAGATAAATAGCTTAATAAATTTACTTTAAAGGTTGGTGACCCTTAAAACTATGATTAGTTACCAACATGCTAAAAAAAAGACATTCATCACTAACGAAATATTGGACACAAAATCTATAGCATCACTTGAACGACTATTAGTTTCCGTTTGATGCACCAACCACAACACCCTTATCATTATTCATAAGCCTCCAAAATCAAAGAAAAAATACATCTATCAACTTAATCATTATGTGGAACAAACTAGAAATTCGATGTCTAATAAGATATTTAGATTAGAGGATGATGATCATAGAGTCAAATTTGAAATTTTTTTAGGTAAAGATGAAGATTCCTTGTAAATGAGGGGAATTTGGTGTTGGGCATGTGTGGAGTCTTGTGCAAACAAGCACGGCCCCCACAGTAACCAATGCGCGCCGCCCGGCGGCCTCGGCCCGACTGGCCGCACGAGGTTCAAGCCACGGAGGCCCAGCCCGGGCGGGCGGGCAACATTGGGCCCGGGCGGGCAGTACCCCAGCTCGGGCGGGCTGCTAAAAGTGGCTTGATTCTGCCTCGATGGCAGTTTGTAGCTCGCATGCCTGCACCGGGCGGGCGACCCACCCTGGGCGGGCCTGCTCCGGCTCGGGCGTGCGGTTTTGGTGATCCTCGAAGGCAGAATGTGGTTTTTGGCTTGAGCCCGGGCGGGCGACTCTTGGGCCGGGCGGGCGGTTTCTCGTGCTCGCCCGGGTAACCCAGATATGTCAGGATTTTTTACGATTTTCATCTTTAATCTCGACCCTTGATTTGTATTACCCCTATAAAAGTATATAAACCCCCTTCTTTCATGTTTTAGGTTATCACACACACAAAGAGAGATCAACCTAGGGTTTAGTGAAAGAGGAGAGAGAAAATAGCATTAAATCATCCATTAATGCTTGTATTGTTCATCCATTTTCTTCATTAATCAAAGGTGCTTGATTGGTGGGTTTTTCTCCCGGTGCTCGGGTTTTCCCACGTTAATCGGTGTGTTTTTCATTGCTTTCCTATTTGTTCTTAGTTTCATTACTTTCCATTGATTGTTGCTTAGTGGTGATTACAAGTAATTAGTTGGTTTGCTTAATCTAATATTCAACAATTGGTATCAGAGCTAAGGTTTTAACTTGGGGGAAAGTTGAATTAGATTTGTATGCAAAACTAGTTATTTGTTTATTGGAGTTCAAAGTTTTTTGCTTTGTGGATATAAAGTTGTGATTTATTGAACTTGGGTTGTTATTCAACAATGGAGGATGGAAAGGTGAGACTTGAGAGGTTTGATGGGAAAGATTTTGGCTTTTGGAAGATGCAAATAGAGGACTATTTGTACCAAAAGAATCTCTTCCTACCACTTGAAGGCAAAAGGCCAAGTGGTATGAAGGAGGATGAATGGAAAGTGCTTGACCGACAAGCTCTTGGTGTGGTGAGATTGACATTAGCCCGGAGTGTGGCTTTCAATGTCAAGGATGCGAAAACAACGGCGGGTTTGATGGAAACCTTGTCAAGTATGTATGAGAAACCGTCGGCTATCAACAAAGTATACTTGATGTGCCGTTTGTTTGACATGGAGATGGTTGATGATAGTTCGGCCGCCGAACACATCAATGAGATTAATTCGATTTTGGGTCAATTGTCTTCGGTTGATATTAAATTTGAGGATGAAGTGAAGGCATTGATTTTGTTGTCTTCTTTGCCCTTGTCATGGGAAACTATGGTGACCGCCATTAGCAACTCCTCCGGCAAAGAGAAGTTGAAGTATGATGATGTGAGAGACTTGATTTTGAGTGAGAGCATTCGAAAGAGAGAATCCGGTGAATCATTGGGTGATGCTTATAGTAGTGAAAGTAGGGGGAGAAGGAATCAACAAAGAGGTAATGCAAGTCATGGAAGATCGAAGTCAAGAGGGCATGGGAAAACGAATGGGGGAGCTCATGTGGTGTGTTGGGGGTGTGGTGATGAAGGGCATTTGAAGAGGGATTGCCCAAAGAGAGGGAATGGGAAAGGGAAGAAGAAGGTTCAAGAAAGTGATGAAGAAGATGCATCAACTAACGTGATTTCGGAGTACGATTCCGATGTTTTGATGGTAAGCATGGATGATCCGGAAGAGTTGGTGGGATGCTCGGGATCATGGGTCTTGGATTCGGGTTCTTCTCACCATTCCTCACCATGCAAGGAGTTGTTTCGGAATTTCAAATCCGGAAAGCTTGGAGAAGCCTATCTTGCGGATGGCAAGGTAGTGCAAGTCATGGGGCAAGGTGATGTGAGTGTGAAACTCACTCATGGTGGCTTGTTGGAGTTGAAAGATGTCAAGTTCATCCCAAGGTTGAAGAAAAGCTTGATATCGGTGACTCAACTTGCCAAGTCGGGTCACAAGGTTGTGTTTGATATTGGTTCTTGCAAGATTATCAAGGGAGCTATGGTCATAGCTCGAGGGACAAGAAATGGAACACTTTACACCATGGGGGGCACAAGAAATGAGCCCGGAATTGGGGTGAGAACTTCATGGAAGGTGTCGTTTGGTCGGGAATCTATCGATAGTGGGCCAAGGGATGAGAACCGCGGTGAAGCGGTATCCCGGTGGCAAATTGACCGGTAAGCGCACAAGGTGAAGGGCGGCACACTAGCATGATGTGCCGGAAATCCTAAGTGGAGAAAAGGATGTTTTGTTCAAGTGGGAGCAATGTGAGGTTGTTTCTAGAACAATGAGAAGCTTTTTTGGCTTAGGTGATTATTGTTTTGTTGGGGTTGGTTTATACCTCAACGTGCTTCCTTGGTTGGAGAGGAAGTTGATTACTCTTGGTTAAAGAGGGAGAATCTTCATTTTGTTGCGGTGCCTTTATATGAACCGACCTCCGGATTAGGAGGGTGTATAGGTTTGTGTAGGGATGTTACAATGAATTGGAGATGGTGTTGTTGAGAATCAAAGTCGGTGTAGACTTTGATGTCTTTGTATTGGAGTTGGTGCTAACTTCAATGTATTTTCTTTGATGTAGTGGAGATGTGATGTCATGGAGGTGCTTAGCCTAGGTGGGAGCATGGTGGTAATGCTCGGGTTTGCATCTAGGTGGGAACATGAACATGATGGTTTGGATGATGATGACTTATATGGGGTTTGTATATGGTGTTGCTTATGGGATTGCATTGGTGGCTTGAAATCTTTGTTTGCCCAAATCTCCAAGTGGGAGATTGTTGGGCATGTGTGGAGTCTTGTGCAAACAAGCACTGCCCACGCAGGCAACCCAAGGCGCGGCCCAGCAGCCGCACGAGGTTCAAGCCACGGAGGCCCAGCCCGGGCGGGCGACCCCCGGCTCGGGCGGGGCCGCCGGAAGTGGCTTGATTCCGCCTCGATGGCGGTTTGTAGCTCGCATGCCCGCACCGGCGGGCGGCTTGGTGGCCCGGCGGGCGACCCACCCCGGGCGGGCCTGCTCCGGCTCGGGCGTGCGGTTTTGGTGATCCTCGAAGGCAGAATGTGGTTTTTGGCTTGAGCCCGGGCGGGCGACTCTTGGGCCCGGGCGGGCGGCATGGCCCGAGCGAGCGCGCGGTTTCTTGTGCTCGCTCGGGCAACCCAGATCTGTCGGGATTTTTTACGATTTTCATCTTTAATCTCAACCCTTGATTTGTATTACCCCTCTAAAAGTATATAAACCCCCTTCTTTCATGTTTTAGGTTATCACACACACAAAGAGAGATCAACCTAGGGTTTAGTGAAAGAGGAGAGAGAAAATAGCATTAAATCATCCATTAATGCTTGTATTGTTCATCCATTTTCTTCATTAATCAAAGTCTTTTGCTTGGTGGGTTTTTTCTAGGTCTTCGGGTTTTCCCACGTTAATCGGTGTCTTTTCATTGCTTTCCTATTTGTTCTTAGTTTCATTACTTTCCATTGATTGTTGCTTAGTGGTGATTACAAGTAATTAGTTGGTTTGCTTAATCTAATATTCAACATTTGGGAATTCAATTTTATAATGGGAAAGATTCAAACTTCTGTTACAGAGCTAGAAGAAGGATCAACAACCAATGCAACTACATAAACCTGATTCTTTAGAGTCAAATTGAATTTGAATTGAATTGACTCATTTGATTTATATACTCCAGCTTCCTCCATACCCCAATGTGAGCAAATGAGGCCCCCATCACCCACTACTACATGGTTATTCCCCTTGCTTACCCAATGTCCACCACAAAACAAAAACGTCTTTCTCACATTTGCAATTGCATTCATGTTTGGTGATATATCATAAACATTGGAATTATTTTACAGAATAAAAAAGATTGACATCATGTTCAATATTGAATATATTGATAGAGACCAAAACAAAACTAGCCACATGTTCATGCAAAATATTTCATGTAAATAGTGTCGTGGTCCTCAGAAAATCATATATAACGTGACCCATCATCACGTACACAATCTAATTACTACCTTTTTTAATTTTATGAGAAATTTTCCACAAATATATTTTATTTTTGGGAAGAGAATATTTGAAGGGGTATCTGCCATTCCCAACATGCCACATCAGATTTTTGGCTACATCAATTACAGGCAAAATGGGGAGTCATCAAGATATAAAGTATAACATCACAATATCACATCAACCATCAGTCCATCACGGTTACATTCATCCCTTACTAAAGTACTAACAAGCTTTCTATCTTGGGTAATTTTCCGAATTATTGCATGAAAACTTGTAAATTATAATTATAATATTATATCTAAATCCTCAACTAAAAGAAAGTCTGGGTAATTTTCCCAATTATTGCATGAAAACTTGTAAATTATAATTATAATATTATATATGAATCCTCAACTAGAGAAAAAGTTTTTAATGTCAGTTTTTTCGAAGTTGGATATCTATTTATTATATTTGTTTTTGAGAAGAGAATATCTATAAGATTCTATTACTGAATCAATGGATAAATCTATATTGCATGAGACTAGTATGTAAATAACTTTACAGACTCATAATTAGCTAACCAAAATAGTTACTTAATCTAATTCTGAACTTTGGTATAAATTAAAGATAGCTAAATGAAGGCTAGTTTATGGAGTATATTAATAATTATATACTCGTTCTTCTACAAACTAAAAATGTTAACACTTCCAATCTTGAGTTAGAGCAAAAATTTCTCTTTCCGTCATACTTCCTCCATTCTTTTTTGATTGCAATAATCGAGTGTTGCTTGTGTTGGACCCCGTTTTCTACAGTGGCGGTATTGGCTAATTTGAATTTAAAAGATAAGGGGTTTATCTTATCGTGTACGTGTGAGATATGTGGCTGGCCCCCATCTCAATTGTTTGAGGGAATAAAGGAGAATCGATTCTGAGTAGTTGTGGAAGATCCTATTTCTCAGGAAGCGTCAACAGTAACAAGGGCTATTAACAAAGCTAATATATAGGTTAAATGTAAATTAGTGAAGGGGGAGAATATTGGCTACTAATTGCTCCCAGTATTCGGAAATAATCACTCTCTCTTCCTCCATTGAAACTTTGCAATCTTGTATTAATCATTGTTGTACTTGCACGCTGACATCGACGGCGGCAATATTATAGTGGATTAGTGATCAAGAGAGTCACCCGCGGTTTTTCCCATCATTCGGGTTTTCCGCGTCAACAATTGTTTGTCTTTCTGCTCTTTCATTTATGCTCTTATCGATTATTGTTTATTTTGCATTTGTTCAAGTATATTGTTCTTGTTGTGGGCTTCCTAATACCTTTTGCGTACTTAGTACAAAATCGGCATAAATAATTTGGCGCCCACCGTGGGGCCCTCAGCAAGATCTATATACACTTTTTACTATTTTCTCTTACTTTCTATTTTTCCACTAGTTCGTCTGTGCCTTTTCCTTTATCCTGTGTTGACCATGGCAGCAGAATGGGTGACAACTCAAGAAGTCATCGACGAACTCACCCGTGTCAAGGCAGCGATGGCCACGCTGAAGGAGAACTACGTCGCGTCCTGCATGGAGAACCAAAGCCTGAAGTCCGCTCAGCGACATTCCAAGGGAGTTAGGTCCCGTAACGTTGGCGACGTCCCCAGGATGCCCAATCTGGATGAAGAGGCGTTCGAGACTCCAGTGAACCGTAACGTTCCTCTAGACGGTGAAGATTCAGACGGCGACGCTGACGATGACGCCGGCGTCGCGCTTCAAAGAGGCCAGTGGTGTTCCCCTCCCGATGATCCGATCCAGCAACGTCTCCAGCAACTAGAGGACATGATCGCCAGAATCCCCGGCGTCCCTCGCCCTATGGAGAAAGCGACGTCGAATAGCTATGCAGATTCACCTTTTGCTGACCCTATTGCAATGATCGAGGTTCCGAAGCGGTTCTCTGTTCCAACCATGAAGCTGTACGACGGCACCTCGGATCCCAATGACCACGTCGCTCAATACAAGCAACGGATGATAACCATCTCAATTCCTCGAAGCATGCGCGAAGCTTGTATGTGCAAAGGCTTCGGATCAACATTGACTGGACCAGCCCTGCAGTGGTTTATCCATCTCGGCAACGGCACTATCTCTTCCTTTGCTCAATTAATTAACGCTTTTAATTTACAATTTGCTAGTAGCCGTAAGATGGAGAAACAAGCTAGTGATTTGCACAGAATTGTGCAAAAATCTGACGAATCTTTGAAAGAGTTTGTCAACAGGTTTAACAGGGAGAAGGTATCAATTCCCAACTGTGACGTCAGGACGGCGATTGAAGCTTTCCGACGAGGATTGGATGAAGAGTCAGACTTATACAAAGAGCTGACAAAATATCCTTGTCCAACGTTCGAGGACGCCCAGGCCAAAGCCTTGGCTCAGATAAGGTTGGAGGAAGACATGCAATCAAGAAAAGCATTCAATGACGCCGGCAACAGGAAATCGACGCCAGCCAAACAAAGTTCGTGGCGTCCAAAGCCATACGACCGTCCGCAACAGATCCACAGCGTCCGTCAGGGTGGGACCATAAGAGATTGGAAGAGTGACCCCGGCTTGCCGCCCAAACTCGCCGAATATGGGTTCAGCATCGACGTGTCAGGTATTGTTAATACTTTACGTTCTTTGGGCAACGCTGTTAAGTGGCCTTTCAGGAATGAAAAAGGAGCACCCCGACGTGACAAGTCTAAATGGTGCGAGTTCCATGGAGACCACGGGCACGACACTGATGAATGTGTTGCCTTACGACGCGAAGTGGCGCACCTCCTTAAACAGGGTCATCTAAAAGACCTGTTGACTGAGAAGGGAAAAGCAACAACGTCAACATATGACGAACGGCGGCATCCCCCTATGTCGCCGACACATGTGAAGGTAATCAATGTTATTAGTGGTGGATCAGATATTTATGGACTAACCTATTCTGCAGCTAAACGCCATGCGAGAGACGTCCCAAATCAAGACGCCATCCCCAAGGAACTTCGTCATCCTCGTGACGCCGAACTCGAAGCTATGCCCATCACATTCGACGAAGACGATCTCGGAGACGACCGAGACATCCACCACGACGGTCTGGTAATCTCTCTAACTGTTAGCAATTGTTTACTAAAACGTGTGCTAGTGGATAATGGCAGCTCAGCCAACATCCTTATGAAAGACGCATTAGAAGACATGGGCATCGACGAGCGCGATATCATCTGGAAATCTACTGTCCTCGTCGGATTCAGCGGCGAAGCTAATATAAGCATACCATGGGCGAAGTGAAGTTGCCCACTTACGCTAAAGGAGTAAACATACCAACCAAGTTCTACGTCGTGGACTGTCCATCCTCTTACAACGTCATCCTGGGAAGACCCTGGATCCACAGCATGAAGGTCGTCCCTTCCTCATATCACCAATCCTTAAAATTCCCTACCAAGTGGGGAGTGCAGGAGATCAAAGGGGACAGACGGATAGCTCGAGAATGTTACAAGACGTCCCTCAAACCTCGTAAGATGGAAGCATAGCAATTACAGTCGCAGACGTTGGGGGAGCAGGGTTTTGATGAGCAGCAAGTCGACGAAATCATACTTGACGCCGGCAAACCAGATCAAACAGTAAAGATAGGAGCGTCATTAGCCCCCGACGTCCGTAAACAGGTAATCGAATTTCTTACAGCTAATGCTGATTGTTTTACATGGTCGCACGAAGATGTAACAGGTATTGACCCCGATGTCATAACACACAAACTCAATGTGGACCCACATCATAAGCCAGTAAAGCAGAAGAGGCGCAAGTTCGCTCCTGAAAGAAATCAGATAATCAACGACGAAGTCCAAAATTTAATTGACTCTGGCAAGGTAAGAGAAGTTAAATACCCCGACTGGTTAGCTAACGTCGTTGTTGTAGGAAAAAAGAATGGAAAATGGCGAGTTTGCATCGATTTCACTGATCTCAACAAAGCTTGTCCGAAGGATCCTTTTCCTTTGCCACACATTGACGCCCTCGTCGACGCCACTGCCAGACATGAGCTACTGACGTTCATGGATGCCTTCTCCGGGTATAACCAAATCCTTATGCATCCAGAAGATCAGGAGAAGACGTCGTTCGTCACCAATCGCGGCATCTACTGCTACAAAGTTATGCCGTTTGGATTGAAGAACGCCGGCGCCACTTACCAACATCTTGTCAACGCCATGTTCAAAGACCAGCTAGGGGATACCATGGAGGTGTACATCGATGATATGTTGATGAAGTCCAAGGCTGCTTGTGACCACGTCTCGCATTTACAACAAGCATTCGACGTCATTCGAAGGTATGGAATGAAACTTAATCCTACTAAGTGTTCTTTTGGAGTGTCTGCAGGAAAGTTTTTGGGGTACATCGTTACGCAGCGAGGCATAGAAGCTAGCCCTGACCAGATAAGGGCCATCATCAACATCCAGTCCCCAAAGAACATTAAAGAAGTGCAGAAACTTACTTGAATCGGTTCATCTCTAAATCCTCCGACCGGTTTAGGCTATTCTACGATATCCTGAAAAAGAACAAGGGCTTTGAATGGAGCGAGCGCCATGAACAGGCATTACAAGAGCTCAAGGAATATTTGATGACGCCACCCTTATTATCCAAGCCGACGGCAGACGAGCCGTTACAACTTTATGTTGCCGTCAGCGAATCATCAGTCAGTGTCGTCTTGACTAGAGAAGATTCAACAGGTCAATTACCCATTTATTATGTAAGTAAATCACTTATCGACGCCGAAACCAGGTATTCCTCTTTAGAAAAGCTCGTTTTAGCATTAGTCACTGCTTCTAAAAAATTGAAACATTATTTCGAGGCACATGTCATACATGTAAAAACTAACTATCCTATTAAGTCAATCTTGAGACATCCAGAATTGACAGGAAGAATGAGCAAGTGGGCCATTACTCTTAGTAGCCATGATATCGTATATCAGCCACGAACGGCGATAAAATCACAAGCCTTGGCAGATTTTGTGGCTGACTTCAGCCCACGACTAGAGGCATTGGCACAAAGTGAGGTAAGTATGCTTGATGTTAGCACAATTAATACTAAATGGGTGTTGCATGTCGACGGAGCTTCGAATTTTCGAGGCGCCGGATTAGGCATATTGCTGAAGTCGCCACAAGGGGACACTATAGCCCGAGCTATTAGTTGTGATTTTAAAGCTACGAACAATGAAGTGGAATATGAAGCATTATTGGCTGGGTTGACTTTAGCCAAAGATATGCAAGCCACCGACATTGAAGTATACAGCGACTCATTGTTAATAGTTAGCCAAATCAAAGGAGAATTCGCCGCCAAGGACTCTAAAATGACGGCGTACCTGGAGGCAGTCAAGTCAAAGGTAAAATCGTTTGAAAACTTTAACATTCATCAGATCCCAAGGGATCAAAATACGCAGGCAGACGCATTGGCCAATATTGGCTCAGCCATGAGAAAATCAGGATTCAAGAATATACCCATAGTGCACTTAGCGACACCAACGATCGACCGATCAGCAAGTGACGCCTACGTCAACGAAATCACAATGACGCCGTCTACTGGTTGGATGGCGCCGATCATCTCACATCTCAAGGACGACATACTCCCGGACGACAAGCTACAAGCGAGAAAGGTACGCTTTAAATCTTCGATGTATGTCCTGATTGACAACGTACTTTTTCGAAAGTCTGTTGCAGGACCTTATTTACGTTGCCTCGACGGCGACGAATGTAAACAAGTACTCCAAGAGATGCACGACGGGAGTTGCGGTAACCATTCGGTGGGACACGGTCTATCTAACGTAACATTGCGAATGGGGTACTACTGGCCGACATTGAGGCGTGACGCTGCAGAATACGCCAAAAAATGTGATGCTTGCCAGCGACATGCTGCCATGTCTCATAAACCAGCAGAAAAGCTACACCCAACAATTACCCCGTGGCCCTTCATGAGGTGGTGGATGGATATCGTCGGCAAACTGCCTCAAGCGCCAGGGCAGAAGGTGTTCATGTTAGCAATGACGGACTAATTTTCTAAATGGATTGAAGCTGATTCATTCACCCAGGTACGCGACAAAGAAGTCATTACTTTTATTTGGCGAAATATAATCTGCAGGTTCGGCGTCCCATCAGAGATAATCTGCGACAACGGTTCACAATTCATCAGTAAACCCACACGTAACTTTCTGGCAAAATGGAATATACAACTAAATACTGCGACGCCGAGATATCCACAAACCAATGGACAAGCTGAATTAAGTAACAAGTCAATTATAAAGATCATCAAACGACGCTTGAAAGCGGCCAAAGGTAAGTGGGCGGAGGAATTACCGTCAATTCTTTGGGCAAACAGAACCACTGGCGACGGGGCAAACGCCGTTCTCATTAGTGTACGACTACGAAGCAGTTTTACCCCCAGAAGTACGGATTCCGACGGCAAGATATGGATTATTGACGCCAGAAAGAAACGAAGAGGAGATACGCCACGACCTCATTACCAGCGAAGAGTTGAGAGAGGCAGCGCTCGTACGAATGGCGTCACAACAACAGATAGTGGCCAGAAGTTTCAACAAGAATGTTAAAGCAAAGGCATTCAAGGTAGGTGACTGGGTCCTTAGAGAAGTATTCCAGAACACTTAAGAGCTTAATGCAGGTAAACTAGCACCAGCTTGGGATGGGCCATATCGTATTCAGAAAGTAGTAGGCAACGGCGCCTACAGGCTGTGCACAAGGGAAGGTAAACAAGTCCCACGAAGTTGGAACGCCGTCCATCTGAAGCTTTATCATTTCTAAAACTAATGTTGATAACAAAAAGGACGCAGTCACAGGTAGGTAATTGATTGAAACATACCTCTTTTTAATCATGTCATTTTGTTCTCAACATATTTTCAGTCCTTTAAAAGTACCATTATCATAAGCAACATACTGACTTGAGCGTCGGAGGGCCATTGGTAAAGCCAACGGCCATCTCACCTTTGTTCATGAAGACAGGTATGTACGACAAAGGCGCATCGACAATGGATACGTTCAATCAGACAACACACAGTAACCTGACGCCGTCACAGTCGAAGATGGCGGCAATTTACATCAGTGTGCCGGAGATCGACGGCGGTCAGGCAAACACAATATGACTACTATACAATAAGGAACACACACCTTAAGAAGTCATCAACATTACAGACAAGCTAAGCATACTTAATTGGAAGTGGTGATTTAGCCCTTCATGACAATTAATGTTGCAAATAGCTCCCAACACTAAAGGTACCTACTTACATATATACATACACACAACGACATTTGACAAAACATACATGGGGCAAGATTAACACACAACGAAGAAACATAACGTTGATATTTGTCGTTACGGTAATAAGTCAAATAAAATACAACTTAAAACTTGTGATTGTTTGAAAGTAAATCAGTGTTCTAGCACTAATGCAATTAAACAAAAGAGAAATTGTCCTACGTTGGTGACACAGCACCATGCAAAAACTAAACATTGAAAATCACTGTTTAATTTGTATCCATCGCATCATTGTTTTCACCACCAGGGATCGACTCAGCCGTCTCCGTCGTCTCAGCATGTGCAGCAACGCCGTCAGGAAGAAGATCGGCGTCAGATCCGTAAGCATCAAGGAACATCTTGACGTCGTCGTCTGGAGTCCATGACGCCGTTTGGCCATCCATGAACTGCTTCTTCAACCTTGCCTTGGTCCTCCAAGTATAAAGGCTGGCGGCGTCAATAAGCTCCTCTTGTAACGCCGTCACCCCGGCTTCTAGTTCGGCCGGTACGGACGTCCAACGTCTCCTTGAGTGACGCCTTGCCTCCACAACTTTGGCGCCCAATTCTTCTTGAAGCGACGCCACTTCAGCAGTCTTAGCCTTCAACGCCTTCTCGACCTCCGACTGAGCAGAAATAGATCTCTCTAGTTTCGTTCGAAGAGTTTTGCATTCCTTGTCCAGAGTGATAGCAGAGCTGCGGATGGCCAAAGAATTTTGGATGGCCTATGCAAGGGAATAGCACAGGTCAAACATCGCGAAGGACAGGGGCAACGTTACTACTAAGTGAACAGTAACTTACATGTAGCTGCGCCAACCCTTCATCGGCAATTTGGTTAATTGGGAGCTTCGCGAGACGTTTTTGCGGCGCAGGGAAGGCTAATTTCTCAGCATCAGGCCAAATAGTAGGAGTAGTATGTTCTAAAAACCCCTTGGGGAGAGAAATACTGAAGCTTCCTTCTTTAGTCGGCGTTGATTCTTTGACGACGTCGTATCGCCAAGTCTCGAGGCCGGCGGCGACTGACAAAGTAGGAGTAACGGCGGCAGAAGGGGCGGGCATGCTAGCTTGGGCCCTCTTCCTTTTCAAGGTTCTCTCCAGCATCTCCGCCTCCGTCAGAGCGACCACCGGAGACTTGCTCTTGGTGGACTTGGTGTTTTCTGGCGACAATACATCAATATGAGCACGGAGTTACATCAAGTAGAAGGTGACGACGTTAACACATACACATTACCTGAAGCCATTGAAGGGGAGCTGTTGTTGGAAGGTTCGTCAGGGTCTTGAGGATGTTCGTCGACGTCGGCAGGCACGAGATTGAAGTTGGCCCTAAATGCACGCTCCTCCGTCGAGTAAGTCTTCAAAATCCGGTTGTGTTTGGTACGGGAGTAGTCGTTCTCCTCCAATGACAAGGGTAAGATTTCTGCAATACACCACAAAATTAGACGTTGTCAATTTTCTAAGCCAACAAAAATTCACAAAATAAGCAAAAATTATACCTCCTGAATTCCAACCGTCGCACAAAAAAGTGTAATCTTTCCCCAACGATGCCTTCTCTACAAACACATACCTTTTCTTCCATCCCCTGTCGTTGGCCCCGGTGTTACCCACAAGTGATAAACGCCCGGATCTTAAAAACAAGGTGTACCTTGTATTTTCAACCTTTTTCACTTCATACACATACAACAGGTCCACTAACCCAAAATCCATGTTCATACCCTTAGCCAAAGTATCGATGACATGGACAATCCTCCAAGCTAGAGGCATAATTTGTCCGGGACTTACCTTAAGGGTGTCAAGAAGTTCAATCATAAGGGGGGAAAGAGGGAATTTGTGGCCAATCTTGAAGGGGTATTCGTAAAAAAATCACCTAACCCATACGGCAGTCGTCATGACGTTCGTCCTTTTCGGGAATCCGAGCCCTTATTCGGGTAGGTAAACCGGTTTTTTCTATAAAGTCGTCTAACTCTTCTTCCGTGAAGGTACTAGGTACACTAGGGCCTCCAATTACACCAGCGTTAATAACGATTACCTCCCCACTAGTTTCAGAAGGTTTGGGAGATTTGCTAGCTTTTCTAACTTTGGCAGCATCTTTCGGAGCCATGGATGAAGAGTTTAAAGAGAGTGAAATAAGAAGACGAAGAGCTATTACCTATATTTGTCCGCCGAAGAAAAGCCGCAGAGAGAGAGGAGGGAGAAGTTCTTGGTTCTTCTTCAAGAGAGAGAAAGTATTTTTGTGAAGTTGAAGTGACAAGGGGGATGAGAAGAGGTGGCGTGTGTTTTATAACATGGGGGCGTGTGCAGTTGGGCGGTTGAATGCAGTTTTTGGGCCGAGTAATTGTTGTAGTTCCCCAAGGCAGTTGAGAAACAACATCAATTAGGGGCAATTGTTGGACCCCGTTTTCTACAGTGGCGGTATTGGCTAATTTGAATTTAAAAGATAAGGGGTTTATCTTATCGTGTACGTGTGAGATATCTGCTGGCCCCCCATCTCAATTGTTTGAGGGAATAAAGGAGAATCAGTTACAAGGTAGTTGTGGAAGATCCTATTTCTCAGGAAGCGTCAACAGTAACAAGGGCTATTAACAAAGCTAATATATAGGTTAAATGTATATTAGTGAAGGGGGAGAATATTGGCTACTAATTGCTCCCAGTATTCGGAAATAATCACTCTCTCTTCCTCCATTGAAACTTTGCAATCTTGTATTAATCATTGTTGTACTTGCACGCTGACATCGACGGCGGCAATATTATAGTGGATTGGTGATCAAGAGAGTCACCCGCGGTTTTTCCCATCATTCGGGTTTTCCGCGTCAACAATTGTTTGTCTTTCTGCTCTTTCATTTATGCTCTTATCGATTATTGTTTATTTTGCATTTGTTCAAGTATATTGTTCTTGTTGTGGGCTTCCTAATACCTTTTGCGTACTTAGTACAAAATCAGCATAAACAGCTTGCTAATGCACAACTTTAACTATTAATATCTTAAAATTACTTTTTAGTAAAAATTATAAAAAATTGAGATTTTGAAAGTATATATCGAGAGGAATTGCAAAACCCCACATGACTATATTTTTCCTTACGTAAAAGTTGCAATAGATAGTGAAAGGGTGTTGGGTGAATAGTGTAAAACCTATTTGTTGCAATAGAGAAAGAACGGAGGAAGTATATACTAATTTTCATAAGTATATTATACTTCCTCCATTTCGTTGTTAAATGCAACAAAGGGGTATTTTTTGTGAGATATAAAATATTCATTTGTTGCATTTAAAACGAAACGGAGGAAGCACTAATTTTCATTCTCTAGTCCAATAATTTGTCTTACTTGATCTCTTCGTTCGTTCATTTTTTAATTTTATTTCTCTACTTTTCTATTTTTTTCATTTTGATATTTATGTCTAGTTTTTTTTTGTTTATTCTACTTGTTCAACTTTATTTTTGTGTACTATTTACATATTCCACTTTAACTACATTTTCTACTAAATATAAATGTAATTATGTAAATTATCTCTATTATATAAGTGAAGGGGGGAGGCATGGTGTCCCCCAATTAAATGACTATATTACCCTTACTTTTTTAATTACATCAAATTTGTTTAAATTTTTAAAATAATAATGGGTAATCAATCAATCACAATATTTGCCATTTTTAAAAACTAGAATTAGAATAACTTAAAATTTTAGGTTGAAAAAAAAGAAAAGACTAAAGAAGTTTATAAAAAAAACAAAGATAACAAATTCATTTAAGAATATCAAAATCTTCAGTCAAAAGGAAAAATTGCCAAAATAAAAAAAATCAACAACATACTTCCACAACATTATAGTCAGGAAAAATTACCAAAATGATCATTTTAATGGGTTTATATAATTTCAATTTGTGTAAGTCAATTACATAGAGGATAATAAGGTCTGATAAAAAACTTATCTAAACTTATTTTTGCTGAAAATAACTTCTAATAAGTTGAACAAAACATAGCCTTTATTGAAAAAACTGTCAACTTAAACTATTATAATGAGTTGTCGTTGCATTGTATTGCGTGCATGTAAAAGTTGCTACTCGACATTACGATATATCTAGAGGTGGCAAACAGGTCAAACAGGTCGGGTACGGGACGGGTCATTACGGGTCGGGTCATAATCGGGTCAGCTTTGTGTTCGGGTTACGTTCGAGTCGGATCCATTCGGGTACGGGTTAATTTCGGGTTCATTAGGTTTCGGGTTAGGTCGGGGCGGGTTAGGTCGGGTTTTTATTCTAGCAAATAAATAAAGCACATATAAGACTAATAAAACTAAGTTAAATAGTTAGTGGGAAATGGTTAAGTCATATATAGTATCTCACGATAATTTTTTTCCTTAAATTTGTTTAAAAAAAAACTAATATGACAACTTTTCGGGTCGGGTCGGGTCATCATTAACGGGTCAATTTCGGTTCGGGCACTTTCGGGTCGGGTAGATTCGGGTCTTTTTACTTTCGGGTCAGGTTTGAGTCGGATCGGGTTTCGGTTCCATTTCGGGTCATTATTTTCGGGTGAAAACGGGTCTCAGGTCGGGTATTCGGGTCGGCTCAACGGGTACGGGTTTGTTTTGCCGGCTATAGATATATCACAATGAAAAAATTGTCATCGCACGCATCGCGTGCTTAGAAAGCTAGTAATAACTTTGTGTCAATTGGACACTTGACAGCCAATCAAACTTTGTTCTCCTTTAAAGTCGAAAACGATGAGGATGTGGTGCATAATGCATTGCATACATTGCATTCAACAAGTTACACCATTGCAACACACGTAATTAGCCGTCCAAACAACTGGATGTAACTGTAAACCGACGGACCATCATGCATATATTTCAGCAAAATGATAATTTAAATTAATAAATTAGTGTTACTTTTACAAGCTTTCAGGAAAAGGGCCTGCCAACGTGCAGAACATGTAGTTGACTAGTAGTGTTGTGCTGCATGTTTTCTACTCAAAAGGAGGAAATAAATCTACTAGTATGGATTCCAACCGACAAAAATTGTTAACTTAGCCACAAATAGAATTTTATTGGGTAAATCTTACATTATCTTGGGGTCTCAATAATTACTTCTTTGAAGCACACATTTCTCTTTGATGGAGGCATTACTAGAGAGATGATTAAATCTCACATCTCTTGGTAGCTAGCATTCCCTCAATCTGAAAATAAATGTTTATAACATTATGCAATTTGCTCTTACTTTTATTTAATTAAGAAATTGACATGTCAATTATAGCTAAGCCATAATATTTGGTGCATACATTGTAAATTTGATATGATAGAACCAATTGGAAATAATTGTTCAACTTTACTCAATTACCTTGAAATTTTATGTAAGAAATTTACGTGTGAATTTATACCCAAGTTAGAATTTTGGTGTATACATGTAAATTTGATATGATAAAACCAAAATCCCAATCAAACTATACACATCATACAAAAACGTATGTAGAATTATATTAATTTCTCACAATCTCAAAACCTCCCTATCCTTGGAATTAAAAGGTCTATGTTGTATGGGAGAATTAGTACATTTTTATCCAATTTCTAGCTCACAAGATGAGAAGTTCGGGTTTATATCAGAAATTATCACATCTTATAATAGACTTTTCTTTAAACTATCCTCAAAAAAGTTCCTAATTATTTTTACCAAACTTCCCAAAACACCCTTATACTTCCTCTATTTCTTAGTAGATGCATCATATTGACTTTTACACTATTCGTAATTCAATTTTGACCATATTTAATTACTATTACGGAGAAATAAATGTCATTATCTTAATTGTTGTCGGTTAATCTCAATGCATTTTTTCAAAATATTATTTTTTATAATACATAATAATATATAATCGAAAATATCGATGGTCGAAGTTCGCGCGTTGTGACAACAAGATGTCCTGAGTCAATATAATACATATATTAAGGAATAGAGGGAGTATATATAAAACGAAAACGAAATAGGCAACTCTCACCCCTCGCTACAACAAAAACTACAAGCTATTGAGGCAAAAAAGAATAAGAAAAGAGAGAAAACCAAAAGAATTGTTCCTAGTAAACACGAAGTTGTGTGCCATGTTTCAGAGATCGAGTACAAGATACACAAAATGTGTTTACATTGATTGCGTTATCAAACACCATAAAAAACAGCCGTCCATCAATTGGGTGTCAACTGTAAACAGCCCACCATTAAGCATTAACTATCTTATACAGAAAATAACAAATATCTTAAAGAAAACGACACTATCTTGATTTCACTGAAAAAGCCCTCGTCAACAACCTGTACATCAGAAACAAACAGTTATTCTCTAGCTATCTGCTGATTGAGGAATGAGGAACTAAAAATGGATTCGGTGCATTAGTAGTATAGTCCAAAGATTCTATTATATAGCTTTAATTCAGACTTTGTGGCCCACCGAGTCCTCCTCATGTTTTTATTCTTCCAAGATAACTAATGAAAAAGAAAAGTTCATGTAGATTTTTTTAAAAAAAACTCTAATGTAAGCTAGCAGATTTTTTTCCCTAAAAACTACCACATTTTTTTTTAGTGGAAGAACTTCAGGATTTTTAAAACAAAAGAAGCGTATGCATAATATCACCGCAATGTTCGCGCACGCATCGCGTGCAAAAAATACTAGTAATATTAATAGGTACCTCCTAATTGTTAATTAATAAAAAGTCACGTTTTCCTTCAATGGTCAATACATACTAATTTAATGTTGATTTTCTATTAAAATGGACTTATGGAGTATGAGTTGTAAACTTGTAATCTGAAATTAAATCTACTAATTGTTGATCTCTCTTCGGACACGTTGCCGTTAGATTATTGATTTTTAATTTCTACTTTTTGAGTATTAATGATACAAATTAACCGTCAAAAACCAATACTTGAGGGAGATTAACCATCAAATATGAAAACATTTAACATCTCTTTTTAATCGGAATATTTTGACTTTTGTTGTAATACTCCCCATCATTGTTTTAAGAAGAGATTTATTGTATATTCATACTAATTAACAAGATGCACCTTTCTCTAAGAGAACTCATATGCTAAGACACTCAACAGTTTTGCATATGCTTGGCTGGGGCCTGGGAGTAGTGGTGCGATGGATGACCTTTTGGGAGGTTTCAAAAGGTATGTTATATGTATGAGTAGAAACAAATGCGGCGGAAGAACTTGTTTTGGTTTGTAGGGATATCTATTGGTTCTAGATACGCATTTGGTGTCGACCGATCAACTCGAACCCAATTAAGGTGTGGGGTGTTCCATTTGTGATATATGGAGTACATACTAAGTTTGACCGTACTTTATTTAAAATTAATATATACATGTAAGATGTTGTCAAATTTTCTTAATATATCAAAATAGTGTCAACTTTTTGTAATCTAAATAAAATTTTAGATGATTTTCATAATCAAAGTAATGTGATGTTAAAACTAAAATGTGAAGTATATTGTAATCAAATGTAAAAAAGCAAAGTATAAACAGCAAAAGTGCTTCCTAAATTTGAGGGCCGGAGTTTCCGTGTAAATTTCTATGAAGATGGTAACTAGCCATGCAAATTGCAAAGCCAGGACATAAGGTGAATTTCTGTTGCATGTTCAAGTGATGTCGACTATACTGAAGATGTTACCTTCATACATTAATCATAAGTTTGATAACTGTGCATCTGTCATCTGATGACCAAATTTCGCACCAAATGCACCCAACTGGACCAAGATAAATGCAAGGCATAGTATCAAACACCTAACTTGCTATTGGTTCGTATGCTGGACTTCAAGTCTACATCTTGATCCTTGATTGTTGTTTCATTTGGCTAGTAGGGGCCTATTTGAAGAATTTTTGTCCATTAATGATGTAAGCAGGGAGCATTATAGTAATTCATGTGAGGATCAAGGTTAGCCTAGTGGTTGTGAGGCCCAACTGCCACCCCTGTCATAGCCTCATAGGGGTTCGATTTTCACCCTTCGCAAGAAGGATCCCCAATTTCTCCTCCTTCTTTCAAGGGAATTCTCCTTACCCAAAAAAATGTATTTTGTTCGATAGAGAACAAAATTCACATACAGAAGATACGACATCATCTATGTAAATTTTTTATTTTGTATAGATACATAATTTTCATCAAAAAAAAATTTAGCCCTTTTTTTTCTCCATTACTATATTTAATTATCAATATATATTAAAAATAATAAATCCAACAACATTTTACATCATCACATTTGCTTTTTTATATTATTAAAAAAATATGACCAGAGTGGGTTATATGAATAATGCAAGATCCAATGTGAAACAACTAAAAATAGACAAAGGGAGTATATATATATACATATGAGCACATACTCATTGAAAAGGTGAGTCACATGAACCAATTTCTCTCATTCTCCATTTAGCCTTTTTTTATTTCACTATATCTTTTTTCTTTTTCTTTCTTTTTACATATCTTGAATGTCTAAAAGCAGCTATCCATGTAGAAATTAGAATGCAGAATACATTACTTGAAGATCATACAATAGCATTCCATAAGTACAACAAAATACGCCTTATGAAAATCTCCAGCATTCCGAGTTAACAATGTAATGAGAATTCCATTTCATCACATGTAAACTGGACAAGATCACGACATAATCTAATGTACAGCATGCTTTATTACTATTTACAACCAACTGAGCTTCACATAATCACCAGAAGAATGTACATACATTACTTGAACATACTAAAAGTAAAAGACTAGGACAATTTCCTCCTTTCTTTGCTGTCAGATTCTTTTTTTAAGGTTACAACAAACAACCAAACATCAAAAAAAGGAACCTCAATTCGAGTGAACTACCAAAAAGTATCAATCGTTAGATCTAGCTACGACCTTGTTTAGCAGCGTCTGAACCACTCATTGTCATGAATGATTCTCCACATCCACATTGCCCTTTAGAATTTGGATTTATGAAAATGAACTCTGACCTGCAATGAAAATGTTTAAAGGAATCAAAACTAAATTTGAAATTGTCGTAGTTTTTTTTACTTTACCGGAAAAATTGTCGTGGTTGATGCTTCTAACTTTAACCATAACATACAAACTATTATATGAGTTTTCACCCTTTTGATTAAAGGGGTTAATTGAGTCAACCCATTTAATAGAAAAGGTTTAAAAATTCCGGCACCAGCTCACTAATTTTAGGTTAGTTTGTTGGGTTGGATCAGCTTAAGCCAGCCCTACGTTTGGTTATAGTTTAAGCAATAAATTGACACTTAAATCATACGCACCTCAGCTTGTCATCAACAAAATCCATTTCCGTCCCTATGACATGCATCAGGGCTTTGGGATCAATAAGGATCTTGACTCCCTTGTCCTCAATTAGCTCATCAAACTTCCCCTTGTCATCTGAAAATAGAATTATAATGTAAAATGATCTTTCATGAGAACCTCAAATACTCAAAACTCACTCATTATTCTCTTGATTTCAATATTTACTGTTTCAAACTTGTCATCAACAGAAGTCCTATAATTACACTTCACATTTATTTTAAGCACAAGTACTAACTATCAAGCGTAGAGACTAGTGGTCATATTTAATTTTCAATCAGATTAACACAAGAAGAGAATTCTACAGAACTCAAATTAAAAAAAAGGTTCCAAAGAGTGAGATATCATTAGATAGGAGAAATTTAAGTTTCAAAAAGATTAACAAAAGGACGAGAATTTTATAGAGTTCAGATTAGAAAAAGGTTCAAAAGAGTCCAACTAATCATTAGATAGTAGAAACAATATGTAATATAGCAACTTTGGTAAATAATAGACACAAAGATTCCATCTGATTGATGGCTGTCTAATCTTGAACAGGCAGTTGAGATATTTGAGTTGCTTCAAGAAGGATACGATTAGAGACTAGAACTGGATTTCTAGAGATCTATAGTCAGGTATACGATTTCAATGTATATCCAAGTGAATTAAAAAAAATGAGTTCTTGAATTTGGCTATCAAGCATACGTTCCATACCAAGCAAAACTTGGCCTAGTGGTAAGGGTTTGGCACTTTGGCCATATGACTTCAAGGTCATGGGATCAAATCCCACTAGGGGCTCTTTGGGGGTGAGGTTTCCCTTACCATCCCCCTCCCTCCAAGGAGTCTGATCTGCAAACCTGGCTGATTGTACCTGTGCGAGGTGTCAGTTCAGTAGGGTCCTTCATCTTACCAACCTAAAAAAATAAAAAATATCTAGCATACGTTCCATGCAAATCAAGACGGAAGACGATCAGAGACTAGTACTAGACATCCAACAGGGGTAATGTGTACTTGATTTGGTGATGCGTATGGAAATGCATATTTAGGCCACACTAGCTCTAAACGAGAATTTGTAAAATTTCGCCTACAACTAATTTGAAGATTCTGGACTCAAACTACCAATATTCGATGTAAACTTGTAAAGCAGTCAGTTTCAAGGCGCCAGATGAAAACAAAAACATAGAGAATATCGCAAAATTGTTTGCAAGGGTAATTTTCATCCATATTATTAATCTACATCTAAATGAAAAAAAAAAACTACAGGGCTTTACATATGACACCCCCTTTATTCACGCCTTCACCTGACAATAGGACTCTCGAATCCTGATCCCCTAAAACTTAGGGCCTGTTTGATAAGGAGATTTTAGAATAAGGAAAGGGAAATAAACCATGTTCCGTCTTCGCATGTTTGGTTTGCAAACTTCTATAATCCCCTTTCCCCCTTTTGCCTTGATGAGTTGCTCCAAATTTAGTCCCCGCCCCCACCAACAAGACTAGATTTCTCCAATTTTGTACAACCATAAAAGTTTGATAAACAAAAATTTCAATTGCACTCCACCACTATCCCTGACCCCATTGGCCATGACCAACACTTTTCTATTAACCCTCATAACCAAGAATTCAAGACAACCACCAGCAATACCAATTTCATCTACCACCACACTCCAGCTTCAAGCTTCAACTGCACCATCATCTCTTTATAATTTAACTCATCCCCCCTTATATCCCTTCCCTGATTTCTTTCCATTTTCCCTGTCTGAAATAAAGGTTCCCTTGCTACTTAACATAACCCAAGAAATTTCCTTGATGGGGAAGATGAGAAGATAAGCCATCTAAATCATCAGAAAAGTTCCCTTTTAAGACTCAATTTGGGAGACCCACTACAACACAAAACAATATTAAAAAAAACAACTGAAATCTCTCTGGTAAATGCTACGCAACTAACCTAAAAATAGCTGCACCAATTTCTCGTAAAATCGCTGCCCCATGCTAAATATATGAACCACTCATTGCATTTTATCATGCAATGACAAGTTCATGTGAAGAGATACATAATTTTATGCATTGCCACACAAATAAACATATGTGCCAGTGCCACTTTCATGGGCAATGAGAGACAGTCAACTAGTCAAGCACCAACAAAATACCAATCAAGCATTTCCCAAGCAAAATCAAAGTGCTAGAAGCAAGACAAGTTCACGTTTGAAAATATATAACCCATAACATTCACTGTGTGCTACTTTCTTTTTAAGTGGAACCGTGTGCTGCTTTGTTGTGCAAGATGACCATACCTAGTAATAAAAAAGTCGGATGAAATTAATAATTTTGAGTACATCCAATACCCAGACATCATTATAAATGTATCTGTCGCGTGAGAATAGTATATATGTGAATTGTGAAGAAAGCCGTCTTCAGATTATTACCTAAGTTCAGACAGAACTGAGGACAGCAACTAGTGATCACTGGTCAGTACATAGTCAACGCAGAGACAAGTACTGAACATTGAAGAAGGGCATTATTCAGCACAATACAGTGCGTCCTTGTAGATATGTGAAAAAAAAGTAATGATTATTATCAAATTCTATCAGCATAGAGGATTGTCGCTGGTTTGGCAATTACAAGTGACAACTCCCATACCGATTAAGCAGCAGTGAAAGATCTTACAACTCAGCTCTACAACTCAGATAACTAGATATATACTCCAAATAGAAAGTAATACAATATGAATAAGCACACTTAAGATAACTTATTCTATTAACTTAAATAATTTCTAGATTATAATATAAATCATTTCCAGCAAAAATTTCCTGACAAGAACCACTTTAGCAATAACGATCTAGCAATAACGATCTAGTAATAACAATCTGGCAATATAGCAAGATAGTTCACTAAGCGAAACTCATTAATTAGTTTCTGCTGAAGAAGGAACATATGAGAAGCAGCTATATTCAGTTTCACAAAGGCACATGGATGTTTATACTCTTTGGCAACTACAAGAGCAAACAATATACTCCTTTTGTCCTGAAAAATTGTCCAATTTGAAAAAAAATTTATTCACAACATAGTAAATTCACAAATTCCGAAATGGAAGAAAGTAAAATTTCTTTTATCATATCCAACAAGCTGAAAGAGATACGCATATAAACTTGTATATATTCAACTGTGATTATGCCTTTTCATTTTAAAATTACATCCACATGTTGCCTTCATTTCTATCTAGACTAGCCACTATATAATCCTTTCTCAACTCTTAGGATAAGGAACATATATATATACATAGATTTGTTGCTTCCATTCAAAGGGGACCAGCACAGGTTCTGACCATCCGAAGATAGCTTCACTGTGGATCAGCCCCCTTTCCTCTGCTCTCTTTTGATACTTTATTCAATTTCTTTCAACAAATAGGACACAGCATCATTTCACATAGCCTAAATGACATTTTAGGAAATCAATCTATCTCAATTAGCTCAAATTGAGATAGCCATGATATTGGCATGTGAGAGAAGTAATCAATCTATCTCGTGGCCTTTCACTTTCATGATAACACCTCAAATTATAAATATACAGTCATGCAGAATCCAACAGTTGCACTGCATCTTTTATTACTTTTTTCTTTCTCCAATGATTTTAGCCCAGTTATGCAGCTAGCTGACTACTTCCCTTTTTACTAATGCATTTCCAGGTATTTCCCTATTTGGCCAAACCCATTTGTTGAAAACATAATCACCTTGCTGGCCTCGTTTTACATAGTAATCAGGACAAGAGTAAAACATCAGTTGGAAGAAACTCTTCCAGAACATGTCTATGTTCCAAGAATTATTCTTTTATGATCTTATTTATAATATATCTACACTGCTAATCCAAGGAAAAATCTATAATAAATGTACCTTGCCAGTAAGAATTATACTATCTCAGACTATGGAGCCTTGCTTTCCCAACAATGACAAGAATCATCCAACATATGGGCTATGGTGGCATCTTCTAGTCTCCACCACAATGAATGTAACAATGATAATATAGCAGACATTCCAAAAAAACAAATCACATCATGTCTATCTAAGATACATACATGGCTACACGCCTACATCCATACAAACATAGAATTCCATTTGATTTGTAAATCTCTGCGATACACACTAGGTAACATACTAACATATACAAACATAACATACAGAGTTACCTCAATCCCTGAACTAAGCCTAAAAATATACCCATCCCCTTCTCACATTCCCACTTCAACTCATAAGAAAAGTAATTACTCCAAGATATATACTTGAAACTTGAAAGACCTGTGCTTATCAGGTATCTGACAGCAGGAAATTAACCCTGCAAACATGAGCCATACTCAATCATGGTGATGCACTTCATTCCAATTTGACTTATAATTTCCCCGCTTATTTTAATGATGTAACAATTCAAAGCTCTTCAGTTCAACAAACTGGCCGAAGTTTATAATCAACCACTACAGCCACTTCACATCTCAAGTGAATCGAATATATCCTCCTATAGAAACTTCAACCGACAGCACTAACCTCCTCCGGTATTGATGAATGATGATTTAACTTCCCTATTTGTTATCTATCATTTTCTACATTTCTACGCAAATTTCTATTAAACTCAATTTCTTTTGGTCCTTTTAAACTGTTCTTACTATGCATTATTTGCCAATTAAAACAGTCAATCACAATAAAATAGCACACACCAAACACCAAAAACATCCCCTTTTTCTTCATAGCATACATGACTAAACGCGTACATCCATCAACCCATCATAAAAAGAGAGTTCAGTACTAACCGGGTACCCGGAATTTTTGCTCACCCTTATAAATGATATAACATAAAAATTGAACATACAAAACTAACATTCATATTATATATTTCCTAAATCTTTCATATCATATCCAGGAAGGCATAGAATTTCGCGAAACAACGAATCACACAAAAGCTCAATTTTGATTACTTTTCCTTCAACGATAAATCAAGGGAAATCAAATCATCAATAAAACTTTAAATTAATGGAAGAACAATTAAAATCTGCAAATACCCAAATTAAAATTAACAAAAAAAAGGAAGAGAAGAATTCATACCAGCATAGTTGAGGGTATAGGACAAGCCGTTGCAGCCGCGAGCTTTGACGCCGAGCCGAAGAAAAGAGCGCTGTCGTTGTTGGAGAAGCTGCCGTATACGGCTTGCGGCGGCGTCGGTTAAGCTGAGGGCTTGGCGCCGGATGGTGGGGCCAGCTCGCTCAGCTGCTTTAGCCAGAAATGCTGACATTTTTTTTGTGATTTCTTGTTGGTGGTCAGGAGGACGAGGAGGTTGTGTTTGCCACAAGTCAATTTTATTATGGGTATGTATAAAGTTTGATTTATGGATATAAACACAGAAATGATTTGACTATTTAGTGATGTTCACCAAAAAAAAAAGGATCTAATGATGTTGGGGGGTAGAATATTAGGCATTTTATAAGAGTAATATTAGAGGTGATCATGGGCCGGGTCGGACCGGGCTTGGTCCAAAAAAAGTGGCCAATTTCAGGCCAAGGTTAGGGCCAAAAAATCCGCACCAAAGCCCGTTATTTCGGGCCAGGTCTGGCGGGCTTTACTGTAATATGATGCTAGAGTTAGAAATGCAAATTGAGGAAATTTGTTAGAGGGAAACTCGTTCGGTCTTTTGTGCAGTGTTTTAGATGCTTGAAATTTTACTCAATATTATTAAATGTTTTTTTATGAACATCTTAATAGTTGATTTTTTTTTACATCTTTGTAATTCAATCTATGTTGTTTGATGCCTTATCGCTCTATATATGTCGAATTTCTCAAGAAAAAATCAAAATGATTGAAGTTTTTTTTATGGTGTAGCGTGTAGCAGACATTGTCTTTTGTTTTATGGCAAATAAGGAAATCTTTGGGTTGACTAAATCACACAAAACTTTAAATTTGATATGTTAACAACTCTCGGCTACAAGCCGGAAAGTTGTTAGTCCTCAAGTTGAGGAAAATATTGGATAATATGAACAAGACCCGAGCTAGCACGATTGTTAGCTCCATTTAATTGAATAAGTTCAAATAAATAAATTAAGTTTAGATAAGATAAGTCCATATAAGATAATACTATAATATAACTTCATATAAAATAAGTACAAATAAGTTGAATAGAACATACCCTTACAAGAATCACAAATGGGATGAGTTCCTTACTAATTTTGAAGGAGACATGTTGCAACACTTTTGAGGTGAAATGTTTAACCAAACTCTTGAATTATAGTGTTTGAGCTCGCCTCTCAAACTTAAGTCAGACATGCACTTTACCATGAAATTAAGTCGAGATAAAATATAGTGAAGTACGCAAAATTGCATGAAGTAGAAGAACAACGCCATCACTTTGGTAATCATTGAGAGGCTATATCATTAGTTCATTACACAGTCCAAAAGCCAAATTCTTTGACACAAGATAGATACTTCAACTAAAATTGCCAAAATTGTGAAGGATCAACTTTATACTAATCCTTCATTTTGGAAGTCTAGATTATCAGTAATTTCATCTCAAGTATCTCCAAGTAACAGTAAAAAAAATCAAAAGCTCATATACAAGACTTGTAACCTACATAATTCAACCACACTATGCTGTTCGAATCAATTTAGAAAACTATGTAACCTAATCACTCACAAAATCGATACACATTCAAAATGGCATTCCCATAAGAAACCCGCATTGCTCTTAACCTCCCTGAGCTTATAAACCAGCTTCTAGGCAATTCACGTCATGCATGACATCTCTTTGCCGTTGAACCATTAGTTAAAAGAGCCTCACATGATCACATCACCAACAATCAATCATTGATTACTCCGCAATTGAAAGTAACATATCAGATTCTTCACCCTCGGTCTCTTCAGTTCCATTGTCAATGGAACTCTGCCCTTCACCCTCACCAACTTCTACGTCAACATGTCCGACTAGAAGTGACCTATAAGTTTCATCTTGTAAGCAACCTAGTTGCCTCAACAACACAACATAGTCTTCCTTGCTGGCGTTATCACCCTCTTGATCACATAGCTCTAAGAAGGCAGTTACATTTGAGGGTTTGGGATACCAATTTTTTGGAGTCTCGGCTAACACAGCTTCCCTGAAGCAAGATAATGCTTCAGAAATCCTCCCCTCTTTAATATGACCTTCTTCAAGAATCTCCCATGAGCCTGAATTTGGCTTCGCTCCTCCTTCAATCATGCTATTGAAAAAACTTTGGGCTTTCTCAAAAGGTTCTTCCCTAACATACCATCCCATGAGAAGATTGGCAACTTTAGGGTCATAAGAAGTCTTTACCGGAAGCCATTCTTCATACATTTTCTCGGCTCCCTCAATGTCACCCAACCTGATAAGTGAAGAAATCATAGCATGATAACCCCAATTTGGGATACTAGAGAAAGTTGATTTATATGTGTTCCAAACACGGTTAACCTCTTCTTTGTTTCCTATACTACCATAAAGACTTATAAGATAATGATATGGCATCCTGTCACGCCCTGTGATTCTCGTTTCAAGATCCTTAAGGCATTGTTCTGCTTTTTCAAACATCCCTAACTTAATATAAACAGAAGCTATAGTGCTGAAAGTAGTCCAATTGGGAATAATAGTTGGTACCGACTTCATTTCGTCAAGAACTTGCTCCATCCCTTCAGCGGAACCCTGGGACCCTCGAGCAGATAACCAAATATTGTACGAGTATAAATCAAGATGTATGTTTCTCTGCTTCATTTCGGAAATCAGTTCATCGACTTTAACGTAGTCATTGAGTTTCATGTAAAGAGTCATCATCACATTGAAGGGAAGTGGGTGTTGAGCATAACCTTTGGTTCTCATTCGCTCCATCAAGGACTCCGCTTTTTCTCGTTCTTTAGCCCCTACATAGGCATTAAGGAGAGCTCCATAAATTCGCTTGTCCTTGAGTGTATCGGGCAACCTCGTGAAATAGTCTTCGGCACTTGAAACTCCACGGACTTTCGCAATTAGGTCTAGTTGGATGGCTGTGTCACTGCTGGATAATCTGAACCTCTCTATTCTGTTATTCATCCATTCATAGACCTAGACACGTCCCAAATTCATATATCGACAGTTAGTCTTTACAAAGGTTTAATTTTATAAATTGACAGTAATTGCATGCAGAAACAGCGTGAAAACACCGAGTAATTGAAAGACGAACAGCTACACGGTGTGAGACAGTAATCACATATTAACAATAACATAGGCACGTAGCTATCTTGTGCCATATGAAAGAAATGGATTGACATGAATTCCATACCTAGGAACTCCCACTCCTAAAGTAGCTCAGATGAGAACTTGCTCTAGAAGCAAAAGAATCTCTCAAAATCCCTTCCTCTAATCTAAACCTTAGATTACTCAACTTCTACATTCAGACATTTCTTTTAACCTAACATCCCCTACCCCTGCTATTGTCCTCCAAGGGAATGAAAGAGAGGAAAGGGGAGAAAAGGAAAGGACTGTTTGCGTCATTTCTTCACGGTTTATCCGAGCATATATGAGTCGAAGAGCTACATTAGAAAAGTTTCCCTTCAATGTAACAATTAAACTAATCAGCATACCTTTTAAATCCTACTAACTGATGGCAAACATATTCACTTTCACATTACTCAGTTATGGTAAATTAGTAGTCCTAAAGAATACTCCTCTTACAACATAGCAACTTCTCCCATGATTTTTTCTGTTCAAAACACTAGTAAGAAATACATATAGAGATGCAATATGCAAGGTTTGAAAGGCTTGTAAAACCAGTATAAAACATAAATATTCCTCATAGAAATCAAAAAGAAACAAAAGGAAGTAGACTGAGCTACTTCACCCATAAATGATAATTCAACCACTCAAATGAACATTTCATATAAACAACAACATGCTCCAATATATAGAAGTGTTCCACAAGCATAAAAAGATGAAATTTCTGTATGAAAACTTATCACAACCCAACAAAAAAAATCCCAAATTACATTCAGAAAAAATAAAAATTCCATCCATCAAAGAACACCCACCAATCAAAATCCTCTACAATTCCCATTTTCCACACCAAAAAAAAAAAAAAAAAAAGAGGAGAGAGATTAAAATACCTCAAGAGCAAGCTTGAATCTTTTAAACTTCCTGAGCTCTCTAACAATCTTACAAAGTTCCCATTTGTTTACTTTTTTACCTTCTTTTTCACACTGATTCAACACAGAAGCAACCCCAATTTGTGGATTTTCCATTAAAGAAATTCTCTTGTAAATATCAACCCATTTTATCATAGGTCTTTTTTCATAGTCCATTGTTCCATAGCTGTAAACTTGAGGAACTGAACACTGAATTGAAAGATTGAAGGGTCTGCCATTAGAGAAAGAGATGAAGGAACGAGACCCAGATGGGAAGAAAGAGGGAGAATATGAAAGAGTTGAGGAGAGAGAATGGGGTGTCGAAGGTGAGAGAGTGGATTGTAGAATCATTTTTTTTGGTGCTGAATTTTAGGGTTTAGATTTTAGTTTCTGGGTTTTTTGGGTTTGTTGAACTCAGTTATTATTGGAGGATGGAAGAAGATAAAGTGCGCGTCATTTGGTTTTGGGTCAAATTATTATGATTTATGACTCGTGTTTATGGTTAATTATATAATTACTCATAAACACTACTATACTAGTTATTGTAATTAGGGATGAGCATGGACCCAGGACCCGACCCAGATCCGGTTGGAGCAGACCCATTTTCAAGGGTCTGGGTCTAGAAATTTGAGACCCATTGGGTCTGGATTTGGGTCTGGGTCTGGGTGTTAAAATATGGGTCTGGTTCCGGGTCTGATAAATTCCGCCCCATAGACCCATATTTTTTACATACTACCTCTTTTTTTAGTAAGTAACATTCTTTTAAGACTATTCATCAACCAACTTTGTTAAGTAATTTAAAGACCATTATATAAGAGAAAACATACTAAGTGGGCTTGTTAGATTCGCTCTAATGCGATGATTCCAAATATCAAATTTTTATAATTTTTACTTACACCCTATATGAAATATTAACGTTCAAATAAGTATCCCGGTAAATGTGAAAAGGCAAATGTTGCAACTAAAAAAAACAGAGGAAGTATTAAATATATATGTCTTATATACTTTAGAGTAACAAAACTTTTTGTTAACACTTAAGTCAACTTGTAGTGGATATTTTAATTTAAGATGTTTTGTACTAGTATTAGACTCTTATTTAGGTCCTTTTATCATTATAATAACTAAAAAAACGGGTGTAGAAATATTGCGGTTAAAAAAAACAGTCGAAACTTCTAATAATCTGAAGACCCATTTAGGACCCGTTTTGCACCCAGGACCCGCTAGACCCATTGGATCTGGGTAAGGGTCCGGATTTCTAGACCCTGTGGATTTGGGGCGGGTCTGGGTCCAAATCAAAATTTATGGGTCTGGGTCTGGCTGGACCCACCCCAGACCCGCCTCATGCTCATCCCTAATTGTAATTAGACCTAGTGAGCACTCACTAAGTCACTACTCACTACTCACTACTCACGAGGGATGATAAAACACTATCAGCTAGAGGGCACCTTGCCCACTATCAGGGATAATGTTATAATTTATAAACCCATGTTTGTGTATCAAAAACACTTGTTATTGATAAACCAACCCATGTTTATGTGTTTGAGACGCTTGTTACTTGCAAAACATCCCTTGTCGGTGTGAATTCAGTGTAGCTTTTGTCAAGAAGTCAGACTGTGATTTCTGACAAAAAGTAAAAGTTGCCTCGATTTGCGCGCTTTTGCCAGCTTTTTCCTCGAAAAAATGCAACTTTATTTTTATGAAAACCCATGTTTGTGTGTTTAAAAAACTTGTTATCTATACATCAGCACCTGTTTGTGTATCTTATATACTTGTTATTTACAATTCAACCTCTGTTTGTGTTTGTTAATATGCCAAAATTACAACATTATCGCTGATAGTGGGCAATGTGCCCTCTAGCTGATAGTGTTTTTATCATCCATCCACTACATAAACATGGGTTGGTTTATCAATAACAAGTGTTTTTGATACACAAACATGAGTTTATAAATTACAACATTTATCCCTGATAGTGGGCAAGGTGCCCTCTACCTGAGAGTGTTTTATCATCCCTCCACTACTCACTACTCTATGGACTATGGAGTGAATTAAGAGCACTAGATAAGACACTACAAAAATATCTGAAAATCCAAAAACAGATATAGTATGCAATTTCAAATATTGAAATTTATCGCCGAGGGGTGCTCTATCTCGTTTGGTTACCGTTGGAACTTACTTCCCATGGGAAGTCTTATTTCATGGGAAGTCTTATTTCATGGGAAGTAAATTCCCTAGTCTATTTCCTAGGAAATGGCTTTGGGTGTTTGGTTGAGCATATGAATTTGTAATTGACACAGGAATTTCTAATCACCAAGGGGGGGTTGGTGATTAATTTCCTACACTACATAGGAATCTCTATTTCCTTGGAAATTCTATTTCCCATGAATTCCCTATTTCCTGCATACCAAACAATTACCCTATTTTGTACTTCCTAGGAAATCCAAATTCCAGTGGAATTTGAGGTGAACCAAACGACCTCTAAAATTTCAACTAAATTCGGCAGGTTTTGGATCTTGTGAAGGATATGGTAGAATTCGATTCTTTTTTTGACAAACCCATATATGATGATTACTTCTAATACGCTAACATATCACTTAACATTGAAATAACATGAAGGATCAAGATCTGTTTTATATAGTATCTTTATTTCTTTTTGGGGGGCACTGGGGCGCCGTGGTAAGATGAAGAGTCTGCAGACCTTAACCCTCTCACGGGTTAACCGCGCAGGTTTGCGGACAGACACTTTGAGAGTGGGGGTGATAAGGGACAAACCCTCTCACAAAGTCCCCCAAGTGGGGATCGAACCCCAACCTTGAGGTTGGAAGGTTCTTTCCTTACCACTAGGCCAATTAATTATACCCAAAGAAAATGTAACCCTTTGTTCGTATGTAAGTCAGTCACGTATACAAATATAATATCAAGAAGAAAAAAAGAGTCAAATATATATTTGGTAAATAAAAGATACTATAAAATTTATATTGTAAGCATGAATTGTAATATGTTTCAAATATAATGATGTGCCTTCTTTTGTCATACTATTATATTCTTTTATTTTTTTATTTTAATACTTGGGTGTTTATACAATTATTATTTATACCCATAACAAACAATATCCCAAATTTGGGTTGATACCCAAGCTCATGATTGGAAGGTTAGAGCTCTACCATCAAATTCCAACTCGATCCTCTTTAGTATATGTGTTTTAATGATGAATTACATATTCTTTGATGATTGAGGATGATATGTGTTCTTAGTTTAAATTGTACATTATTTTACTTTAAATTGTTTGTAGTTTCAAAAGCTTAATAGATGTGTATAGAATCTAACTTACGGGTAAATAACACTCAATTGAGACTTAGGGGGTGTTTTGTTTGTGTTTACAATGCAACCTTAACTACAAGTACCAGCTCATGTTAATTCACTAATAAATCCAATTGTGTTTCCTTTTTGCCTTTCCGACTTGAAATTAACTTCAGCCTTTTTCCGATTTTCATGAAAGTGGTCAAATTCAACTAAGGCACAAGATGATCATACGATAACCCTATTATAGACCTGTTCAATGGGTCAGGTCCCAAAAAAAGTCGTTGACCCGACCCTATATTATAGGGTCATGACCCGACCCAATTAAATAGGGTTGGGTCGTACATGATCTGACCCTAATAATGCATTAGCGGGTCGGGTCGGGTCAAAAAAGGGTCACTACAAGTATACCTCATCATCAAACCAGTGAAGACAACATCTCAGTGTCATCCTTTTTCTTAGGAGAGAGAAAGAGAAAAAAAACACGCAATAGCCTAATCTTCTCACTTTCTCTCTCTTCTTCAAATTGTTTTTGAATGTTTTCTCTTTGACTCAAATCACAAGAAATCAAAATCAATTGTTTATAATATGTTTGTATAATGGAATTGAGCTTTCTATCAATATCATCATCATCGTCATCATCATCACCTTTTTCTTCTTTATTTTTTTTTTCGTCATCTTCTTCTTACTCTTTGTTTGTTGTAGGAACTGATGGTGTAGGGATTTACACTGACTGATGCCCATTTTGTAATTTACACTGATGCTAGCTGATGCCCATTTTGTAATTTACACTGAAATTTGGAATTGGATTTGTTTATTTGAAATGATGCTCATATTTTGTGTTTGATCTGATAATATATGTCAAGCTCAATATAATGATGCAAACAGGTCTTTACTTTGAGTTTTGCTATTAGATTTTGGGAAGCTATTCTAATTTTACTCTAAAAAATAGGGTCAGTCTAGCCCTTGACCCGTCCCGTTAACGACTTCAGACCCGAACCGACCCTTATACAGCATGGCCCAGCCCGGCCTGTTGAACAGGTCTACCCTATTCATATCAACTCTCCTATAGTTGGTAACTTGGTATTAAGGAAAAATGTGATTATAGACAATTGGGAAAACAAGTAGAAGATTTTTCTTTTAAATTGTAAAAATAGTGAATTCTCTTTGTGACTTCCCAAAAATTAACATCAGCCAAGAAGAACAAAAATGTATTAACACTTTGTTACAAAATCTATGGATCGCTGAAATCAGCTCTAAAGTTACATTTACAACTCAGAACATCGTAAACAGCATTATGTGCAGGGCTTCATAAAGCATGAGAACTACAGAGGACCATCTTCTGACTTCTGGAGTAAACTCATTTATATTTCAACATCCTGGAAAATTTCTGCTCAAAATTTCCATGTTAGTCATACATCCATGAACATACACCTTGGGTTCATTCACCTGCAGTAAAAACATAAGGATCATATTATAGAGCCTAAAGTACAGCCTTTCAAACTGCATTATTGAAAGCTTCTTACCAATACAACAGGTGGAATACTTTTTCGAAGATTAACCCGGGAAAATCCATCCACAACAAACAAGCACTGATATCCATCAACGTAGGAGTGCTCACTATCATAGAAAATCTTGTATCAGGAACACTAAAAGAATCTGAAATTTGCTCCTTTGTTTCTAATGATTGTTAGACAGGATGTTTTCCATGACCAGATAGGTGTTCGATAAAAGTTAGAAACTGCCAAAGCTTACCAGTAGTAAATATTAAGTCATCAGCTCATCATAGTAACACAAAATTTGACACATTGTACAGCAAGTTTTATATTCTTCTCTCGCTTTGGGATGGCTTTGGTGTTAATTGTTTGTCTAGAGTAGACAAATGAATTTTTTAGAAGTGATAATGCAGAAATCAGCGACTCACTTTAGAAGGTAGGTAAAATTTCTATGGCGATAGTCTTCAAGAGAAATATCCTCCTCTTTGGAATACCTGCGTCGATAGCACAAAAGGACATGAACAGGATGACTTAACATTGAAAACTCCCAACAAGGGTTCATAAACAAACCACAAAAAAACAAAAAAACAAAAAAAAACAGAAAAAGAAGTGCACACAGATGCAGACAAACCACCCCCTTCCCAGGTGATGCTCCTTTGAGGATGAAGCAGTTTTTTGCATGAAGATGAATAAATTAAGCACAAATACAAGAAAAACAAGGCCTGTACATTTGACAGTAACAGAACTGCAACACTCAATAAGGTATGAAGTCAAGAGACAATATGCCTATTCTTAAATGAGACATGTATTAGTAAGATAAAAGGCACAGCAAGGTGTACCTCCATGGAAGACCACTTTCACAGAAGCGTGTGATTCCATTCATTGCTGAATAAGTGTCTATATGAGTCCAAATTTCAACAGTGCTGTTCAAATGGCCTGCCAAAACAACCATAAGTTTCAACATATATGTATACTCTGGAAGGGGTAATAGTAGTAAAGCGGAACATGTACAACAGCTACAAAATAGCATGATCAGGCACCAAATTTGGCCCAATGCTCTCCCAACGAAAAACTATACACAGGACTACATTCCTGTTCCAGTACCCATGGATATTAGCTAAGTTCCAGCCTTCTCACACCACGACTTATAACCCTGTAGTTCAAAAAGTTGCTTTATTCATCAGCACTTCGTGCTAGATTGACTACCATGAAACGAGATGGCATAAATGTAACCAGAAAAAGTTTCTAAATGCAAATGAGTGAAAGATATGAACCTCAAATGTTACACAGCCTATCATGGACACTCCTCATCACCACCAACCCTTATAAGCCCTTTCTCCGTGTTAATTTACCCTCTTGCTGCCCCTTTACCTCTCTCCTACTCAATTCTTCAGCCAACGACCACTACAACATTATCATAACATTGTTGGCACACCTCTTATATCACCATTGCTACCCGCCATTATCTAAAATAGTTAGTGATCCAACTCAACCATCACTCAGCATCTTGAAAGATTAAGCAACTAGTAGGCAAAGATACGTCCCCAATTTTCTTATAAAAGGTGTAAAAAAACATAGGTTTGCAAGATGTAAACCCATCAACTCAAGCAAAGAGAAGTAAAATATAGTATTTTTTAAAAAAAAAAAAAAAAAGTTTAAGATGTAAGATGGGGCTACAGAAATTACAGTATGAGAATTTAGTAGGAAGTAGCTTTCATGGGCCATGTATAAAGCTTATACGGCAGCAAGATGAGTAGTAAAATTGGTTTTGATCAAAAAGATGGAAGATCAGTTGAAGGTCAAGACATACGGGTTTCGGAAAGATATTTGGTTCAAACAAGAATTGGTAGTCTCTTGAAGATATCCACGATGATGAAATTTCATATTACGCATACATTGCGGTTGAGAGGCTTTTTATACATTCCGAACACCCTCCTTTTACCTCCGTCTCTCCCCTGCCCCATCTTCTCCTTCTCCCCTGACATTTAATCTCTTCGTTCTCTCCCTTGCTCCTCTCTCCTTAAGCTGTAAACAGCCGAAAATATGCAACAAGATCTGAAGACAGAATGGACCACACACGCTGAATAGCTCGTAACCAGCAATTAAGCCTGAACAGCTTGTAACCAGCAATCAAGACTGAAAATTTCCTATAAATAAATGGCCAATGAATGATAAAAGAAGATAGGTTTTGATGTTAGAGAGACAAAAAGGACGCAAGTCCTATAATAGTCTTATTAATTTGAAACCAGCATAAGCAGTTTCCACTTTCGAGTTTAAAATACACAGTTTCCAAATTTATATGATTAGTATAAGTATAACAAATTTTGAGTTCATTATACAACCTATAACATGTGACTTGAAAAATCTTAAAACCACAAACTGACACAGATATAAGCCCTAAAATTGATATAATGAAAGGGTAACGGCTCCTCTATGTGCATATGCAGGCTCCTTAAAAATAAGTGCATCCATGAGAAAGAAAAAAGAGAAGAAGAGAGAGCGCACTAACCCATTTCATGGAGCTTCCTTAAACCATGGCCACTAGGATAATTGTGGTATGATGCCATGAAAAACATTATTGTGCACCCTAAGCTACAAATACATATTAAAATTAGATTGAACAAGGAAAATTCAACCATCATTTACTGATAGAATGCTACTGTTATAGTAGAACTTAACCTGATTAAAAGTAGACCAAGCATTCCAAAATAAAACAACTTCCAAAAGCTCTTTTTCCTATTATTGTATCTGTAAGAATTTAAAAGAATCAACAGAGGAAAACAATACACAAGGAGAACTTATTAACAATACTCCCTTTGTTTTTAAATAGAGCTACATTTTTACTTTTGCACTATTCACAAACTCTACTTTAACCATATTTTTCTACATATTTATAAACCTAACGTTAGCATACAAGATGATGTTGAATTTGTCTCGACATATATTTTCAAAATATCAATTTTTTAGTAATGGATAATTAGAGAAACTAATGGTCAAAGTTGTACATTAGCAAGTGTGCAATTCAAAATGGAGCATCTATTTAAAAAGAGGGAGTGAGATATAAATTACAGCTTAAATAAGAAATGAAGACACCACATTAGTGAGAAATAAGACAAGTAGGCATGTAATCCACAACAAAGAGAACTGCAGAATTGTGGTCTGAGCATGATCTTCAAATCTCGACAAAATGCCAGATAAGTGTCATGATCCTACCATAATAAATTTTTATGCAGAATTTATGTAAAAGCAGAATTATAAAGGATTAATGGATTTTGTCAGAAAAATACACCTCACGACTGACAATTCTACCCAAAAGGGAAAAGACTTGCACCCTCGATCATCTAGATAGATTCCTTATTCCAAATTATCATAGTCATCAAATTCAATAACATGAACTTTAAGATTTAAAAGTAACAAATATGGACACGCCCAATATTTTCTCAATACTCAACCGTAGAAAATGAAATGGAATCCCTTACATTCTGCTTGCTGATATTGCAGCAGCCAGGTTAAAAACTGGAAGAGAACTGATGATAAAGCGCAATTCCTTCAACATCCAAAATACAATGTATCAGTACATGTAGTTATAACTAAACATATGGTTGCATCTTAGTGAGGCATACCTTGTGAGGCAATTTGGAATACAAAACCACAAAAGATAAAGTTGGGACCAAATAACGCAAAATCCTCCTATCAAGCAAGACACCGAGCTGTAAAAAGACATATCGTCAAGTGAGTTTCCGGGGGAAAAGAAACATAGACTTTAGTAGAGAAAAAGGCTAGCACTCTAGTTGAGCAGAACAACGATAAGATATTGAATTACAAGGTATATATGTTTAAAAGGACTAGAAAAGTAAAAAAGCAAGGATAGCAGGAACTTCTTCTAATAAAAAGTAAAAACTAAAATCCAGCAATGATATTATCATGCAAATGACATCATCAAAAAAATCATCACAGATGAAGTGCAACATATAATTAACTTATAAGATTTGCACTCACCATAGCGAGAGGATATGCAGCAAGCAGTGACCTGGGAAGCGCTGAAGTGAAATACCAGTGAAATGGAGAAACCTAAAGGCAATAGTATTAAGGAAACACTGAGATAATAGAGATTTCAACAAGCGTAAATTGATAGTCCTAAACTATATGGATCAGTGACACCAAGCATTTGCACCCACACTGAGAATAGGAGGGAAAAAGAAAGATAAGACGAGAAAATTTCACAGTTGAAAGGATACACCCCATTCAGAGCTCCGATCTAACACAGAATTGAACCACAAAACTTCAAATTCGGGCCATAAGACCCGTCTCCACATTAATGAATCAACAATTACAGTAAGACCTGCAAATGCATTGAACAAAATCAAGAGGGCTGACAATATATTGAAAATTAGGAAGACATCACCGATTGGAAATCATTAAACAGCTTAGAGGTGCAATACAACGCTCCATTATTTGTCTTTTTTTCCGGGGAGGGGGTATTCTTCTGTTACAGTAACAAAGGTAGGATATCATATTTGCATTTCAACCCATAGGACAACTTAATTTCCGATTTTCTTGTCCTTCTGTAACTTCCCAAATATTCTCGGGAATGGGTAAGGGTGACAAAAGGTGATTACTGGTACCCCCCCTTTTTTTTAGGGCGGGGATATAAGTGGTACTTTGACATCAGAAATTCTTTATAAGGTCAAGATGTACCAACCTATGGAAAGTATAGCAGCCACAATACAGCATTTAATTGCTTTCCACAACGAAACTGATCTGGTCTGCAATTACAAAGAAATTGCCGGTCAGTGAGACAATTGTAAGTTTGTAACTGTCAATTCTAATTTGTAAACAGTAGGTTGTAGTAAATTGCAGCACATAGTTCTGGAAAATTCTATACTATGCAGCTGCTAAAAAGGCTAGAAGAATGTGAATCACTAAATGCGCCTTGAATATTAGCTCTGCGAAATGTCCTTGTTGTACTTCCTAAGATCTAACTCTTGACAATTTTACCTGCCTAGAAAGTGAGTGCTGAAATTGTGATTGATAGAGAAACCAGACAAATCAGATTCAATGAAAAATAAATTACAAGCAGCAGCCCCACAATAGGTCTTCAGAAAGTTACCCCTCTTATCAATTGCTCACCATTCTAACTAACAGATAGGAGTAATCTGGACTCTGGAGTATACAGTAATTTGAAGAACTGGACAAAAGAAAACTAAAATACTAACAGATATCATGGAAAGGAATAACATCAAAGAGAAATGAGGAGTGAGCAATTAAAAAAAGTAGCATATCACATATGAAAAACAAGATCTCGAAAGTTGAAGGTGAAAAAGAATGTAATAATGGTCACTTCCCTTCAGCATAGCATGAATAAGGGCAGAGAGATGGAGGATGATGTGAACCGTGGCCCCTCCCAATGTTTAAGGACTTGCATAATTATATGTGGATTCAGGCCTCAGGGTCAAATATTGGATGTTTAGCCCATAAGCATATAATACAGAGCAGCTAATGACATATATGCATTGGGTCCATATCTCGCTGATGGTTTCCCAAATTTGCTTTTTTCTCTCTTATTTCACACCGCCCTTCATATATTATTTCACTCTTAACCTATATTGATGTTTGAAAATACAAATTTCTAGTTCCACCACGTGGCATGATGCAGAGAACCTTTATGCACCTACCCAGATCTAAAGGGACACTTTCGGAAAGTCCATGGCAAATTGGACAATTGGACGACTACTCTCTGCCAGAGATGAGCATAGTCAGACCACATCAATAATGAAGGAGCATATTACATAGTAATCAGAAGATAGCATCCAAGACAATTTTCACCATTTGAAGATAGAATATTCTTTTTAAGTTTTAAATTGCCATTCATGCCATAAAAAACAAGCAAAAAGATATTAAGGTGGTCCTCTTCAACATGAAATGATTGATAAAATACATGAAAAAAAATTAAAGGCAATCAGATCCAATTGCAGATGCATTAAAAAATGATGGAGCATGGAATTAACATTAGCAGCAAGATAAGTTGCATTAGTGTGTTCTTTAGGGTCTGTCAAAAAGCATATAAGGTTACCATACCAACAAAAGCTGAAGGCCGATGGGGCAGGCTAACAGTAGCACATCACATCTGAAAACCAGCGTCGCGAAAACCTGACATAAAGGGAGCAGAGCACTTTAATTATCCAAAAAGAAACCAGGGGCGGGGGAAACGGCAGCATGCTTTAGGATTATCCAACAGTTTTCCAGTATGGCTCCATTGTACACAGGATCTAGAGAAATACTAATGTAACAAACCTTTTATCTCTAGAAAACATAAAATAGTGATGAGGTGACTTCTATAAAGAAGTTTCTTCACAAGAAACTAAAAACAGAAATAACAAATGAACAGTTCTGATGAACAAAAACACAACACATTGAAAGAACATCAAAAATTAATCTACTGGTTTAGGTTGCGTGTGAAAGATCTGCAGAACTTTGACATAGATAGCAAGAAAGAAAAAAGAAAAAAAAAAGCTGATTGGCAACATAAGATCACTTGTTTCTCAGCATCCAGTTCCAAATTCCAATATAGATATACTCAGAACTTGCTCTCAAACCCCTTAACCCCTAAAAGAGGCAGATGGATAAAAGCTTCCTCTCTTTCATGAAATGGCTTTCCTAGTAGACCTTTACAAGAGGCAGATAAATAAAATATATGTCAGGCTTAACATCATTTAATGCTGACAGTTACATATCTAGGGATCGGATTTACACAGCAGGAAAGACGCACCAGAATTTGTAATGCTGTATAATAGCTCCCCTTTAACCAATACCCATACGCCATATTGACTGCAGTACAAATGACACATCAGTTCAGGAAGTGAAGCATTCAGCTAGAAGCTAGTATCTTGACCACTAAGGAGTTCAAGGGAAAAGGTACTCAAACGTGTGCCAAGCATATTCTGGAACCAAATGTCAATTTTTTAACAGGAAAATAAAATAAGCTCAAACATACAAATTATGCAAAAAATATCTACACCAAATCAGAAACAACCACAAGTACCTAATAGTCTAATACCAAAGCAGGAACAACCTCAAACGGGAACTTGCTTTCAAACCCCTTAACCCCTAAAAGAGGCAACCACATGCATTGAACATTCACAATCTTGACCTTGAATTGTTAGTGTTTTTTGAATTTTTTACGTCCTTTCAATAGTTTTCCCAAAAAAAAAAAAAACATTTTAGGTAAAGGTCAAAGAGAATAAAGCAAAAGAGAAGAACAGAGGGACCAGGTCGTAGCTAGTCAGTGTAGTGGTGTACTTGGAGTAACTTTCCTGCTGTCCCCCATCCGCCTTGTTGTGAATTTGTGATAGGGGAACTAGAAAGTTTGGTAGTTACTTTTCAGAAAATATCTATGGTTTTCCTTTTCCATTAATTTTTTTAATCAAAAGGTTCCCAAGAGTAAAATTCATATTTGCTTTCAGTAATCCAGACTGCTGGTAATAAGCAATCAAAAGTGAGAACTAGCTCATTACTTCCAAGTCAGAATTGACATCTTTTTATCTCACACTTTAGTAGCATAAAATCAGTATATAATTGAGTGGCTACTAGTTCCATGAATGTACCTTGATTCTACATATAATGCTAATAGAGAGCTGTGCATCAGTGCATCAGCCAAAACATCGAAGAAATAACGCTATTTACTTTGATAATAAAATGTAAATAAGAAATATAGAGATTTCAGTATGGATATTTATATCCAGAATACTAGAGTGGTAATTATTAGTTGTGAACTTAAACATTGTTCATTAGAGTTAATATAGATAATTTTTCACTTTGATTTTTAGTTGGTACATCATAGCAACAACAACGCCAAAGCCTAAATATCAAAAGATAAGGTTGGCTGCATGAACCGAAAAATTATCTCCTACGGTCGTGCAAAAAGATCTTTTTCCTCCATTCATTTCTATTGAGTGCTATATGCTATTGCAAACCCATTTTCTTCAGATCCTTTTAAATCCCCTCTATCCAGATCGTCTTTGATCCCTCTCGACTTCTTCTGAAAACCACATAGTCTCAGCTGTCGAGTTTCTTTATTGGTGCATCTTCTGATCGACGTCACACATGCCCAACTCACAGTAGCCAGTAACTTGTTGTCAATACATACAAAGTAAAAGTAATTGGTGGCAAATGTGCTGTCATGATAGATAAAAATTGGTTCTACAATTAATATTAATTCTCATTAAGAAAGAGTGATTTAGCCATAAGTTTAGAAAAAGCTGTCATAACATTTTACAGTTATAAACAAGTATATTTCAGTTCTGCAAACCAATACTTAACAATCCCATCTCTATAAGAGTATAATTGTATAGTAAAAGTGTATAGCTCATAAATGTGTGATTGAGTTGGTGACTGAATGCAAAACATTGGGTACCTTCATCCTTTTCTTAAATGAGAAAACACAACACTATACTTGGATATGGACTTTGACATAACGGAGTGTCGTGTGGTGTCAACTGTCAAATGTGGCTGCGGCATGAGTCGGACTCACGGGGGGAAATAGACTCGACACCAGATCAAGAGGAAATAAGGAGAATCTTGATAGGGTTTCAAACAACCATAAATCTGACTATTGGGGCGCCATAAGGAAAGGAGAGTTTAAAGTTGGGGCTCGTCGCCTGAGTGATGCGAGCCCACCATGAATGTCGTGAGCTGCTGCTGCTCTTTTGCATGTTACACAAGGACACAGAGAGGAGCGCATTTGTCAGTCTGATAAAGGAGTATGGGAGGGGCAGGGGGTGAAGGAGTGATCAATGTTTAAGTATTTAGCTTAACATATCTTCATTAACTTTACAGTTGACATCACCCCTTCCTCTCTTTTATTAAAAAAAATTCCATCTGTCTCTCCCAAATAACTTATTTAGGGACTAAATGTTTCACTTCTAAGGTTTTCAATCCAAAGCTAAATAGTAAATAACAATGAAGTTCTTTGCATAGACTTTGTAGAAAATAAGTGATCCTTTAGCTTTCCAATTTGTTTCATCTAGGGCTATGGAAAAGTATTTAGCACTTGGGAAGTACTATGTTGACTTCCCAAGATTGTTAGAAAACCAAAAATCACACCAATAGCCATTACAATGTGAGAGTTAAGTAACTCTCTTTTTTCCCCCATTGCGGAGTTACAGCAGAATACAGAGTATCTGGAGCAAACACTCTGCCTTTTGACCACAAAAGGGATGTCAACATAACAACTATAAAAGCATGGAGAAGAGACCATTTAAAGGAATGACTACTATGATAGTCATCACGTAGATGTGGCAATCAAAAGAGTGGCTTCAAAGATTTAGAGGCCAATTACTATATGCCATATAAAGTGAATTCTAAAAAACATTAAAAAGAGAGGAAAGAAACTAAAGAAAGGAATGGTTTATATTTCATGGAAGAAGAAAAAAACAACTTGACCTCCATTAGGAAAAACATTGGAAAAATAAAATATTAATTGAATAGATACAAAGGTTCACCTATGGTCATTTATGATAATAAGATATAGAATGGAAACGAGAAATGAAGAACATCCAACAGAAATAAGGGGAAAACCATGTCAATATGTAGAGAAAGAGAGATATGAAAAGTAATCACCTAAACCCAACGCCAGTATGTTTGGAAGAGGACGTGTGCAGTAGAATAGCAAGTGAAACTGAAGTACGGTTAATATCACAAAGAAAGCTTCTACTTGGAGACCAAACTTGCTTCGGATCTGTGATAACATAGTAATACTCACTGTAAGTTATAGGCATTATACAAGAACCTTTAGATATGGTAACAATCAAAAACTCCTAGAGTCTAAGCTAATACTCGAAGTGTAAAGCATAACACTATGGGAACTTTTTCATTCCGGAAGGCATTTCAGAAACAAAATTTAGCACCTTGTTTACCATTTAATATTTCCTCCCTATGTTAGGCTCTCATAGACAAGAACTGGGCCGAAATAACTTTCTGTCCGTTATTGTGACCGGGAAAAAAAAGTAGAAAGCAATTGGTAACCACAAGATAGTTAATTCTTCTAAAATGTTCACGATGCCACATGAAGTTACCCACTAGCTAGACCTAGAAAATTTCCATAGTTCTCCAACCACTTACTAGTCTTATCACCACATAGCTCTAAACCCATGATTAACAAAGACATGAGAATTCAGATTTAGATGGAACAGCAAACAAAAATCTTAAGGCAAAAAGCACACCAGGACAATCAAATAAGCTTTTCCACTTTGAACAATAACAATAAAAGATGAAGTCACATACCTGAAGCCGGAAAAAACGTAAGGTGGACAGTATGAGACAGCCTAACGCCAAACGGACTAAAAAAGTGAAAATTGAAAAATCAAATTCAAAATCATGAACAGAACTATATATATATATATATATATATATATATATAGACACACACAACAAGTCATGCCACGACAAGCACAACCAAATCCAGACATCTAGCAGGATTTGGGTAATTTCACCAATTAATGTGTCTTGTAAACCTGGTGACTCACTTAAACTAAAGAAATTACAAACAACAGAAGTACTGAAAACTGATAACATCATCAGATAATAATTGTAGGACAGAAAATACAAACTTCAGATATATAGTGGAGATCTAAGGAATCTCACCTAGGAAGAGACTATAGATCTTAGGCAAGTGTAGAATATTGATGACTGATACAACAGGAGATGCCAAAAGTGACACAAGCAAAGCACCTATCAACAGAAAAAATAAATACATGAATAATAAATAAATAAACAAAAGAAAGTATGTCACGTAAAACTTGCATTTGAAACTTTCAAGGTCGTAAAACCATCATGAAGTTTAACCTATGAGCAGTCAAACTTTGGATAATATGTAGTTGTTACTGGACATCGTGATTTGATCATGTTATCAAGTTGTAACTATTCCCATGACAATCCACCACAAAGATTCACAAATTGATTGTATCATGTTGACAGCATCAACATGAATAGAAGGCAGGTTTACAGTGTTGATACAGAGAAGCAAACAGGACAAGGACTCTGAAATGTAGGTTCAGTGGTCCACATACATTTCTCATGTACAAGCCAGCAAAGCTTTCCATAACTCCCAAACATACATATTATAAAGTTTAAAAAATTGAGTGCATGAAGCAAAAAAAAAAACTATTTCCTTAACATTGTTGATACTCCTTTTAAACCCTACTATTTATGCAAAGCCTATTAAAAATATGCAATTATTTGGTCTAATCTTCAAAACCTACTAACCATAAATATAGGTGGTCTCTTTGGGGGATAATCAATTAGTAAAGAGGTGGCAACCATTTGTAAATTATAATAGGAGGGTTGGACACAAAAACAACAAATCCTCTAACTCAAAGAGGTGCCAAGCATACACATCACTACATCAGCAAGAAAGGAAGGGAGCTCCAAGCTAAAGATTCGCTCATGGTCTTGTATGTAAAATCAAGAAGCAATAAGTGATACCGCAAATGGAATGATTTCTCCCACTATACAGAAAATGGTCAAGTTGATAACTTGAAAGCTCTCGTAAACAAGTTATTCCCCCGAAACCCTCCAAGGCCTACAGTTCCTCTTTCCACTATACACCACCAAATAGCTAGATGAACCAACTATTATTTTCACTTATTCAATGGCCTTCTTTTCCTTGCTACCAGCACACCTAAGATCTGGCCCACTTGAACCAAAAATAACCCAAATAAAGAAAGGCTCCAATGCCATCAGGTGAACGTGCAAGGGGAAAAAATCAAGAGGTGGAATATTGATTTCTCCTCTTGAATAATGGCTCCACCTACTCTCTAGCTGTAACCATCTCTTAAGAACATCTTCTGCAGGGATCTCCCTGTTTACTAGGGGTGAAAGTTATTCGGATAAAAACCGAAATCCAATCCAATTCAAACCGAAATAATAATTCGGGTTGGACTCGAACTATGTTCGGATTGAGTTTTTTGAAAAATCGGATTTTCGAATTGGATTGAATTGAGGGTGATTGAATCCAAAAAGCCAAAATATCCGGATAGTTTATAGGCCCTATATTTTATATTTATGGGCTTTTTTTTTATAAAAAAAATCCAAATGGTCCAACAGCCTATCCCTTCCCCCTACAAGTTAAAACCCTAACAAGCTGCTTTAAATTTGAACCTACTGTGTAATTGAACATGTTGTTATGGTGTTGTTGAACGTTTTGTTGCAATGAATTATGAGTTTGTAATGAATTATTAGTTATTATTAGTTTATTAATAAACTTTAATGGGATTGTATGAATTACTTCTCCTTTCAAACACTTTCTTTTGATGCTCACGCCAAATTTATTTCATCGAAAAACCAGAGTTTTTTGAAAATTTGGATAACTCGGATCGGATTGGATCTAATGTCTAAAAATTCAGATTGCATTGGTTTTGACTCGTACTCTAATTGATTTGCATTGGGAAAATAAAATCCGAATTTTGTTCTGATAGGATTGGATTAAGCCTAAATCCAAATCGTACTCCGAACTTTCACCCCTACTGCTGTCTAACTTAAGAAACAAGCTTTAGCACGAGCACCACCTCCAGGATCTACCTTAATACTTATAAGAAATTGCAACAAACTGAGGATAGCTTTCTCTTCTCAATCATTTGGCAGTCTAAAAAATAATATGAGTTTCATTCTAGGAAACAACTCTAATTGTTCATAATCACAAAAGCACATGACCTGAAATACTGATACACAAATTTCACAACAGAAAATGACAATCAATTGGCAATAACAATGTAAAATCTTACCAATGAAAGTGCGCGGGACAACACCAGGAAACTCCAAATGATCATACTATTGTGAATAAACATAAACCATTACAGACCAAAACGAAGCAAAACAAAAAAGGGAAATTAGCATAATCACTATATGATCAGTGCACAAAACATCACCCAAAAATAAAAAGGACTAGTACAAGAAGAAACATACTTCGACCAAGCGATGCCGGTGGTATAATATGTCATGCATTGCCTATAAAAACAAGTAACAAGAGACAATTAAGCTAACAAAATCATAATTGGGGATTTTGCAAAAACCCACAAAGTAGACAATTCAAGGTTATTTGTTATAGTAGTACCTGCATATTAAAGCTCTCTTCAACTTTAGTATAGGGTATGGCAAATACATAAAATGCAGCTACTGATCCCAAAATCAGATCATACCCTTGAAAGAATTATACAAATTTAGAAGATAAGCATAATTAAAAAACAAACCCAATTACTATGAAAACAATTAAGTGCGTTATAAAGTTTTGGGAAGTTAAAATTCACCGTAATTGTGAAGGAATTTGCCGGATTTGGGAGCCATTTGGAGCTGACGCATAGACGTTCAGTGAACCAAATGAGAGAAACACAAAAGTATGTGAGTGAGAGACGCAAAGCAGCAGAGAGAGAAAGTTGGACTAGAGAACCTGAATAAGACCCAAAACAAACCCGAAACGGAATTAAGTAACCTGATCATTATTTAACCACAATTGAAAAGTAACATATAATTTTAATTTTCAATTATTTAATATTGTTTTATTCATTTTATTTTTAACTTACATTGACTCGACCATAAACTGTACCAAACTGATAGCCTCTCGGATCGAAAATCGCAAACTATATTTTCACCCAAATCCAAATTGATTCGAGCCCACCCCAAGACCGGCACAAAAAACAATAGACCGGAACTTCAACCAACTCGAATGGACACGATCTAACCATAACCCAACCAGAAGACAAGATAGAACCAAGAGATGACCTGAATTGATCTTAATGACCCCAATTGCCACCTATATTTCCCAACAAAAAAAAAAGTTAAGGTACCACATATATTGGTCATTGTCACCTAACTATTAACATGTTCTTTTTTACTTAAATTTTATTAACTACAGCTTTTTTTTTTTACTAACTGGAACTCAAAGTTCGTACGAAAAACACTCTTTTTTGTAATAAAATCTTAATAGACATTAGGATATACGTGATGAATGGGATTACTATATTTGTTGGGGTTAGTAGGTCAATGGGTCGAATTAAAGCTAAAAAAAATAATCAAAATCTGCTATAACTGAAATATGACATCATTATTTTATCTCAAAAAATAGTTGAATCATTAGTTTGAGGTTGCACTTGGAATAAGGATTTTGTAAGGTGCATTGTAAAACATTATAATATGATTACACTATGAAATTAAATTTTTTAACTGTATATTGTATTTTAATGGGGGTCCAATTCTAAAAAATAGCTCGTGGCCTTAAAAATGTTGAGACGACTCTAAACAAACCAATATTCTTTCTTTTTGGAAAAAAAGTGTGTTTTAAATATTTTTCAAAAAGCACGGCATGTCTTAATTAACAAACAAAGTTCGTTAATTTAATATCCTTAATTTATGTGAAGAAATCCTATTAAAGTTGACTGTCTCTATTACATGTTCTACCTCCTTAATTTTATCTTTTCCATTAACTTAAGTGGGAGGTTCCCTTTGTTGGTCATTAAGTATCTACGTGTTATATTTCCTACAAACCTTTATGATATGTGGTGTCATTTTTAAAGATGAAATTATTCAAGCTTAGTTATATTCATTATTGTTTTTTATACTTGTTTTTTGAGAATTATATGTGCATAGATCACACTCGATAAATCTAAGGCTTTGTTGTAGCTAACACTAATGACCTAATAATTGTCAATCCATGTATTTCTTATACCTTTTTCAATAAAAAAAAATTATGCCATCAATCCAACTCCAACCTGTTTCCCATGATACACTATTGTATTCTTCACCAATTGTTAGTTACTTATTGGGGTATGTACATCCACTTTATACAAACCAATAAGTCAAACCCTTAAAAAGGTCACTTATAATATTTAGTGTATACAGAGAGTGAGGGATAGCGCAGTGGTTTTAAAGCTTCCTCCTAGGTTCAGGGAGGCCCGGGATCGGTCTCACCCTGCGAGTTGGGATCCCCTTTATTCCCCCAACTCGAGGGTTTCTCCTTACCTTATTAAAAAAAAATAATTAGTGTATACGTATTTACAAATATACTCACACGCATATATACATGAGAATTGTATTTGTAAAATCAAGAGATGTCCAAATTCTCAGAGGACTATCCGATCATATAGACCACAAAAACTATCAGTCACTCATGATTCCTTTATATAATTTATAATATATTTCTAATTCATGGTCATTGTTTATTTTTGTTGGTTGGTAAGATGAAAAGCCTTCTCGAACCGACACCTCGCACCAGTGCAACCACCAGGGTTTGCGGGTCGACTCGCTTGGAGGGAGGGGATGGTAAGGGAACCTCACCCCGAAGTCGCTAGTGGAGTTTGATCCCATAACCTGAAGTCATAAAGCCCAAACCTTTACCATGGCGAGTTTTGCTTGGTTGGTCATTGTTGATATACTTCCCAACTTTTCTACTAAGTATTAACCATAATCAATATCAAAAGTTTAATAGTAAACGAAATATCATTTTTATTCCCTAATAAATAATAATATAGCATATAATGTAAAAAAAACCCATTCACCTTTAAACTTCAACGAAATTTACATCAATCATAAACACGTACTTTTACCAATGTGTGTACCTCCCCCCAATCCAGGAATACATTAGATGCAACTATATAAGCATGTGCCATATGCCCATAATACCCTTACCCTCCCCTTACGTTTCACGCGTTGACTAACCCATGGCCCATGCTCATCAGTCATCGTACAACACACCTAAGGAACTAAGATATGGTTAGCAACAATTTTGAAACTTGTTTAAATTAGCAAGGAAGTAAAATTAATTGGTTGTGTGATGCAAGGAAGCCAACTAACTACTAGTCTTCCACACATTTCATTTCTCAACTCAAATTCCAAATACAAATATACCCAAACGTCTCTTTCCTGCCTTTTTCCTTCTCCTCTCTGTCTATATTTACTCCCACACCTTCTTCACCCCTCTTTCTATCTCTCTCTCTCTCCTCTCTTTGCTGACCTTCACTTCGTCGGAGATCCGTAATTTTACGCTAATCTTTTCGCCGGCGAAACTTTTATTCCAGCGAATTCACGCGTCGAATCGTATTCGTCTCGATCGTTCTTCCTTTTTTAAATCATGAATCCCGAGTAGTAAGTTTCTTTGATTTGATCCGAATTTCGCTGTTTTTTGTTTCGTTATTTTGTGATTTTAGAGCTGTTTATATGATTATTGATTGAGAATTTTGATTAATTTGATTGATCTGTGATGATTGTTGCTTGATTTGGATGTTTGCTTGTTTTTTGGAACTTCTGATAAGATTTATTATGGAAGTGTATTTACTCTGCTGGATCGCTTGTTGTAGTTTGTCGCAAGCGTGAATTTTGGTTGGAATTGTGAAAATTGTGAGGTTTTGAGGTCTGAAGTAGGAAGTATTCACTCTGGAACATGATTATTACGTGATTGAGCGATAAAATTTCAGGAAGGATATAAATAATTCTCTTTTAAGGCGCGTTTTGAACTACTTTTTGAAAATAAGACTTGTACCTATGTACAGTATACTGCTGTATATCAAAGCTGTCTGAGCCGCTGATTTTTGGAAGCATTAATCATACCAATTTTACTTTTTTTCTAATTTAGAAAAAAATTAGAAAAAAATAAATAAACAAAAGGATTGAGTTGAAGGGGACTTTTATTGTTCGACATTTCTTTGTGAATTGTAAGTCAAGCGTAGAAGCAGATAGGGTGTCAACTTTGAAGTTGATTGAAGCCTTCTTTTTGCCATTATGCACTTATAATGCTTGTTGAAATTCGATAGCAAAATGCAATTTTTGGAGCACGAAAATCATTTCTCTAATTGGTTGTTCATTATAATAAAATGTTCACTACTATTTAGTTAGAAGACACTCCTTTGCTCGGCCGTAGCTTGGGATTTCATCTTGAAAAGTTTTGTAGTTTGAAATTGCCTGGGTTAAGTTTGGTCTGGGTTTCTTTTGTCCTTATGCTGCTTTTGGCTCTTGGCTTCTTACTCACTATTTTGGAGAAAATGATTTTCCCTAACTTATAATGGTGAATTGGTGATCCTTCCTTTTGCAGTGATTACCTGTTTAAGCTTTTGCTTATTGGAGATTCCGGTGTCGGAAAATCATGCCTCCTCTTGAGATTTGCGGTAAGCCTCATAATTTTTATGCTGACCAGTGAATTCATGTGTTTAAGATCGTTACTTCTGGACGTGGTTTTGTGCTTAGTGGTTGTAGTTTTGCTAATAGTCAAACATAGTGTTTGTATTCAGAAAAGTAGAAATGATTAGTGACTAAGTGTGATGGGAACTGAGAAGTAACTGTATCGTGGGATAATGTCTGGGTTCGAAGTGGCTTTTGAACAATAAAATGGGCTTTGAATCTCACTTTTGAGAAAGTACTTCCTCCTTTCTTTCCAGCTTATATCATGCATGCAAGTTTTTTGGACTTTGTCTATTAACTAAGCTTTCACATTACCCCCCTTCAATGCTTTGCTCTGTGCATGTGTGTTCTACGGTGTTGAAACCTTCCTCTTTGACTTTCCTGTCCTTTGGGATATTAGATATTGCCGTTAGCCATTTCTTTCGTTTGGAGGTAGTAAAGTGTCTAGGCTGTTAACAATTGCGAATTTGTAGTTGTAAGGTTGTGGTTCATATCCAAACATCCAGTACACTATGTTTGGCTGATATCGAACTCTTTGGTAAAGGCATTTTTAGATGTTCAATCTCTTGACAGTTGATTCTGCACTCTTGCCTCAATTCTCGTGATTTTCCCCTTGGTTTTGTTGAGAGGCACTTGCAAACTTGCAGTTGTCATATTAATGTTTTTTTGCACGGTCTACACGTTGCCTGTTCTTACATCCAGTCCTCTTCAATTGTTGATGCAGGATGACTCATACTTGGAGAGTTACATAAGCACTATTGGAGTTGACTTCGTATGTTTTTCTTGACTCAACATTTAGCAGCTGATTAGTCCTTGATCTTCTTAGCTCTAGTCTTACTTGCTTATATTTGTTGCTGTAGAAAATACGCACTGTGGAGCAAGACGCAAAGACAATTAAACTTCAGATTGTAAGACTATTTTCCCCCATCTATCAGTAATATCTTTTGAGAAAACTTATTTAGATTGTATTTACAAGTGGAGATCATTAAAAAGGAATTCAGGCTCTTATGCCTCTGAGTGAGTTTATGAAATGTATGTACTCTAGCGATCATCTAAGAAAAATATCTTACACATACTTTCACTGATATCCAGTGGGATACTGCTGGACAAGAGCGCTTCAGGACAATCACTAGCAGCTACTACCGTGGAGCACATGGCATCATTGTGAGTGGGTTAATCACTGTAGCGTATACTTGTGCTTTGGCTAACTTGCCTTTTCTATTCCCTGCAATGTCTTTAAATCACCAGCTGCTTTGCTTACTCAAGTGTTCTGTATGGCGTCATAGGTGGTCTATGATGTAACAGATATGGAAAGTTTCAACAACGTAAAGCAGTGGCTAAATGAAATTGATCGTTATGCTAGTGACAATGTTAACAAACTTCTAGTTGGAAATAAGTGTGATCTTGCTGCCAACAGGGCTGTACCATATGAAACTGCTAAGGTGAATAAGCCAACCTACGTGTTGTGTTTGTTATAACTTCAATTTTAATTTTGCCTTTTGATGGGATGCTTACTCATTTTTGCACCTCGTGGTCTTAATCAGGCTTTTGCTGATGAAATTGGCATACCTTTTATGGAGACCAGTGCAAAGGACGCTACTAATGTAGAACAGGCTTTTATGGCTATGACTGGTTCAATCAAAAACAGGTATGTATTCTTGACCTAACCTTCATCATTGTGGTTGAATGTAGAGTAGGAATGATTGTGCCCTGCTGCTGCGAATCTTCTATGTGACAAAGTGTTGACTCATATACCTTGTCACTTTTCTCACATACTCCGCTCTACCCCTTCTTTGATGCAACACTTCTCTCTCTTCATCATATGGACACCTTTGCATCACTCTTTATTCTAGAGTAATGGTTGTGCAACCTCATTAGGGTGCACCTTATTTTTCCTGAATTTGTCTAAATTTATCGAAACTTTCAACTATAAGGCGCTAGAACTAATGGAACCACTTCAACCTTTTCAAGGTAGAACGCGCCCCTAACGGCCCGTTTGATAGTCGTCAATAAATTGTGGTAATGGGGATGAATTTTAAGTGTAATATTACAAGGGAAGCACCCTTAAAATCTCCATGGGGAGGTGATTTCAACCCCCAAGTTTGTGCTTTTTTCTCTATGAGGAAGCAATCTCACCCCTAAGCTTGTGTTTTTTCTCCAAAGGGAAGCAATTTTCATTACCACTCATTACCACCTACAAGGTGGTATTACCAAAACTTAAGAAGAAAAATAGAAACTATAGGATAAATTAGATTTACCATAGAAATGAACAACGATTTTCCTCACAAATTTACATAAAAATTCATTCCCATTACCACCTATTTATTACCAACAACCAAACAGGTTGTAAGGGTTATTTTAGCCTACAATTGGATTGTTGCTTCTTGCTATTTCTAGTTACTGGTTTTTCTTTTTTGTCGTGCCTCAATTTTCTTCACTTGAGAATAACTTATTTACATGTATATCGTAATTATAGGATGGCCAGCCAGCCGATGAACAATGCTAGGCCTCCAACAGTTCAGATCCGAGGTCAGCCCGTTGCACAGAAGAGTGGATGCTGCTCTACCTAGGGAAAATATGAAATTTGGTGCCACGTTTTGGCATGTAAGAATCTGATTTTGCTGCAACATTATTTGAAATTCAACATTCATCAACACGGTCTCTTCTAGGTTCCGTGTTCTTAGTGGTTTGCAATTTGTTAATTTGAAGGTTTTCATTCTTTTCTACAAGTAGATTTGTATAAAATGATGAATCATACTGAAAATTTTAGCATGGACTTCTTTTACCTTAATTTTTGCCTAATGACTAACTTTTACTGCTTCATTTTTTTTGTTATCCCCCCTCCGCCCTCTCCATCGCAAAAATTCTACAGTGGTCAAACCCTCTCCACATTATTACTGTATGATACCTGAGCAATGGCCACTATCATAATATTTGATAGACCAAAAAGACTAATCTATTTCAATAACAAAATTGAGCACAACATCATTCTGTTTTCGTACCTTATCTCCTTCCTAACAACTAAAAGCCATAAATTAAAAACATCGAATACAAGAAAAAGAAAAAGAAATTTTTAAAAAACAGGAGAGGTAACAGAATAAATATACAAATTTAAAAAGCATAAAATTTTTCTTAAAGGTGGATTTGGTACAGGAAACCCACAGCTGGAAGTCCATTCCTGTGACTCAAATGACTTAAAATCAAAGGGAGACAAGTAAAACCCCAAATAGAGACCAAAGTTCAAAGCTGTGGCCTCACTTGCCACCTAGGGTTGGGAACTCCCCTGGATCTTCGATTGCTGGAGCAGACGTACTAAACATCCTATTACCTCCACCATATCCACCACCTCTTGGGCCACGACCACGTCCCCTGCCACGGCCACCATATCTCTCCCCTTCAGCAGGCTTCAGAAATTCATTAATGCTGACAGACTGCACCATAACAGCATAACCAATGCTATGTCAGCAACATAACCTCAAAACAAATGAGAAGTATTCTGAATTGAGTCAAATACAACTTCATAGCAGCCCTTTATCAGTTAACAGTGATCAGCATTATAGAGAAAGTGGGGATTGAAAGATCTCAGCTTTAATAGACTGATAAAAAAAATATTTATTGTTCTTAAGTCGGATCCCACTACCTATAACAGTCTATTAAAGGTGTGTTAATAAACCACTGGATTTCACTAAGTCTTGTATGGACCCGCAGTCCACAATAATGTTCATGGTGAACCCATGCACAAGTTACCTTTTAAGTTCTGAAGTGACCATATGCTAGAGTTGGCATATAAGCTTAAGTGACCATTTGAAGAAGGGGTAAGCGTAACTCAAAGCATTAACACACTAACTTAACAGAAGAGGTAAGTTGTGCAAAAGTGAGCACAGGTCAACTATAAACTGATTGTAAATCGGGCCATACAAGATTCTGTGACCACTTCTTCTCCTCAAAATGACTGGCAAAACACATTCCATAATCCACATCAGCCAATCAATGTCAGAATATTCTAGTTCCAAATTCACTACAATCATCATTGTTATTGGGCTCCAATGACATAAGAATATCATGCCACCACATGACAGGCAGGAGTATCATCCCAAAAATTTGGCATTCAATCCTTGGAAAAGCCTAAAAGAACCAATAATTTAGTAATGCTCTAAAGCAAGACAAAACTAGTGAATCAAGGACGCGCAAGGACAAGTCTTAAGATGGGAGTGGAGAAGCTACACTGGAAATGCATGACAAACCCTCATTTTGAAGAGAATACGACAATCAAATTAAATCTTCATAGCATGAACAGTGTAGTGTATAGAGCAAGCAATATGAAGCTCGTTATAAACTCTTGTCATCCTCGAAAGTAAAGTGAGGCAGCTAAGTCGGATTGATAATTGGTAAACAACATGGCATATATGTCTCGATGATATTACCTTCTTCACTTTCTCCTTTTCAGCTGCTTCCTTCTTCTTATCCTTGTCAGAACCCTGAAAAGGAGAAAAAAGATGTAAAAGGGTATCCTTCAAATTCAGAATGACTAAAGTACCTTTCACAAGATGTTGTTAATCAAGAAGTTTACCAATTTGATGAAAACTGAGTCTTCATCCTTCTTTTTGTTTATAAGCTGTTGCATGGACTCAAAATCTTTGTCAACCTCCACCTTGCGTTCCTCAGCCTTGAGTGCTGATAAAGCCTTCCTCTTCTCTTCCAGCAACTTCTCATACTCTTCAAGTGTCATCTCCTATATTTAACACATGGTCATGAAAACATATTGTCAAACACAACATCCTGGCATGGAGAAAGAAGTCTTTAATTTTCGGAAATTAAAAGGAAAAGAGAAAATTGCTAACAATCAGTAATACCCTATCTTTGATATGCCTCCTGGGCTCCTAGCGCAGTACGTTAGGGGAATTAGCAAATAATCGGATATATTTATTAAAGACATCATTCTTTCTCCAATATTCAATTAACCATATGGAAAAACAAGTTTCGGTTCTATACATATATCCTATTCTGAATCCTGTCCTCTCTCTCCCCTAGTGGGTAAAGATTTACCCTTTTGCCCTGCCTGGCAGGTGGATTTTGCAAGAGAAGTCAGCAGTCACATAGGTACATAAGAGCTTACATGGCACTTCCAAGTTCCAAGTAATCAGCAATGATTGTATTTTACACGCCACTTGGGTTCCTAGCTCAGTATGCTATGTGAATTAGCAAATAATCAACTATCCTTTCCCAAAGCAAACTGTCGCTTCCAGTTTCCAGTACTCACTTAATCACATGGAAAAAGTGAGTTCCAATTTTACACATGTTGCGCCATTCTGATTACTATCCTCGTGACTATAGGCAAAGATCCACACTCTGAGCAGCTCGATAGGCAGGACTTGCAAGAGAAGGCATAAAGCATATTGGTACTTAAGGAATTAAAAGGACCTTCCTTGGCAGTTGTACTGATATATTCTATTCGATAAAAATACAAACAAATGATTGTTATTCCATCCATTTCAAAACAATAAAAACCGTTTTCCAAGTTTGGTTGTTTCGAAAAAAATGGAACACTTTTTTGGGTATATTGTCCACTCCATCTCTCCTCATAAAAAAAAACAAAGATTCCCTTCTTTTACTATCTTTCTCCTCGTCTTAATAAGCATGGAAAAAGCAAATGTCTCATTTATTTTGAGAAAGAGGGAGTAAATCACACCACTAATCCACTATAAACAAGCCTAAGAATACTCTTACTTTCACTGTTCCCTTTCCTTGTAAAGTCATATAATATGGGTTTCACCTCACCATCGCAAGGCCACTTACTGTGACATTGAAGGAGGATATAAACCTATAATCCTATAATTTAGTATTTGATGCTTCTCTTTAATTGTGGAGGAAAGTATAATTCCTTTGAGAGGTGTTGGTAGACCTAAAGCGAGTTGAAATGAATTTTGAAATGACATATGTGGGTTGTTAGCTCCTTTAAAAATTGCTTTAGATGTGCTGTCCTCTTCCCCTGTCCTCATCACAGAAACAGGTTTCTTACAGTTTATATATATCCCACATCAACCAATAATACTCTTCTAGCCACACAGCAAAATTGTACATATCATGACAAAGACAGCAAACAGACCTTCAAACAAAAATCACCATACTGAACGAAAGAAAGGTAGACTTTACAGCTAAAAAAATACAGTCAGCTTTATGTTGAACAACATTATCCTCAAGCTGGGTAGAAAAAAAGAAGTGTTACATTGTGTGCTTTGCCAAGTGATGATTCTTCCCAGAGATGATAAGCGACAAATAAATTCAACCTCAAATTTATGAAAGGAATATGGCACCAGCGAAAAGACATTTACCTTTTCCTCTGGTTCCTTTTCTTCAGTCTCATCTGGCTTGCCCTCCTTGATGCCATCAGCAGCATCTTCTACAGCTGGAAGATTCTCAGGGTTCAACTTCTTCTCATTTTGTTCTCCAGCTTCCTCAGTAACCCTGAGAGTCACAAGGCAATGAGGCATATTCAATACCAAGCCAAGCAAGAATAAGAGAACTCTCAAACCTAGGAACAGGAGAAGAACTAGTAACATAGGAGACCATCAATAACACAAGTGCAAAGAAATCTCACGGTGCAACTTCATCTGATTCAGCACCCCAGTTTCCACGTCCCGCTCCCTCACGTTTGATCTCACTTCTACAAATAAGACAAAAAATATTGAATGTCCGCAAGATATTAACAAAAAATCCGATATTATAACACAGCAGAGAAAAAATCATTTACCCACGCCCAGTCCCACTTCGCCGCTCATAGGTTCTACGCGGGCGTTCTCCATCTCTTCCCTCCTCATTGTTGAACCCTTCTCGGCGACCACCACGATAAGGGCCCCGAGGTCCAGCAAAAGGTCGCCTTTCCCTTCCCCCTTCCCCATCATCCCCTTGACTGCCAGTTACTCCAGTGCTGTTAAAAGCATTATCATTGTTTGAGTAGTCCCTATTGTATCCACCACGCCCACGGCCACCACCGCGGCCTCCTCCACGGCCCCCTCCGCGCTGGGAATCATTCTTTGCCTCCCGGACTACAACAAACACATGAAAACCAGGGTATGAGATGAAACAGAAAAACACAAGAAAGGAATGGATATAAAAAGCACAATATTTAAAAAAAAAACATATCCATTGGAGCTTATAGCTATGGAGACAAAACAAAACTATAAAAAAACTAAATGACATAAACTCAAAAATCAGCTACCCATAAAAGATACAACTATAAATCATTAATGAAACCCATTACTTCAAACTTGCTAAGACTTTAATAACTATCTTCTTAATTCTCTTACCGTCAGTTTTGTAGGTGGTAATAAATGATGGTAATGGTAATTAATTTATAGTTAATTTTGCAAAGAAAGTCTCATGTCAATATCCATTATAGTGCTTGTTCATTCTTAGTATCTCTTTCTCTCAAAAAATTCATTACCATCTATTACCACTTTAGAGGTGGTATCGAGTGGTAATGAAAACCTACAAAGAAAAACGCGAATTTGGAGATAAAGTTCCATCATCAAGGGAATTAGAGCATGAGACTTTCTTCATAGGATTACATATAAATTCATTACGATCACCGTTATTTGGTATTGACTACCAACCAAGGGTATAATGCAATTTAATATTGAAATAGGAATCGATGACCTGAAAACAAAATGAAAACTCCACAAGCCTGATATTATTGTATTAAACATCCAAAACTCCTCGAATTAAAAGTTTCAAGTTCGGATGCCAAAAAGTTATGCATCTAAGAAACACCCAGCAAGAGCCAGAAAGCACCATACCTATCCTAATGTACTCAATACAATACAATACAATACAATACAATACCACATTAAACAGAATTCTAAGTCTAGGTGAGCAACTGGGTATATTGAAGCTTGAAGTCACTTAAAACGATTCGGATGATATCTAAAGTAACTTCTGAGTATAATACAAGTGTTTCTTTCTAGAACATCCTTAATTTCCACAACTCAAGCATCTCACTTTAAAAGTACCAAAATACTCAAAACAAACTACTGCAAGCAAAGGAACAAATCAAACATACAGAAACCCCAAATTAACATGAAATAGGATCCAACACAGAAATGGATTCAGCTAATAACATAATACAAAACATCACTAAACTAGCTCAAATTAAAGAATATCAATCAACAAACACCCAAAACAACTTAACAATTCCAATCAGAACCACAAAACATGCTCAAAACTAACAAAAATCAATACTAAAACAACATAAAACTTGATCAGAAACTCACCAGCTTGAGTTGGAGGAATAGGTTTGGTGGGCAACTTTGCAGCTTTCTGTTGCTGAGGTTGTTGAGCAACCTGAGTTGGGGTTTTTTAACAGCTATTTTCTGCAACTGAGCAGTTGCAGACTCTAAAAGCTGAGATGGGTCATCGTTATCGTTGTCACCCAACAAATCAAAAGGGTTCATTGTTGCCATTTCTTCAAATTATGAATTGGGTTTTTTAGCAAAAATCAAATGCTACAAAACCCACCAAATCAAAACAACAAAAAGTGAAAAAGATTTAATTTTTTTCAGATTTCATTAAAGATTTAGATCGGTACAATATTTTTCAGTGAAAAAAATGTCACATCCACCGAAGAAAGGAAAAAAAAAAGGATAGAGGAAGGACAAGAAGAGGAGAGAGAGTGGAGAAATGAGGGTAGTAACGAGTGACGAGGCTCTAAAACCCTAGCCGCAATGACAGTGAATGAAGAGAGAGAATCTCTACAATCCCAAATTTATCGTGTGCTATGGAGCTCAATTGCTGGTGAAATGATAGAATATTTGTTTTTGTTTACTCCATATTTACTTCTTACTAGTATTTGTGTTTCATTTCTGAATCAATTTTCTTAAATTTGCATCAATTTTAGTTTGCTGATAAAACTTCGTTGATGAAAATCTATCCAACAAAAATAATTTTTTGTGATTGGAAATTATTTGACTTGTTTTCCGATAAGATTTTGTTGCAAAGATTGAATGAAGATTATTTAAAAAAAAAAAGATTGAATGAAGATTATCTTCTTTTATTTTTATTTTTTTACATTCAGAAATTATGAAATAATATAAGGATAAAAATTGAGCTAATCATATTGGAATAGTGAACTATGGACAATCTAACAATAGGGTTAATTATGTTGAATTTTTTATTACATGGTATATAATGGAAGTATTACAAAATTAGGTATTCAACAAAGAACTTACATGATGTATCCTCCTTTATAGTTGTTAATAATTAGGAAATAAATGAATATTCGTTGAAAATTTTACAAGACAACCTATACGTTAGCTATTCAATTGGCAGAGGGATGACTGATAAAATTGAGATATAAGTTGACATAATTCTTGAACAAGCGACTTTATTTCACACCTGGTTTTCTAAAAGGACAAAGATTCAAAGACATGCTAATCCTAAATAACGTGTGTTTAAGTCGTTTTTCCTTGCAATGTACTTTCTTAGTGCAAATTGAAATATATCAAAATTGGTCCAAGGCATTGTCAACTATCACAATATTATTGTGCTATGAAATGAAGATAAGAGATTGAAATATGTGAGGGTACGGTGTAATTAGAGTTTCTCTATAGGAAACAATGTGAAAAAATATTCAAAAGAAACTATAAGGTGAGTGAGTGGAACTTAATCTTAGTGAAATTAAACATGTATATAGGAAACTATAACTATGGATGCATATAAGAAATCCATTTCGCCAAAGCCGTAATGATATGAACATGCCGCAAATTTACTTGCAATCAACACGAGGTGATCAGTATTACATGCGTTAAGGAAGCATAGTCCTTTCCATATTTTAATTAGGATTAGACTTTAATAATGAACCCATCTTGTCCAAGTCTTAATGTTTTGAACATGTCTCAATTTTACTCGTAATCAACACGAGGTGGTTAGTATTAGTTACGTGCATTAAGGAAGTGGAGTCCTTTATATATGTTAAGTACGATTAGACATTGAGCATCATTAGGAGCCTTAATTGCATGACTATCTTAAGCTTTCAATAGTTGGGTTCATTTTAACGTCACACATTTATCATAGTGCCAAATGTATTTAATAAAACTCAAATAGTATATGTGGGTCCACACTATTCAGAGTAATGGCTATAACTTTGAGTAGTATTTCTTTCTATCCATAACTCTAAAAATTGAATAAAAAAGAGAAAATGAATAAACTCAAAACTTGGAATATAGATGATTCACACAATTTTAGCAGTATTTCTCCATGTTTTTAAAACCTAGTGAATTTAAATGTTCGATCATGGACTCTAATTGCTTTAAAGTTTATGTTCTTACAACTTCACATATATTTATAATGTTGGGTTGATAGAAACATCAATAGAGGTTATACATTTGAAGGGTGGGGGAGAGTTAAAAAGACGCGTCAAGATGAGGAGGATATGATAGTTAGGAAAATATGGATCTTATATTATGAGATGGTGAAGAGAAGTATATTAGTTTCTCTTCAATTGAGGATATTAATGGCGTGGCTTTATCTTGTTGTTTTCAAATGTTTTAGTTTAGTTTTGTTGTTTTTTTTTTTTTTTGAAAAAAAAGGTAATATGTAAATTACAAACATCATTTGGAGTTATTTTAAATATTAAGTTACATATTATTTGCTTCTTTTGTCAGATTTACCACCATCCCAAACGCCGAGCTACAAGAGACATTGTACTTCAAGGAAGAGGGATGATTTGATAAGCAAATATTTCCCTTTATCACCCCCTTTTACACTAACACTACCATCTATTGGAAGTTTCGACCAACATTATCAAAAGCTCCTTAACTGTTTGTTCCCCTTCTTTAGTAGACATGATGAAATTCTAGTGCATTGCATAAATAAAAAAACTATTATACTATTATAACTTAAAAAAAATTGGCTTGCAATTCGTTGCCTATCACTCTTCAATCCCTTCTATATATGTGTGAGTCATGACATTCATATAAAAAATAAATAAATTATGACATAATTTATAGTTTGTATTAATTATTGTATTCAAACAGATAATGACCGAGAAGACTTTACTTTGTAGCATCACTCTCCATTTGTATTTAGTTGCAACAATTTTATTTATTGATTTTAGTCAAATGCGACACTTTGACCATTAATATCTACGATCATCTTTAAGTAAAAATAATAAAATGTTCATATTTTGAAAATATATATCGCAATAAATTGAACAAAAATTCATATAAAGCCACACATTAGTCTTGCAAAGGGTTGATAATCGATTCCCCGTCATTACCACGGGGGTGGAAGGAAGACTTTATAACTAGTAGGCCAATCTTGACCCCCTATCACAATGGTCCCCATCCCTTTTTTTTGGCAATTGTGCAAAAGTGAATGCAACATATAAAAAAAATGAAGGGAGTAACTCTTTACCCATATGATTTCTTATACACTTATTTAACCAAAACATATTCACATGACTTATTTCCTTAGTACTCACTCCGTTTTTTTTTTGCTACATTTCTATTTTGGAAAATCAAACCACAAACTTTGATCGATTATTTTAATTTTTTTATAAGTAAAAAAGTCAACTAGAACTTAGAAGGGACTAAGGAAGTACTATGAGAATAACAGACTATAATCGTGTGGGAAATCAATATGTGAAGTGCAATTACACAATTATTAACAGACAACACACAAGTGAATAAGAATAATAGGGGTTTGGCCAAGGTATATTCCAATTTCTAAACTAGGGTTAGGGTTTTGTATGTGCTTCCACCTCCCCCATATATATACTCTTTCTTCCGTCATTTTCTACTAAAGATCATTGTAGTATACTCTTCTTCTTTTCCTCTTGCATCCATTATCAAAACAATCGAAAATGGAGCAGACTTTCATCATGATTAAGCCCGATGGTGTCCAAAGGGGACTGGTTCGTCCAATTTTCCACCTTTTTATTTCTCAAAATTTCTTATTTTCCGTTAGGAATTCTAAATTATGAAGTGGGTCTTAGAGATTACTTTTTTGGGTACTTAATTTGGTTATGAAACATAGTTCAATTTCTAGTTTAATATCAAATTCAATGGGATAATGTAAACTGTGAAATGGGTTTAATTTGGTTGTAAAATCCAGTTGAACTTTGTAATGTCAGATTGTCATTTGTGATACTGAAATCATAATTTTTTTTTGTTTTTTTATTGATTAGGTTGGTGAAATCATCAGCAGATTTGAGAAGAAGGGTTTCTCTTTGAAAGGTATGTTCTAAATTTATAATCTTGGTGCAAGAAAACTCAATTTCCTCTGTTTGTTTACTGAGCAATTTCCATTTTTGTGGCTTTAGAATTTATGATGTTCATATTGTTTTATACGTTGAAATGTCTCTATGAATGAAATTATACATTAAATTTGCCTACCCTTATTAGAACTATCTCATTAATCATTGCATAGGAGCTTTGTTAATTCTCCATTTTAGCTGGTATGTCTGCTAATGAATAATGTCGGGTGTATGTGTAGCTTTGAAATTTGTGAATGTGGACCGCCAATTCGCCGAGAGCCATTATGCAGATTTGTCTGCAAAGCCCTTCTTCAGTGGTTTGGTTGACTACATTATTTCTGGACCCGTGGTTGCTATGGTCTGGGAGGGTAAGGGTGTTGTCCTAACCGGAAGGAAGATCATCGGAGCCACCAACCCTCTTGCTTCTGAGCCTGGTACCATCCGTGGCGATTTTGCCATTGACATCGGCAGGTAACTTACATAGTTACATGCGTTCTGATCGATATATCTTGATAATTATGCTATGCATATTGCCATATTGTGATTTACCCTATGTAGTGTGATCATTAATGAATACTGGTTTCAAATTTTTAGAGAACGAATGTTCTGTTATTGCTTTGATGATTTATCTGAATTAGTACATTTTGAAATTATTGTTTCTTATCTTAAGACGTAAGGGTTACACACACATTGAAAGGGAAATAACACTGATTTTTGCTAAGCAATACTGTAATAGGCGTACAACTGTGGATTGAATAAAGACCAATTATAATTTGAAATGGCAAATTTGAGACTAAGTCCTCTATGTTCATATGAAAATGTTGGAAAACTGTTTTACCATGGATTGAATTTCATTAGCATTCATAAACTTTCCGTGGTTAGGCTATGTAAAAGTTAACCTCTTATTTTTGTATGTTTAATTTAATGATGAATAAGATTAGGGGATTTTCATTGTGTATCCCAAAGGTTTCAGAGAATTCATTGTTTACCCTCAACTTATTTAAAAATGCACCCGGTATACTCAAGATCGCCAAAAAATTACCATACCCTTCCTGATTAATGGAGAGTACTTTTGTTAATAGCACCTACTTTATGTTAAACGCCCTGTTAAAGCTTATGGGAAATAGAGAGGAGGGATTCTATAAGGGTAATGGGATCAATTAATATTAGTTGGGGAGAGAGTAAGAGGGGTTTAACATAAATTAGGGAGCGATCTGTTGAATGATTATTTTCTGCTAGCCATTTAAGCATTTATGGTTAATTTTTTTTTTGCAAACCTATTAGAAATTACATTTATTTGAGCTTCTGTATATGTATCACTTTATGTGCATGTGAAATTGTTTTGTACTTCACATGAAGAGTGGTCCCTTTTTGGGCTACCTCTGTAGTTAATTCTTTTACTAAAAGACGATCTGTGTAGAAGCTCTTTTTAGAGATTACAATTTACACAGCAGTATTGCACACACATGCATGAAGGAGTTGCTAGTGATAGAGTAAACCTTTGCTTTTAATATGAGGTGTAGTCACTAAAAAATTATATTTGAGGGCAGCTTTTGATTTCCAGTCGTGTATAAGTTCATTCTATATGTGTTTTTGTCGTTGGAGGCTATGATACAATATGTGCTTATTTACATTTTACATGCATGGCCACCATTAAAACTCTCTTGCTGGTCCTCTTTCTTTCAAAGCTTTGATTTCACTTTTGTAATATCTCGTTGTTCCACCGATATGTTCTCATGCACAATGTGGACTGACAAATCTAAATTCTTTGCAGAAATGTCATCCACGGAAGTGACTCTGTTGAAAGCGGAAACAAAGAGATTGCTCTGTGGTTCCCTGAGGGCGTTGTCAACTGGCAGAGCAGCCTCCACTCCTGGGTTTATGAATAGACTTTTACCTGCTTGAAATATTTCACTTGCCATAGCCCTCTAGAACTTAATTAGTTAAGACTTGTCAATTTCTTGAGAAAACAGCGTTGGTTGGTAATTCTATCCTTTTTTTTTGTTTGTGGTTCTGTTTAGTGTTGTTGCCTTAATGTATGTTGCGGGAGAGTTTGGTGACTAGTTATACTATTAAATGAAATATTGATCGGGTTTCTACTCTATATATGGCGTTGCAATGTGATTTATGCTTAAACAAGCCATTTTTTGGCTAATTGTCGTGTTTAATGCATATTTCCTTGTCCAAAATTGGGAAAGCCTGGATTTTCCCCATGTTGTGATGGAGGCTAACTAATTTGGAGAAGAGTTATCTTGAGATAAAGCGAGTGGATTATATTGACATGCTTGTTCTTCAAGTTCTACAAAAAAAAAGTGGACTTTATTTGACAGCGTTAGCTACTTTTTTTTTTTTTTGACAAGGTTGTTAGCTACTTCAATTTGAACAATTTTACCGTATTTTGAACTCATTTCCCACGCAGTGGGACAATGCTTGATAGTATACTGTTTAACTGTTGTCATCCTGATGGCCTTGTTGACTTAGGTGGTGTGGCAATTACTACGTGTTTCAAGTGTTTTACCAATTGCCAGAAAACGTCACAAGTTTCCAGCCAGTAGTTGGCTTGCTGTTAGCCTGTTATACGTGTGTTAAGTGTTTTACCAATTGCCACCCACACCACCAACAAGCTGCCCACCCACCCAAAGATGCACGATACTTGCATCCACAGTTTAAAAAATATGCAAACAAGAGAAACCAACTCTAATAACTGGATAATAGGGAATGAGCCTATTCTCGAGGTTATAGCTTAACCGTTCGCCATTCACGCTACAACGCAAGGATGAAACAATATGATTATGTATGTATGAGCAAAGAGTTCTATTTCAGAATCAAGAGATGCTCCACTAGTTAGAAATTGAGAGGTTGACAGTGATCTTCATTAAGAGAGTATCCTTGAGCTAGAAGTGCCTCTTTGCATCCATCACCATGAATTTTCAAAAGGCACCAGAACATATACCATCCGCCCTTCTGGCCAGATGCATGCTAGCTGCTCCTGCTTCCAGGATATTTAACATTCACATTCTCGCCTCTTGAAAATACAAAGAAAAACGCACGAACTAGCAACTACTTGAAACATCCAATTAAGAAAACCCAAGCCCTAAAATATGGCATATTTTCATCGACAAGATAAAACTGGCCACCTAAAAGCAATTCAGTTAGGTACTAATACTGCTGATTTATGATCTTGGGAACTTGAAAAGCCACTCTCCTAAAGCCAAACTGACAATGAATTCAGGTTTTGAAGATGGCGCACCAAATCTTCTGGGACCAGCACCATCCAGTTAGGCATAAAAGCCAGAGAAATACCCGTGGAAGGAATGGACTACTTGAATAAGGGTATAAATGTTTCCAACATCCCGCATCTAGATTTCATCTTGATTTTCTTGGGAGCTACCTATTTAGAGAGAAGGCTATATGATGGTAGGTCTTCAAGCCGCACAATGTCCTCAAGCATCATTTCTCTCTCAAGCTGACGGCGCGTAGCCTTCATCACCGACTACACAAAAAAAAAGGACAATGAGCAAATGAGTGAAATATAAAAAAAGTTCAGCCAGTACAGGTAAGAACACAAGCACTAAGCACTACTCAGATAATCTTTTCAATTTTTCATCACTAAAGTGATCGGAAATTGCATATATAGTACACATACAAAAACGAAGAACCAGGACACAAACTCAAACCAAAACTAAAGATTTCAGGACCATGTAGACTAAAGATTTCAGGACCATGTAACATTGGTAACAAAATGACATGGCGAATTGTTCCACAGTGCAAAAGCAAAATAATGTAGCCTCACAAATCACAATCTAATAAGCAATAGCAAGCACAGGAAGATCACTGAGTCTAAAGACAAATTAGTATGAAAAAGGAGCAAAACAGAGCTTCAATATTCACGACTGGCAGATTCGACAAACTTAGGCATGGTAGACACACATGTAACCTTTTCAGCTTCTGCAATATATATCTGCTGAAGAGAACTTACATTGAAGTCCATGTATGAAGCATGCATCTCAAGCCATAGATGGTCAAGCAGTTTGAATGTGATGCAATACAGTAGATCAAATGCCGACTCATTCTCTGCCAAAGGTAAACGCAAAGTATTCTAAGAAAAGCCAATCACACAAGATATGATATTCCAATCAATACTGGACGATCTGTAATGGAAGTGAAATTACCTGCAAGAAACTTTAGAAAAATTGCTCCAACCAGTGTTCGTGGCTTGACTGGAAATATTAGACACAAGGTTAGCATACCCAAAGTTCGCAATATTCCTCTAAAAGAATTACTGAAAAAAGATTATCAGCACAATAGTAAGTTTGCATTGAGAAGATACTTAGATTAACTATCACAATTTAGAGATAAAAATCTACATTTTATATAGTGCAATTAGTACAGAAGGGAAAGCTTAGAATATAAGAGGCAACACCTATGTAAAGAGAAAGATCAATACCATAATATCAGGCTATCAGCAATAAGAACATATATATAAAAAGCATTGACTGATTTCAAGTTGAAAATTTACATATCTGTTCAAGGAACGCAACTAATATCAGATGCGTTTCAGGCACCACAAACCCTATGTTACATTAGATATAGATGTCCAATCCCAGATCAACTGTTGTACAAGAGCAATATTGAATGATGGATAAGAGAACTTTCAAACTGCTAATATCAATAAAACATATAACTCCGAAACCTGGAACCACTAATAGTTAGATACAAAATTCAAATATGGCCAAATTCTATGGAACATCAGACAGAACTATTCCTCTTCAAGTAGCAGATAATGGATGCAATCAGAACCTGTGGTCTAGACTCTAGCCTCTGAATTCTATGAAACATCAAACAGAACTACGGAATAGTTCCTCTTCATATAGCAGATATTGGATGCAATCAGCACCTGTAGTCTAGACGTGGAATCTAGACTGCTTATTAGACAAGTCAAACTTACAGAAAAGAAAGTTGCATACCTGCTTCAAGGTCTAGCATCTGGATCAGCATGAATGTTATATTCACACCAGCTACAGCAAATGGGTATTCCCACATAGCTCGTTCTCCTTCCTGCTTGCGCAGAAGGTCCTGGAATGATTTCTGGAGAAAATAATAAAATCGTGCATGTTAGTATACCTATTAAAAACAGTACAAAGCAAAAAAATGCAGTGAGCTAGAGGCTTAAAATGGCTGATGGTTGGGTTTGGTGCATAGACATGCAATGATGTTCCGTGTGTATAAATCTAAATAGAATCTCTCCATGCGATTGATTTGACATAATCATGGTAGAAAAGTATAACATACATCAAACTATACCATGGAAAAAAATATTAATTGGATAATGTGCCAAGATACCATGACAAAGAGTCAAAGATAATATGGACCATTCAGCACAGTCAAGGAAGCATGATGTGATTTGTCAAAACTACTGAGACGAGACCAGCTTCTCCATATCCAACTCAATCAAACAAAACCAGAAAATTTTAAAAAGGAATGGATGCAAAATTTATATTGCACAGATAAAGGTTTGTCAAAAACTAAATTGAGTGCCAGTGATCTGACGTATAGCTTCGGAAAAGGAAGAATCTAGAAAGAAAAAGAGATGCAAACAAACCTGAAAATTTCTAGCAAAAATAACAAGTTCTCCAAAGATATGTAGCCACCGCCCTGTTGAGTATTGCAGAATAAGTAACTTCCAATTACCAAGATTAACCAAAACAAAGGAAGGCCCAAAAAACAAAAAGATGCTGAGGTACCTGAAATCTGTAGATGGATCTTTCCCCTGCCATCCCATTTCCTTCCACTGTTCAGATACCAAATCACGAAGTTCTTCACCTGGAAAGGCAGCATTCCACAACGCCTTCAAAGCTTCCTTCTCAACAGTCAACATCACCACCAAGAATAGTGAGTAGCAGCACAAAAGCATTGCTCTCTATATATACTACATGCCACTTTTGTAGACTTAAGAAGACAGAAAATATAGAAACCAATTATAAATGGCACATTGAAAACAGTAACCCATATCAAATCTCTAAGAATCCAAAAAGACATGGGGGAAGGTACCTGATGTTCTGGGTTTGAGCTATCATAGCCAACATCTATACGGCTCTGCAACCGTTGCAAGCACTCTTCCTGAAAAAGCATGAGCCAAAACAAAGTCAGAGATCGTAAAAATCTTATAATCTCAGCATGTCCAACAAATAAAAGAAAAATAGCAGATGAATTACATAGAAAAACATTCCTCCTAATTCAATGACATGTATATTAAAAAAACCTAAAGCATAAACTAGATATGAAATTTGCTATCAGCATGAGAAACATCTTGCCAAACGTATTACCACCAACATAAGCAAATGCTAAATGAGTACCAAAACCATAACTAGTGAAAACACTCCACAACCAATTCATAGAAATTAACAAACCAGCTAAGAAGGTGCCATGTAACGATAGGCGCTAGGAGCTATCCCAAAAAATAACCAAACAAAATGCGAAACCTTATTTGGTCAGCTGCTTCAATCTCAAATTCATACCTGTGACGGAGTCAAATCGAATGACGGCCGAGCATCACTATCTCGTCTTTGAGCACAAACGCATGAGAGACCCTTACCTAGCCAAGCTGTTGATCCTGCAACAACCTCAGCTGCAAAACATAACCATCAGCCACGAAATACAATCCTCAAGAGTACTAAATTCTAAAAAAAACCAATATAAACACGATCAATTCCCAACAAAGTGAACAAAAACCTCTAAAATAAATAATTAAACACCTAATAACACTAACTCATCACAGCAGATATTGACTATTGTTCTCAACCGAATCGACTTTTCCAAGCAATGCTACAAATTATCATCCACTCAACAGTATATCAACTACATACAAAGCATAAACAATAACGACGACTACAATTTCGTTCCGAATAATTTAAGATAAGATTATCACCATTTCCATAGAAGACTATGGGTGGATGCAGTTGATCCATATTTTTTTTGCTCAAACTTGCTGACAAATGAGCAGAAAGAATCATTACAACAGCTCCTCCACTCCAGCAACTTGTCTCAATACACCGTTAGGATTTAGAGCAGGTAGCCTACTACAACTTACAAAAACAACTTTTATACAATATTATTTGTTGTGACTAAGTAAACGACGAACGTGAGGCCAAACATTCTCAAGACTTCAGTCATTCTCTGAACTATCAATATCCAGCTAACGCACAGCTCCTACCACCAATTGACTATACTAACAACAAAGCAACTTAGTTCAAACAATTGCAATTATTTTTTTTGAATAAAATAACTACAGAATGAATGAATTGGTCATATTGCGTCATTTTAATTATTTATTTCGTTTGCGTAATCCGTATCAATAATTCAGTTACAAAAGAGAGAGGAGAGAGAAAGTACCGGAATTCGAATGGCAAGAACCGCGGTCTAAACCTTGAGAAATTCTTCGCACAGCAACAAAAGAACCACCTCGGTCCTCCATTATCAGGCGAAAACTAAGGTTTAATCGAACTCAAATTTTGAACTCATATGGAAAATTTTGAGAAAATTCGAGATTATTATTATTCAGCAGAAAAGATTTTTTTTTCTCGTCACTTTCTCTCGCTTTCACACTTTACGAAAGATGAAGGAATCAATGCGAAAGTCGCGAATTCAATCAAAATGCGGAAAAAGAAAATTGAAAAAGATAATGCGAAGAAAAATTCAAAGAATCAATGCTGATGATAAAAAGTCTGTAAAAAAAATGAACACTCTCCAAGAAATCGAACCGCCAAAAAACGCCGATCTCGAACTCAAAATCGACGCAGAAAACAAGAAAGGATTTCTTGAACGAAAGGAAAATGAGAGAAAATGGAGAGAGAAAATCTTTTCGGAGAGAGAAGTTAGGGTTTCGAGATCTGCAAGATAATCGCCATTGCCAAACTTTCTCTCTCTCTCTCTCTCTTCAACCTCGCGCCTCTCTCTCTCTCTAAATCCTCGAAGGCGTTAAGCGTTTGTTAGGATGGGACAGCAGTGTTTCACGACTTTTTTTGTGTGGAGCATGAAATGGAAATTAGATTTCATTTATGTTAAATTTCCTAATAATAGTGTGTTGTAAACTTGTAATAATGGTATTTATGGAGTAGTATTAGTAGGGTAAGTTAATGAGTAATTGTGATATTAGAAAGAATTTCTTAAAAAGGTACTTAATAAATTACAATTGTTGCTTTTGGGCTTTAGCTTTACGAGGGAGGACACAAGAAATGGGAGGGTTTATGTCAATTGTGTATTTTGAAAAGGAGTGGACCTTGGGGTGATATAAAAGCAAAGTTGATTATGAGACGAGAGGAATGGAAAGCATGTCGATTAAAAATTAGGTAATATTCTCTTTCATTCTTCTAAAAATTCTTATCTTATTTGAAATTATTGTATAATTTTAAAAATGGATGCTTCCTCCAACCTGGAATAATGCGCACACTTATTTATTATATTGGTTACAATTATCGCTTCTTTTGTAGATCTTCCCATGAGCATTTCTATTTTCCACACTAAACAAACAACTATTACACTTTCTAAGAAGTAGAATTTTTTACATTGGAATTTCTTAAAAATGTATACTTCCCGCATTTAACTAACCCCTTTTGATCAAACAATGGGATGAAACCTACTTTTTCTTTCCTTCAATGTAAAGCTACACACTTCCCTACCGGATAAAAGATTGTGATGACCAATATATTACCAATTTGGCTATTATCGTCTTTAATTAAATGTCATTAAATTCATTAATATATGATATAGTATATTAAAAATATTGATTGAAACAAATCTAATAGAATCTAAATTATATCTTTTATAATTGCAAAAACTATTTACCATATGAGGAAAAAAAATCAAAAACAAGAAAAATATTTTAGAGAGCGGTTTTGAAGGGAAAGTATGAATGACTTCCACTATGTCTTGATATTTTTACTTTATTAACCATTTACATACCTTTTAGGAAATGTCTTGTAGAGAGAAAAAGTAGGTGGGTAATTGTGAGCCCGAACTCTAAAGAAAATATAAAAAGAAAAGTCACCAAAAGAAAAATAGAACAAATATTTTAAAATATAAGAACTATTAATTAAGAAAAACAATCAAATTCTATAATCCTTTGACGATTCAAACTTATAAAGAAAATAATGTAAATCACTTATACTTTTATATACCAATGCTATATATTCGTTGATGTTATGATTTACATTAGAGATTTATTAATTTTTTCCAAATGTTTTGTATTATATTAAGAACAAATGCTCCTATGGATTAGAGGGAATGATGATAAAGATATGAAAAAAGTAATTTCATTCCTAAAATGTCCTAGCAATTAGGGATAGAAACGTAGGGTAGACGTGCTCTAAGCCTCTAACTTTAGGTGGCTTTTTTTAATGCATTAGTCACTTATTCAACATATGACATTGTCACAACTCACATGCATGGTTGACCATGGTCTCTTTTCAATGGTGGTCAATGTGTGTGGGCTTAGACTTTTTCCCAAAGCACCTTGAGCATTACATTTCATTTTGATTTGATGTGAAGTTTCCTCTTATCAGTTTTACTTTCTATTGGAATTCTTTGAGTTTTGCATTATGTATAAATCAATGTTGACAATAATTTTTTCTATCAATATAAAAAAATAATTATTAATACATAATATTTATTGGGTTTATATCAACGTATATTTTTAAAATATCATATTCTTATAATTTGAACTACTTTCCGCATTTTTAAGTTCCAACGTTTTACCTAATAACATTATGCATATCTTAAACTTGACCGGTAATCTTAAAAACAATATCATAACAAATTTTTAATTGTTGCCATGATAGAATTTGGTCCAACTCAGTTGGTAGGAGTCTCTACTCGATATAATTATCACCCGCACATAAGGCTTTAAACTCGAGTGATTGCTTTGTGGTACTCTTATAATTATATCGAGGTAGGACACATAATTATATCGATTGACAATAATTTCTTATTTTTGATACAACATAGTTGCGTGTTATAGCAACAACTTATATATCACACCTTTTATGTGGTGACCGTTGGAACCACAACCCTATCAGTAGACTATTTTAATGGAGATTTAGTCATAGAACGAAGGTGATAATTTTACAACAATATTGTCAATCGCTCTTTTCATTTTCCTATGTCAAATTGCAAGCCGTGCTGAAGATATTTGGATACGAATTAATCGTTCTGAGTAAGTTCGTTCAAAGCTACTTTCCAAGAGGCTAATCTCGAGGTGGACTAGTAGAACCAATTAACAAATGGACCTTTTTTTTTTTTGAGACAAATGGACTCCTAATATATGTTCTTCTTAACTAAAAAAGAAGAGGAACTTTGGGTTAATAGTTGTACTAGTTCTTCAAAAGCTTGGATGCTTCAACTACTATAAAAAGGTTGGTAAACATGGAACATTGTGGCAAGCCCCATGATAGGTTTTAGTCAATGGGCACCACTGTTTTAAGAATGATGGTTAGATAATCTATAGTTAGGTTTGCCTTAGATTGCAACAAATAACAACGCAAAAAAAAAGCACTTTAAGAAACCAGAGATGACCGGGTTCTTACCACATGGGTTGCTTGATAGCATACACCATGTCGGATATGATGTTAAAAACCCCACGCATTTACCCCACCGAAAGTTTGCTTCTGCTTGTTTGCGCATGATCATATCACATATAGCTTCAAAAGCCTCTTTGTTTTGGTCCACACGCATCTATCATTATAATCATCCACAAACCCATATGCTCTGTAATTGAAAAGACTTGAAGTCCAAAAGTACCGTCTTTGAATTAGAGCTTGAATAATTAGTATTACAAGTCAAAATTGTGCAAGCATGAAAACATATTAAGTAGACTCTTCGCCTTTCTGTTTTTTGCAAACATGAGTCGTCGAGCCCTTGTTCATCTTGGCTTCTCGGCGTTCCCTCTTTACTCCCTTCGGTTTGTAAGGAAGGGCCATTTCTCCAAGCTGAAGACCAATGGTTAGATATATTAGCTCGTGGTAAAGTAATGCATGAAATTTGTGACACTCAGACTAATTTGTGTAGTATGAATTACAGTGACATTGTTTTCTTAAAGCAAATGTTTCATCTCATTAAAATAAACACGGGTATTCTTATGTTGTAAATCACTTCTCCTAACGAAACAATAGCCAAAGTCATGCCAAGATATGGACTAAAGGAGTACATAACTGGGAAAATAAATAGATATGAATCAAACTAACCTTCTGATCTGGCATATAGATCTTTCCTGTCTTGCCCAGTAATGGATCTCCTTTGACATTTTTTGAGCTACATTATGATAAACAAAAAAAGACACAAAGTGCCCAAGGTTATTGTCTGAAGCAGGGGAAGAAAATGTAATCTTGGTGCGTTTTGTTTCATTTATATTCCTAATTTCTCAGTACGTTATTATTCCCTATTTAATAAAAGAGTGCACTTGGGAGAAAATTGCAGAAGCTTTTGCAAGCAAACCTTCTTTTGTGCGATCCGGGGCAGTCTTCATAGCTTCTTTCCTCAAGCCTTCATTAGGAAGACGATGTCGCCTAACTACCAAATCCATAGAAGGGCCAACTTCAACCAACTCCATTCTTGGAACAACAGTTCCAGATTTCTTTAGCCTCAATGCACAGTGACTGAGGTACACCTTATTTGAAGAAACAGCAGTGCATACGTAAATACGATCCACTCCAGCAATGTTCAAATTTTCAACTACCTGCAACAGTTGAATTCGATATGAACATCATGTTGCCTTATTAGAAACAATAATAAGAATGAAATTTGGGGTCTTATATAACATACCTCTCCTCTTAACAAACCCAAGAGAACCTCCTTTAAATGCTTCAGCTCGTCAACATTCTCAAATCCTTCACCAATGAAAGCTATGAGAGGTTTGGACCCCAATCCCCGGAACAATCTTTTATCATATGAAAAAGATTGGAGCGACCTAAAATTCTCAACCCCAACTTCTACCAGATCATAAACGTGGTGATCGCAAAAACGCCCAATAACAAGATTGTCTGGCCGTTTTTTTGAGTGAGAACCAAACTGCCAATACAAAGCAAACAAACGACTTAGAAGGTTGATGGACCACATAAATAAGAAATCTACAAGCCAGCAGAGAGTGAATTGTGAACCCTAGCACTCAATCCCATCAATAAAGATAGGGGCCTCATCCAAAAGACAGGTTCAACACAGTCACAAAGTAGTAAAGCAAGGAGCATAAGCTTCCAGTACTAACGAGAAACACTATGGAGATAGAAGCAAAACTCAAAAAAATACAGACAGGCATGAATGCTTTCAATTGCGCCTAAAGAAGGCATTAGGGTGAGCCTCTACAACTTTGGCTTCAATGCTTCTTTTTGGAAGAACCTAAAATAGAAGCAATGACATTAAATTTTGGAACAAAAAGAATTTAATCATGTAAGTCATCAATTTATGAACCCAAGCTTTTGTTTCATCATATATGAACAGAAGCTTATAGTTCATATTCCGTCCCAAAACGTAATGTCACTAGTTCTATATCAGTTCATTCAAAAAGAAAGTCGTTCGTATTTAGATACTAGGAATCCACTAACTTCTTCTCCCTCACTATTCACTAATCTTCTGGTTCCCAAATAAGCCAACTAAGGTCTACTCACCGTTACAACTTACAAACCACAACATGAGAATATACTTGTAACCTCTATGTATGTCACACAAAAATTTAACAAAAACCTAGAAATAAAAATGTCTTTAGCAATGCTAGAGTTGGCATAACGAAGCAAATTAGGTGCCTAGCTTTTGGGGAACAAGAATTGTTGCAATCATGGAGACAACTGATCAATCGAAAGACCAGGCAAACCCCTAAACCCCTTACCCATTAATTTAGCAAGGTCCATAATCAATATGGAAATTTCTTCGGCCGATATATAAATGCCACCTTGCAAGGCCCAAATAGGGAGTAGAGCATTGCTTGCAATAACATGGCACAGTAAGGCACTAAACTCTAAATTGTGTGATTTACCATAAACCTTCACAATTCTTGTGCAGCACTAGGTTATGATCTATGTGAATCAGGGTTTGTGATTCAAGAAAATACCTGACACATACTAAGAGATACCAACAAAGTCATGTTTATCACAAACTAATACCTGTAACAAGTCAGCGTAGGTTTCTAATGTTCTGCAAGGAGTACAAATGCTAAAGCAGCAAATTGACTATCTCCTCCCATCTTTACCAAATAAAAGATAATGCTTGAAGACAGCCAATACAAACACAATCATTAACTTGTTCCAATATCGCAAGTCCAACTCTTACCCTTGCTCCCACAATTGGCTAAATCACCCAAGTGGTTGGTCAAAAGAAAGAAAAAAAGCAATTATCTAGATACACGTAGGGAAAGTGCACATCTTCAAGAAAATACAAAACCTTTATGAATCCAAGACACATTATTATATAGTCTTTCAAGCAATAACACCAATCAGAATTTTTCCAACTGCAATTACCCACCAGTCAAGCCACTAGTAACAAACCTTATAGAGACTATATACATAAAAATTCTATCAGCTGTGAAAACCTCGGCCAATCACCTAGTTTCCCTCACTGATGAACCAACTCTGAAAATCCAAATAGCATACGAAAACCCATGATATTACTCGAATAGGAGAATTACCCATTACACATAAAAAATGGCCACAAAACAATGGCAAAATTTTACATCATGACATTGTAAATAATTCCTTTGCTTTATAAGTTGCAACATGAAGGGAGGTATGAGATTATACGAGATGAACATTACGAGCAGAGATGCAAAAAAAGGTGTGAAAAGACCATGTGAAGCCACAAGCTAAAAAAGGTTCTTTGTTACTAATTCTAGACTTTCAAAATGGAAAAGTGTTACAAATAAAAGACAAGTACAATGTTTCTAGCTTGTGCTAAACTACAATTTGAAGCACAAAGACAGTAAAAATGTTTTCAAAGAGTGTGTATTTATCACTTAAATACCGTTCAAAGTGCAACCATCAACCAATTTTATTATAAATCAAATATTTTCCATAAACTATTATGACTCATCCAACGTTCAATCCTAGATATCTATTCTAGTTTCTCTATGAATATAGATTATAATTTCATCATTGGCATGTTCTCATGTGCATGATCTAGATATATATAGAGGCTAATTCTGACAAACCAATGCCAAAATACAACATAACATAGAGCACATATATTTTAGTCTAGCCATTTCGCAACACCAATATATACAGCTTCCCTTAGGTGCACCTCGGAATATATGCTCCAAAGTAATTAAACCAAAAGGAGACCCCTTATGTAGATGTCTCCACACCACCCCACAGATGCTCCAAGGTTTTATGAGAAAAATAGATGACTGAGACCTATACACCATTCCATTTTGCATCACTAACTCTTAGTCAAGGTAGTTGCTCAAAATGATGATTTACTCTAAGCCCAGCACACAAAGAGAAACAAATTGCAGCGCAAAAATAGTGGCAGTGTTACGCCCTATTTGGTCTAGATATGGAAGGCCCAAAACATTTGTTCGAAGAAAGAAGAGACACAAAGGAGACCATGAGACCACACAGGTTCCATAGACAGTAGGGAGTACATCTAAGAGCTTGAATGCAATAGTCAGCAGCTTAGCTCTCCAAGCACATTTGGATAGTAAGTAAAGAAAGCAAAAGGTAGTGAGATTAGTGTTTTTTAACATGAACCGTCTCATGTGAATGTTCAAGATATTGCATCATTACTACCAAACACGTGTTCTCTTCATTATTTTCAATAGAGATGCCGATAATCAGCTCTACTCAAAATAGATAAGAAAAAATAACACGCGATACAATCTAGTGGATATGCATATCTCTTAATTCAATAAGAGCCTTTCCATGAAACTTAACACATAAATTTTAATACCATCCCTTCCACCAAACGAGCTGCCATTCAAATCTCAACTACGCAATCATATCCACAATTCAATTAACCACATCATAATCGCCCCATAAGCAAGATCATGAAATTGTTAGATGATGTACTCACCAAAAAGAGGGAACAATCAGTCTTCTGAGAAAAGAACTCCAAATTAGTTTCACCCCCGGCTTCGAAAGGCCTAATTTTATCATTCTTCCTAGTGTACTTGACCGAACTTTCCTTCTTAAGAAGATAAAGTTCAGTTAAAACTGAATTAAGTACATTACTTGTCTTTGTACCATGAAGAAACAGTGTCTTCTTCTGACCTTCCACCTACAAACAACAACGAAATAACAGAAATCACACACAATTATAACAAAAAAGAGTGGAAAAATCAAGCAAAAAAGGTGAAAAACTTACAAGTTTTGGGGCTCGTTTTCAAGCTCTCGTCTACCTCTGTGTGTTTTTGCTGTTTTAATTCTCAACATTTTTACAACTGCACCATTCAAAACCCACGAATAACCAAAAATTAATATGGAAAACTAAAATTACTTAGACCTAATTCCCGAGAAATATAACAAAATTTCAATTTATGAAATTCGACCTACTTTCTCTATGATTTCTCTCGCATTCAATGAATATTATGGAGCAAAAATTTGGGATATATACATAAAAATTAGCGAAATTTTAAACATTCTGAAATCGCAAAATTAAAGAGGAGAGAGAAAGTACCAACGACAAATTACAGAGACGGTATTCGGCGGCTGCCGCAGGTTGTTAGGAGAGAGAGGCGGGAGGTTTTTCGTTAGCAAAGAAAGGGAACAAGGGAGGGTTTTAGGAACTTAACCTATTTCTTTTTTTTTCCTTTGTTTTTCCTTTTTCCCCTTTTGTGTGTTGCGTCGATGAAAGGAGGAAGATTTGTCACTATGGGTGTTTTCATGGGTGATTTTGTCTTTTTTTTGTTGATAATAAGTACACCTGTTTCAAACAAATTACAAAGCGGGATTGTTAAACGTCACTACGAAATTACTTAAAATCGCCCAAAGTCATTTTTATATGACTATTTTACCCCTCCTCATTTCCACACCACCCACCACCCCACCCTCACCACACCGCCACCACCGGCCGCCCACCACCCACAAAGTGAATATTTTTTTTATACCGGGCGATGTGGAGGAACGTCTAGCCAGGACGTTCGGGCCATGGGAGAACGTCCCGGCAAGATCGTTCCTCCACATCGCTATTAGGTATAAAAAATTCGCTTTCAAGCCAACAAAGATTCACGAGGAGAGAGAAACGTCTTGGGTGCTTGGTGAGGATGGGAAGGAATGTCCTGGGCTGCCGGGTGGTTTCTCGCGCAAAGGGGCGATGGTGCGGTGGTCGCAGGATTCATGAGGAGGAGAGAGAAAATAGGGCGAGAGAAAAGAGAGATGGAAGACTAAGGGAGAGCGAGGAAGGGTTGCGGCGTCCCTTGGTGGCGCGCCGGAGTCCTTAGTGGCGCGACTAGATTGCGCCGTGGTGGTTGAGGAGTGGTGCTACGGTGGCGCTCACTAGTGGCTTTGGTGGTTGTTGGGTTGAAGAAAATAGAGGAAAAAGAGATGGCGGACTATAGGTGGGGTTGGTGGTTGTGGCAAGGGGGTGGTGGACCTGGGTGGTGGCAAGGGAGGTGGATGGTGGTGGAGTGAGGTGGCGGAGATGGCTGGTGGTTTAGGGAAAAGAAAGAAAAGGTTATAAATGTCATTTCAACTTTTTTTGGGCGATTTTAAGTAATTTTGGGGCGACGAATAAAAGTTCAGATTACAAAATGTTCCATGGGTAATTTTGTCATTTACCCGTTTTATAAATTTTTGCAACGTTTGGTCTTTTGAGTTAAGAGTAATGGAAGGGACTCGAACTTTGATATAAGTTATCATTAGGACCTGAACTTTCAAAGTTATCATTAACGACCTATGGTTAAGTTTTTGAGTTAAAACTACTAAAAATAAAAGGAAAATAAAAATATTTTTTTCTTTAAAATGAAAAACCACTTTGCTATATTTTCTCTTCCGTATGTCATTCCACCACCACCAACCCTAAATTAAATAAATCAGCCACTATCTTCAAAATTATTGCTCGCCACTTAACCTACCCTCCATCGTTTCCTTATTAACAACCAAACCATCCTCAACACTATAAAATTTTTAGGAAAATTGGATTTTAATAATCCAACCTTTAAAAGCTGTCTTATTAAAAAGGTCCACTTATGATTTATTTTTGAATAATCCAACCTTTTAGTGGTATCTTCCCACAATGGTCATTGACTGTTGGAACCGATATAACGGGTTAATTGTGACACGTGTCACACTCTCGTTAGTCACACCATTTTCTCCCTCCTCTACCTCTTTTCCTCCACAACCACCACCACCTAGCTAGCCATCACTACCCCCCCCCCCACCCCCACCCCTTTACCCCCACCCCCCGCGCCCCACCCCCACCCCCCACCCCAAGCCGCAGGCCCCCACCCTTCACCCAAAGCCGCTCGCAGCCCCCACCCCACCCCCCCCCACACCCGACCCGCCGCAAACCCCACCCACCCCACCCACACCCGATTCCCCCCCCACAAGACACCCCCCTACAATCCCCCCGCCCCTCGCGTGTAGCCTACCCCGCCACCCTCCCTCTCGCCCCCTTCGCCCCATGCCCCGTCATCCCTCCCTTATACTCTTCTCTCCCTTCGTCTCTATTCACCCCCTCTCCTCTCCTCTCCCTCTCCCCGAGCTTTCCCGGCACCACCACTATTGACGACGATCACCACCACCACACACAACCACCGCTCGAAGAGAAAGATCGTACAACCACCACGACAAATACACACGATTCGAGGAGCAGAGAGATATGAGGAAGATAGAGAAGCAGCGACGAAGGGGGAGGGGTGGGGGGGTCAAAGTTGGCTGGGCGGGTCCCGGTGGAAGGGGGGTCAAACTTGATATGGAGATGAAGGAGGAGGAGATATAAATGGGTAGGAGGGGGAAAATTACAATTTCAGTCACAAGTCACCCGGGGCCACTATGGTAAGATACCACCAAAAGGTTGGATTGTTAAAAAATAACTCATATGTGGGACTATTTTAAGCAAGACCTTTTAAAGGTTGGATTATTATAATCCAATTTTGCAAGTTATAAGCGGTTAGAGTTAAAAAAGTTTTAATATCAAGGATTTCAAATATATAATAATTGTGCCAATCATGTTAATGTAGCCATATTTACAAGGTAATTTTTTTATTCATTGTCATATTTTACTTCTTCTATTAAAATGGAATGTCAAGAAGTTAATTTAGAGATAAACAACTTGAAAAAATGATAGTCCTTGATTTGCATAGACGGGACAACAGTTAATGATATACAAGGCATTCGTAATCCTAGGCTACAATTAAAGAACTCATATGTACAATTACGATATTAACTTATAGTAGGAAATATATACAGTACATATATTCTATCACAAATTCACTAGTATTTTGAAATATCTTAATGTCTCTTTACTACAATAATTGGGCCTGTTCGTTATCGTTTTTTGTTTTTAGTTTTCGGTTTTTTGAAAACTAAAAACAAAAAACAACGAAATCGAAAAGTGATTTTCACTTTTTAGTTGTCGGGCCAAAATCGCCATGTTTCTAATAATTTTGACCTATTCTTTATCCATTATAGGACATATATCATATGACTTTTAAATACAAAAACCAAAAAAACCGAAAACCCCAAAGTGCTACCGAACGAGCCCTTAGTGATAACTTATATCAAAGTTCGAGTCCTTCCATTACTCTTAACTTCTTTGGTCTTTTACACTACGAAGGAAAAATAGACATGAATAATTCTACCTTTTGCTCATCAGCCGAAAATCTTTTGGATTACTCCATAATAATCCCACCCTTCTACCCTAACTGCCTATTTTCGTCCATATGACCTGTCATCTACTGAATAGGTTAGAGAACAACTCAAACCCAGCCACAACCATTTCTCTCCGATCTACTTCTCACCACCGCCACCCACCATCTCCTTCCTTTCTCTTCCACCTTTTACCACTATTGCCATTCGACCACCACAAACCAT
>CANSZD010003439.1:0-180000 GCA_947648045.1 Beta corolliflora
GAGGAAATAAGGAGAATCTTGATAGGGTTTCAAACAACCATAAATCTGACTATTGGGGCGCCATAAGGAAAGGAGAGTTTAAAGTTGGGGGCTCGTCGCCTGAGTGATGCGAGCCCACCATGAATGTCGTGAGCTGCTGCTGCTCTTTTTGCATGTTACACAAGGACACAGAGAGGAGCGCATTTGTCAGTCTGATAAAGGAGTATGGGAGGGGCAGGGGTTGAAGGAGTGATCAATGTTTAAGTATTTAGCTTAACATATCTTCATTAACTTTACAGTTGACATCACCCCTTCCTCTCATTTATTAAAAAAATTCCATCTGTCTCTCCCAGATAACTTATTTTAGGACTAAATGTTTCACTTCTAAGGTTTTCAATCCAAAGCTAAATAGTAAATAACAATGAAGTTCTTTGCATAGACTTTGTAGAAAATAAGTGATCCTTTAGCTTTCCAATTTGTTTCATCTAGGGCTATGGAAAAGTATTTAGCACTTGGGAAGTACTATGTTGACTTCCCAAGATTGTTAGAAAACCAAAAATCACACCAATAGCCATTACAATGTGAGAGTTAAGTAACTCTCTTTTTCCCCATTGCGGAGTTACAGCAGAATACAGAGTATCTGGAGCAAACACTCTGCCTTTTGACCACAAAAGGGATGTCAACATAACAACTATAAAAGCATGGAGAAGAGACCATTTAAAGGGAATGACTACTATGATAGTCATCACGTAGATGTGGCAATCAAAAGAGTGGCTTCAAAGATTTAGAGGCCAATTACTATATGCCATATAAAGTGAATTCTAAAAAAACATTATAAAGAGAGGAAAGAAACCAAAGAGAAGGAATGGTTTATATTTCATGGAAGAAGAAAAAAAAAACAACTTGACCCTCCATTAGGAAAAAACATTGGAAAAATAAAATATTAATTGAATAGATACAAAGGTTCACCTATGGTCATTTATGATAATAAGATATAGAATGGGAAACGAGAAATGAAGAACATCCAACAGAAATAAGGGGAAAACCATGTCAATATGTAGAGAAAGAGAGATATGAAAAGTAATCACCTAAACCCAACGCCAGTATGTTTGGGAAGAGGACGTGTGCAGTAGAATAGCAAGTGAAACTGAAGTACGGTTAATATCACAAAGAAAGCTTCTACTTGGAGACCAAACTTGCTTCGGATCTGTGATAACATAGTAATACTCACTGTAAGTTATAGGCATTATACAAGAACTTTTAGATATGGTAACAATCAAAAACTCCTAGAGTCTAAGCTAATACTCAAGTGTAAAGCACAACACTATGGGAACTTTTTCATTCCGGAAGGCATTTCAGAAACAAAATTTAGCACCTTGTTTACCATTTAATATTTCCTCCCTATGTTAGGCTCTCATAGACAAGAACTGGGCCGAAATAACTTTCTGTCCGTTATTGTGACCGGGAAAAAAAAGTAGAAAGCAATTGGTAACCACGAGATAGTTAATTCTTCTAAAATGTTCAAGATGCCACATGAAGTTACCCACTAGCTAGACCTAGAAAATTTCCATAGTTCTCCAACCACTTACTAGTCTTATCACCACATAGCTCTAAACCCATGATTAACAAAGACATGAGAATTCAGATTTTGATGGAACAGCAAACAAAAATCTTAAGGCAAAAAGCACACCAGGACAATCATATAAGCTTTTCCACTTTGAACAATAACAATAAAAGATGAAGTCACATACCTGAAGCCGGAAAAAACGTAACGTGGACAGTATGAGACAGCCTAACGCCAAACGGACTAAAAAGTGAAAATTGAAAAATCAAATTCAAAATCATGAACAGAACTATATATATATATATATATATATATATATATATATATATATATATATATATATATATATATATATATATATAGACACACACAACAAGTCATGCCACGACAAGCACAACCAAATCTAGACATCTAGCAGGATTTGGGTAATTTCACCAATTAATGTGTCTTGTAAACCTGGTGACTCATAGAAATTACAAACAACAGAAGTACTGAAAACTGATAACATCATCAGATAATAATTGTAGGACAGAAAATACAAACTTCAGATATATAGTGGAGATCTAAGGAATCTCACCTAGGAAGAGACTATAGATCTTAGGCAAGTGTAGAATATTGATGACTGATACAACAGGAGATGCCAAAAGTGACACAAGCAAAGCACCTATCAACAGAAAAAATAAATACATGAATAATAAATAAATAAACAAAAGAAAGTATGTCACGTAAAACTTGCATTTGAAACTTTCAAGGTCGTAAACCATCATGAAGTTTAACCTATGAGCAGTCAAACTTTGGATAATATGTAGTTGTTACTGGACATCGTGATTTGATCATGTTATCAAGTTGTAACTATTCCCATGACAATCCACCACAAAGATTCACAAATTGATTGTATCATGTTGACAGCATCAACATGAATAGAAGGCAGGTTTACAGTGTTGATACAGAGAAGCAAACAGGACAAGGACTCTGAAATGTAGGTTCAGTGGTCCACATACATTTCTCATGTACAAGCCAGCAAAGCTTTCCATAGACTCCCAAACATACATATTATAAAGTTAAAAAATTGAGTGCATGAAGCAAAAAAAAAAAACTATTTCCTTAACATTGTTGATACTCCTTTTAAACCCTACTATTTATGCAAAGCCTATTAAAAATATGCAATTATTTGGTCTAATCTTCAAAACCTACTAACCATAAATATAGGTGGTCTCTTTGGGGGATAATCAATTAGTAAAGAGGTGACAACCATTTGTAAATTATAATAGGAGGGTTGGACACAAAAACAACAAATCCTCTAACTCAAAGAGGTGCCAAGCATACACATCACTACATCAGCAAGAAAGGAAGGGAGCTCCAAGCTAAAGATTCGCTCATGGTCTTGTATGTAAAATCAAGAAGCAATAAGTGATACCGCAAATGGAATGATTTCTCCCACTATACAGAAAATGGTCAAGTTGATAACTTGAAAGCTCTCGTAAACAAGTTATTCCCCGAAACCCTCCAAGGCCTACAGTTCCTCTTTCCACTATACACCACCAAATAGCTAGATGAACCAACTATTATTTTCACTTATTCAATGGCCTTCTTTTCCTTGCTACCAGCACACCTAAGATCTGGCCCACTTGAACCAAAAATAACCCAAATAAAGAAAGGCTCCAATGCCATCGTGAACGTGCAAGGGAAAAAATCAAGAGGTGGAATATTGATTTCTCCTCTTGAATAATGGCTCCACCTACTCTCTAGCCGTAACCATCTCTTAAGAACATCTTCTCGTGGGATCTCCTGTTTACTAGGGGTGAAAGTTATTCGGATAAAAACCGAAATCCAATCCAATTCAAACCGAAATAATAATTCGGGTTGGACTCGAACTATGTTCGGATTGAGTTTTTTGAAAAATCGGATTTTCGAATTGGATTGAATTGAGGGTGATTGGATCCAAAAAAGCCAAAATATCCGGATAGTTTATAGGCCCTATATTTTATATTTATGGGCTTTTTTTTATAAAAAAATCCAAATGGTCCAACAAACCCTATCCCTTCCCCTACAAGTTAAAACCCTAACAAGCTGCTTTAAATTTGAACCTACTGTGTAATTGAACATGTTGTTATGGTGTTGTTGAACGTTTTGTTGCAATGAATTATGAGTTTGTAATGAATTATTAGTTATTATTAGTTTATTAATAAACTTTAATGGGATTGTATGAATTACTTCTCCTTTCAAACACTTTCTTTTGATGCTCACGCCAAATTTATTTCATCGAAAAACCAGAGTTTTTTGAAAAATTGGATAACTCGGATCGGATTGGATCTAATGTCTAAAAATTCGGATTGCATTGGTTTTGACTCGTACTCTAATTGATTTGCATTGGGAAAATAAAATCCGAATTTTGTTCGATAGGATTGGATTAAGCCTAAATCCAAACCGTACTCCGAACTTTCACCCCTATTGCTGTCTAACTTAAGAAACAAGCTTTAGCACGAGCACCACCTCCAGGATCTACCTTAATACAACAACAACAACAACTAAGCCTTATTCCCAAAGTGATTTGGGGTCGGCTAACATGAATCGGCCAACCGAAACCGGCCCCAAAGGAGGATGGCATCCCCAAGAGATAAAAAGGTTTTTTTTTTTTTTTTTTAAAGCAAGGTTTACACCAACAAGTTTTAAAAGAGGTTTTCAACAAAAGGTTTTAATACCAACACAATTGAGAAAAAAACAAATAAATGCGAAATCACACCCCTTCCTCCACATGGATACGCCCCTCCACTCACTTCTATCCAACGTCATGCTCTCCCTCAATCCCAAGTAACCTCATATCACTTTCAATTACCTTCATCCAAGTCATCTTAGGTCTTCCCCTACCCCTTACAACTTGGTTACTCCTCCACTCTTCAATTCTTCTCACCGGTGCATCACCTGATCTCCTTTTCACATGACCAAACCATCTTAACCGATTCTCCCTCATCTTTTCTTCAATGGATGCAACTCCAACTTTTTCCCGGATCACTTCATTTCTTAATCGGTCTTTCCTTGTGTGGCCACACATCCACCGCAACATACGCATCTCCGCCACGTTCATCTTATGGATCTACCTTAATACTTATAAGAAATTGCAACAAACTGAGGATAGCTTTCTCTTCTCAATCATTTGGCAGTCTAAAAAATAATATGAGTTTCATTCTAGGAAACAACTCTAATTGTTCATAATCACAAAAGCACATGACCTGAAATACTGATACACAAATTTCACAACAGAAAATGACAATCAATTGGCAATAACAATGTAAAATCTTACCAATGAAAGTGCGCGGGACAACACCAGGAAACTCCAAATGATCATACTATTGTGAATAAACATAAACCATTACAGACCAAAACGAAGCAAAACAAAAAAGGGAAATTAGCATAATCACTATATGATCAGTGCACAAAACATCACCCAAAAATAAAAAGGACTAGTACAAGAAGAAACATACTTCGACCAAGCGATGCCGGTGGTATAATATGTCATGCATTGCCTATAAAAACAAGTAACAAGAGACAATTAAGCTAACAAAATCATAATTGGGGATTTTGCAAAAACCCACAAAGTAGACAATTCAAGGTTATTTGTTATAGTAGTACCTGCATATTAAAGCTCTCTTCAACTTTAGTATAGGGTATGGCAAATACATAAAATGCAGCTACTGATCCCAAAATCAGATCATACCCTTGAAAGAATTATACAAATTTAGAAGATAAGCATAATTAAAAAACAAACCCAATTACTATGAAAACAATTAAGTGCGTTATAAAGTTTTGGGAAGTTAAAATTCACCGTAATTGTGAAGGAATTTGCCGGATTTGGGAGCCATTTGGAGCTGACGCATAGACGTTCAGTGAACCAAATGAGAGAAACACAAAAGTATGTGAGTGAGAGACGCAAAGCAGCAGAGAGAGAAAGTTGGACTAGAGAACCTGAATAAGACCCAAAACAAACCCGAAACGGAATTAAGTAACCTGATCATTATTTAACCACAATTGAAAAGTAACATATAATTTTAATTTTCAATTATTTAATATTGTTTTATTCATTTTATTTTTAACTTACATTGACTCGACCATAAACTGTACCAAACTGATAGCCTCTCGGATCGAAAATCGCAAACTATATTTTCACCCAAATCCAAATTGATTCGAGCCCACCCCAAGACCGGCACAAAAAACAATAGACCTAACTTCAACCAACTCGAATGGACACGATCTAACCATAACCCAACCGGAAGACAAAGATAGACCAAGAGATGACCTGAATTGATCTTAATGACCCCAATTGCCACCTATATTTCCCAAAAAAAAAAAGTTAAGGTACCACATATATTGGCTATCATTGTCACCTAACTATTAACGTGTTCTTTTTTACTTAAATTTTATTAACTACACTTTTTTTTTTACTAACTGGAACTCAAAGTTCGTACGAAAAACACTCTTTTTTGTAATAAAATCTTAATAGACATTAGGATATACGTGATGAATGGGATTACTATATTTGTTGGGGTTAGTAGGTCAATGGGTCGAATTAAAGCTAAAAAAAATAATCAAAATCTGCTATAACCGAAATATGACATCATTATTTTTATCTCAAAAAATAGTTGAATCATTAGTTTGAGGTTGCACTTGGAATAAGGATTTTGTAAGGTGCATTGTAAAACATTATAATATGATTACACTATGAAATTAAATTTTTTAAACTGTATATTGTATTTTAATGGGGGTCCAATTCTAAAAAATAGCTCGTGGCCTTAAAAATGTTGAGACGACTCTAAACAAACCAATATTCTTTCTTTTTGGAAAAAAAGTGTGTTTTAAATATTTTTCAAAAAGCACGGCATGTCTTAATTAACAAACAAAGTTCGTTAATTTAATATCCTTAATTTATGTGAAGAAATCCTATTAAAGTTGACTGTCTCTATTACATGTTCTACCTCCTTAATTTTATCTTTTCCATTAACTTAAGTGGGAGGTTCCCTTTGTTGGTCATTAAGTATCTACGTGTTATATTTCCTACAAACCTTTATGATATGTGGTGTCATTTTTAAAGATGAAATTATTCAAGCTTAGTTATATTCATTATTGTTTTTTATACTTGTTTTTTGAGAATTATATGTGCATAGATCACACTCGATAAATCTAAGGCTTTGTTGTAGCTAACACTAATGACCTAATAATTGTCAATCCATGTATTTCTTATACCTTTTTCAATAAAAAAAAATTATGCCATCAATCCAACTCCAACCTGTTTCCCATGATACACTATTGTATTCTTCACCAATTGTTAGTTACTTATTGGGGTATGTACATCCACTTTATACAAACCAATAAGTCAAACCCTTAAAAAGGTCACTTATAATATTTAGTGTATACGGAGAGTGAGGGGATAGCGCAGTGGTAGTTTCCTCCCTGCCTGGGTTGAGGAGGCCCGGATCGGTCTCACCCTTGGCAAGTTGGGATCCCCTTTATTCCCCCAACTCTCGGGTTTCTCCTTACCTTATTAAAAAAAAAAAAAAATTAGTGTATACGTATTTACAAATATACTCACACGCATATATACATGAGAATTGTATTTGTAAAATCAAGAGATGTCCAAATTCTCAGAGGACTATCCGATCATATAGACCACAAAAACTATCAGTCACTCATGATTCCTTTATATAATTTATAATATATTTCTAATTCATGGTCATTGTTTATTTTTGTTGGTTTTGGTTAGATGAAAAGCCTCTTACCGAACCGACACTCGCAAGTGTACAACCAGTAGGGTTTGCGGAGTCCGACTCCTTGGAGGGAGGGGGATGGTAAGGGAACCTCACCCTGAAGAGCCCTTAGTGGAGTTTGATCCCATAACCTTGAAGTCATAAAGCCAAACCTTTACCACTAGGCCAAGTTTTGCTTGGTTGGTCATTGTTGATATACTTCCCAACTTTTCTACTAAGTATTAACCATAATCAATATCAAAAGTTTAATAGTAAACGAAATATCATTTTTATTCCCTAATAAATAATAATATAGCATATAATGTAAAAAAAACCCATTCACCTTTAAACTTCAACGAAATTTACATCAATCATAAACACGTACTTTTACCAATGTGTGTACCTCCCCCCAATCCAGGAATACATTAGATGCAACTATATAAGCATGTGCCATAATACCCTTACCCTCCCCTTACGTTTCACGCGTTGACTAACCCATGGCCCATGCTCATCAGTCATCGTACAACACACCTAAGGAACTAAGATATGGTTAGCAACAATTTTGAAACTTGTTTAAATTAGCAAGGAAGTAAAATTAATTGGTTGTGTGATGCAAGGAAGCCAACTAACTACTAGTCTTCCACACATTTCATTTCTCAACTCAAATTCCAAATACAAATACCCCCAAACGTCTCTTTCCTGCCTTTTTCCTTCTCTCTCTGTCTATATTTACTCCCACACCTTCTTCACCCCTCTTTCTATCTCTCTCTCTCTCCTCTCTTTGCTGACCTTCACTTCGTCGGAGATCCGCAATTTTACGCTAATCTTTTCGCCGGCGAAACTTTTATTCCGGCGAATTCACGCGTCGAATCGTATTCGTCTCGATCGTTCTTCCTTTTTAAATCATGAATCCCGAGTAGTAAGTTTCTTTGATTTGATCCGAATTTCGCTGTTTTTTGTTTCGTTATTTTGTGATTTTAGAGCTGTTTATATGATTATTGATTGAGAATTTTGATTAATTTGATTGATCTGTGATGATTGTTGCTTGATTTGGATGTTTGCTTGTTTTTTGGAACTTCTGATAAGATTTATTATGGAAGTGTATTTACTCTGCTGGATCGCTTGTTGTAGTTTGTCGCAAGCGTGAATTTTGGTTGGAATTGTGAAAAATGTGAGGTTTTTGAGGTCTGAAGTAGGAAGTATTCACTCTGGAACATGATTATTACGTGATTGAGCGATAAAATTTCAGGAAGGATATAAATAATTTCTCTTTTATGGCGCGTTTTGAACTACTTTTGAAAATAATACTTGTACCTATGTACAGTATACTGCTGTATATCAAAGCTGTCTGAGCCGCTGATTTTTGGAAGCATTAATCATACCAATTTTACTTTTTTTCTAATTTAGAAAAAAAATTAATACTGACAAAAGGATTGAGTTGAAGGGGACTTTTATTGTTCGACGTTTCTTTGTGAATTGTAAGTCAAGCGTAGAAGCAGATAGGGTGTCAACTTTGAAGTTGATTGAAGCCTTCTTTTGCCATTATGCACTTATAATGCTTGTGGAAATTCGATAGCAAAATGCAATTTTTGGAGCACGAAAATCATTTCTCTAATTGGTTGTTCATTATAATAAAAAAGTTCACTACTATTTAGTTAGAAGACACTCCTTTGCTCGGTCGTAGCTTGGGATTTCATCTTGAAAAGTTTTGTAGTTTGAAATTGCCTGGGTTAAGTTTGGTCTGGGTTTCTTTTGTCCTTATGCTGCTTTTGGCTCTTGGCTTCTTACTCACTATTTTGGAGAAAATGATTTTCCCAAACTTATAATGGTGAATTGGTGATCCTTCCTTTGCAGTGATTACCTGTTTAAGCTTTTGCTTATTGGAGATTCCGGTGTCGGAAAATCATGCCTCCTCTTGAGATTTGCGGTAAGCCTCATAATTTTTATGCTGACCACTGAATTCATGTGTTTAAGGTCGTTACTTCTGGACGTGGTTTTGTGCTTAGTGGTTGTAATTTTGCTAATAGTCAAACATAGTGTTTGTATTCAGAAAAGTAGAAATGATTAGTGACTAAGTGTGATGGGAACTGAGAAGTAACTGTATCATGGGATTATGTCTGAGTTCGAAGAGGCTTTTGAACAATAAAATGGGCTTTGAATCTCACTTTTGAGAAAATACTTCCTCCTTTCTTTCCAGCTTATATCATGCATGCAAGTTTTTTAGACTTTGTCTATTAACTAAGCTTTCACATTACCCCTCTTCAATGCTTTGCTCTGTGCATGTGTGTTCTACGGTGTTGAAACCTTCCTCTTTGACTTTCTCTGTCCTTTGGGATATTAGATATTGCCGTTGACCATTTCTTTCGTTTGGAGGTAGTAAAGTGTCTAGGCTGTTAACAATTGCGAATTTGTAGTTGTAAGGTTGTGGTTCATATCCAAACATCCAGTACACTATGTTTGGCTGATATCGAACTCTTTGGTAAAGGCATTTTTAGATGTTCAATCTCTTGACAGTTGATTCTGCACTCTTGCCTCAATTCTCGTGATTTTCCCCTTGGTTTTGTTGAGAGGCACTGGCAAACTTGCAGTTGTCATATTAATGTTTTTTTGCACGGTCTACACGTTGCCTGTTCTTACATCCAGTCCTCTTCAATTGTTGATGCAGGATGACTCATACTTGGAGAGTTACATAAGCACTATTGGAGTTGACTTCGTATGTTTTTCTTGACTCAACATTTAGCAGCTGATTAGTCCTTGATCTTCTTAGCTTTAGTCTTACTTGCTTATATTTGTTGCTGTAGAAAATACGCACTGTGGAGCAAGATGCAAAGACAATTAAACTTCAGATTGTAAGACTATTTTCCCCCATCTATCAGTAATATCTTTTGAGAAAACTTATTTGGATTGTATTTACAAGTGGAGATCATTAAAAAGGAATTCAGGCTCTTATGCCTCTGTGTGAGTTTATGAAATGTATGTACTCTAGCGATCATCTAAGAAAAATATCTTACACATACTTTCACTGATATCCAGTGGGATACTGCTGGACAAGAGCGCTTCAGGACAATCACTAGCAGCTACTACCGTGGAGCACATGGCATCATTGTGAGTGGGTTAATCACTGTAGCTTATGCTTGTGCTTTGGCTAACTTGCCTTTTCTATTCCCTGCAATGTCTTTAAATCACCAGCTGCTTTGCTTACTCAAGTGTTCTGCATGGCGTCATAGGTGGTCTATGATGTAACAGATATGGAAAGTTTCAACAACGTAAAGCAGTGGCTAAATGAAATTGATCGTTATGCTAGTGACAATGTTAACAAACTTCTAGTTGGAAATAAGTGTGATCTTGCTGCCAACAGGGCTGTACCATATGAAACTGCTAAGGTGAATAAGCCAACCTACGTGTTGTGTTTGTTATAACTTTAATTTTAATTTTGCCTTTTGATGGGATGCTTACTCATTTTTGCACCTCATGGTCTTAATCAGGCTTTTGCTGATGAAATTGGCATACCTTTTATGGAGACCAGTGCAAAGGACGCTACTAATGTAGAACAGGCTTTCATGGCTATGACTGGTTCAATCAAAAACAGGTATGTATTCTTGACCTAACCTTCATCATTGTGGTTGAATGTAGAGTAGGAATGATTGTGCCCTGCTGCTGCGAATCTTCTACGTGACAAAGTGTTGACTCATATACCTTGTCACTTTTCTCACATACTCCGCTCTACCCCTTCTTTGATGCAACACTTCTCTCTCTTCATCATATGGACACCTTTGCATCTCTCTTTATTCTAGAGTAATGGTTGTGCAACCTCATTAGGGTGCACCTTATTTTTCCTGAATATGTCTAAATTTATTGAAACTTTCAACTATAAGGCGCTTAGAACTAATGGAATCACTTCTAACCTTACTTTGTAAGGTAGAACGCGCCCTAACGGCCCGTTTGATAGTTGTCAATAAATAGTGGTAATGGGGATGAATTTTAAGTGTAATATTATAAGGGAAGCACCCTTAAAATCTCCATGGGGAGGTGATTTCAACCCCCAAGTTTGTGCTTTTCTCTATGAGGAAGCAATCTCACCCTAAGCTTGTGTTTTTTCTCCAAAGCGGAAGCAATTTTCATTACCACTGATTACCACCTACAAGTGGTATTACACGGATGGGAACGCAAAATTTAAGAAGAAAAATAGAAACTATAGGATAAATTAGATTTACCATGGAAATGAACAATGATTTTCCTCACAAATTTACATAAAAATTCATTCCCATTACCAATTATTTATTACCAAACAACCAAACGGGTTGTAAGGGTTATTTTTAGCCTACAATTGGATTGCTGCTTCTTGCTATTTCTAGTTACTGGTTTTTCATTTTGTCGTGCCTCAATTTTCTTCACTTGAGAATAACTTATTTACATGTATATCGTAATGATAGGATGGCCAGCCAGCCGATGAACAATGCTAGGCCTCCAACAGTTCAGATCCGAGGTCAGCCCGTTGCACAGAAGAGTGGATGCTGCTCTACCTAGGGAAAATATGAAATTTGGTGCCACGTTGTGGCATGTAAGAATCTGATTTTGCTGCAACATTATTTGATATTCAACATTCATCAACACGGTCTCTTCTAGGTTCCGTGTTCTTAGTGGTTTGCAATTTGTTAATTTGAAGGTTTTCATTCTTTTCTACAAGTAGATTTGTATAAAATGATGAATCATACTGAAAATTTTAGCATGGACTTCTTTTACCTTAATTTTTGCCTAATGACCAACTTTTACTGCTTCATTTTTTTTGTTATCCCCCTCCGCCCTCTCCATCGCAAAATTCTACAGTGGTCAAACCCTCTCCACATTATTACTGTATGATACCTGAGCAATGGCCACTATCATAATATTTGATAGACCAAAAAAGACTAATCTATTTCAATAACAAAATTGAGCACAACATCATTCTGTTTTCGTACCTTATCTCCTTCCTAACAACTAAACGCCATAAATTAAAAACATCGAATACAAGAAAAAAAAAAAGAAATTTTAAAAAACAGGAGAGGTAACAGAATAAATATACAAATTTAAAAAGCATAAAATTTTTCTTAAAGGTGGATTTGGTACAGGAAACCCACAGCTGGAAGTCCATTCCTGTGACTCAAATGACTTAAAATCAAAGGGAGACAAGTAAAACCCCAAATAGAGACCAAAGTTCAAAGCTGTGGCCTCACTTGCCACCTAGGGTTGGGAACTCCCCTGGATCTTCGATTGCTGGAGCAGACGTACTAAACATCCTATTACCTCCACCATATCCACCACCTCTTGGGCCACGACCACGTCCCCTGCCACGGCCACCATATCTCTCCCCTTCAGCAGGCTTCAGAAATTCATTAATGCTGACAGACTGCACCATAACAGCATAACCAATGCTATGTCAGCAACATAACCTCAAAACAAATGAGAAGTATTCTGAATTGAGTCAAATACAACTTCATAGCAGCCCTTTATCAGTTAACAGTGATCAGCATTATAGAGAAAGTGGGGATTGAAAGATCTCAGCTTTAATAGACTGATAAAAAAAATATTTATTGTTCTTAAGTCGGATCCCACTACCTATAACAGTCTATTAAAGGTGTGTTAATAAACCACTGGATTTCACTAAGTCTTGTATGGACCCGCAGTCCACAATAATGTTCATGGTGAACCCATGCACAAGTTACCTTTTTAAGTTCTGAAGTGACCATATGCTAGAGTTGGCATATAAGCTTAAGTGACCATTTGAAGAAGGGGTAAGCGTAACTCAAAGCATTAACACACTAACTTAACAGAAGAGGTAAGTTGTGCAAAAGTGAGCACAGGTCAACTATAAACTGATTGTAAATCGGGCCATACAAGATTCTGTGACCACTTCTTCTCCTCAAAATGACACTGGCAAAACACATTCCATAATCCACATCAGCCAATCAATGTCAGAATATTCTAGTTCCAAATTCACTACAATCATCATTGTTATTGGGCTCCAATGACATAAGAATATCATGCCACCACATGACAGGCAGGAGTATCATCCCAAAATTTGGCATTCAATCCTTGGAAAAGCCTAAAAGAACCAATAATTTAGTAATGCTCTAAAGCAAGACAAAACTAGTGAATCAAGGACGCGCAAGGACAAGTCTTAAGATGGGAGTGGAGAAGCTACACTGGAAATGCATGACAAACCCTCATTTTGAAGAGAATACGACAATCAAATTAAATCTTCATAGCATGAACAGTGTAGTGTATAGAGCAAGCAATATGAAGCTCGTTATAAACTCTTGTCATCCTCGAAAGTAAAGTGAGGCAGCTAAGTCGGATTGATAATTGGTAAACAACATGGCATATATGTCTCGATGATATTACCTTCTTCACTTTCTCCTTTTCAGCTGCTTCCTTCTTCTTATCCTTGTCAGAACCCTGAAAAGGAGAAAAAGATGTAAAAAGGGTATCCTTCAAATTCAGAATGACTAAAGTACCTTTCACAAGATGTTGTTAATCAAGAAGTTTACCAATTTGATGAAAACTGAGTCTTCATCCTTCTTTTTGTTTATAAGCTGTTGCATGGACTCGAAATCTTTGTCAACCTCCACCTTGCGTTCCTCAGCCTTGAGTGCTGATAAAGCCTTCCCTCTTCTCTTCCAGCAACTTCTCATACTCTTCAAGTGTCATCTCCTATATTTAACACATGGTCATGAAAACATATTGTCAAACACAACATCCTGGCATGGAGAAAGAAGTCTTTAATTTTCGGAAATTAAAAGGAAAAGAGAAAATTGCTAACAATCAGCAATACCCTATCTTTGATATGCCTCCTGGGCTCCTAGCGCAGTACGTTAGGGGAATTAGCAAATAATCGGATATATTTATTAAAGACATCATTCTTTCTCCAATATTCAATTAACCATATGGAAAAACAAGTTTCGGTTCTATACATATATCCTATTCTGAATCCTGTCCTCTCTCTCCCCTAGTGGGTAAAGATTTACCCTTTTGCCCTGCCTGGCAGGTGGGTTTTGCAAGAGAAGTCAGCAGTCACATAGGTACATAAGAGCTTACATGGCACTTCCAAGTTCCAAGTAATCAGCAATGATTGTATTTTACACGCCACTTGGGTTCCTAGCTCAGTATGCTATGTGAATTAGCAAATAATCAACTATCCTTTCCCAAAGCAAACTGTCGCTTCCAGTTTCCAGTACTCACTTAATCACATGGAAAAAGTGAGTTCCAATTTTACACATGTTGCGCCATTCTGATTGCTATCCTCGTGACTATAGGCAAAGATCCACACTCTGAGTAGCTCGATAGGCAGGACTTGCAAGAGAAGGCATAAAGCATATTGGTACTTAAGGAATTAAAAGGACCTTCCTTGGCAGTTGTACTGATATATTCTATTCGATAAAATACAAGCAAATGATTGTTATTCCATCCATTTCAAAACAATAAAAACCCTTTTCCAAGTTTGGTTGTTTCGAAAAAAATGGAACACTTTTTTGGGTATATTGTCCACTCCATCTCTCCTCATAAAAAAAAACAAAGATTCCCTTCTTTTACTATCTTTCTCCTCGTCTTAATAAGTATGGAAAAAGCAAATGTCTCGTTTATTTTGAGAAAGAGGGAGTAAATCACACCACTAAGCCACTATAAACAAGCCTAAGAATACTCTTACTTTCACTGTTCCCTTTCCTTGTAAAGTCATATAATATGGGTTTCACCTCACCATCGCAAGGCCACTTACTGTGACATTGAAGGAGGATATAAACCTATAATCCTATAATTTAGTATTTGATGCTTCTCTTTAATTGTGGAGGAAAGCATAATTCCTTTGAGAGGTGTTGGTAGACCTAAAGCGAGTTGAAATGAATTTTGAAATGACATATGTGGGTTGTTAGCTCCTTTAAAAATTGCTTTAGATGTGCTGTCCTCTTCCCCTGTCCTCATCACAGAAACAGGTTTCTTACAGTTTATATATATCCCACATCAACCAATAATACTCTTCTAGCCACACAGCAAAATTGTACATATCATGACAAAGACAGCAAACAGACCTTCAAACAAAAATCACCATACTGAACGAAAGAAAGGTAGACTTTACAGCTAAAAAAAATACAGTCAGCTTTATGTTGAACAACATTATCCTCAAGCTGGGTAGAAAAAAAGAAGTGTTACATTGTGTGCTTTGCCAAGTGATGATTCTTCCCAGAGATGATAAGTGACAAATAAATTCAACCTCAAATTTATGAAAGGAATATGGCACCAGCGAAAAGACATTTACCTTTTCCTCTGGTTCCTTTTCTTCAGTCTCATCTGGCTTGCCCTCCTTGATGCCATCAGCAGCATCTTCTACAGCTGGAAGATTCTCAGGGTTCAACTTCTTCTCATTTTGTTCTCCAGCTTCCTCAGTAACCCTGAGAGTCACAAGGCAATGAGGCATATTCAATACCAAGCCAAGCAAGAATAAGAGAACTCTCAAACCTAGGAACAGGAGAAGAACTAGTAACATAGGAGACCATCAATAACACAAGTGCAAAGAAATCTCACGGTGCAACTTCATCTGATTCAGCACCCCAGTTTCCACGTCCCGCTCCCTCACGTTTGATCTCACTTCTACAAATAAGACAAAAAATATTGAATGTCCGCAAGATATTAACAAAAAATCCGATATTATAACACAGCAGAGAAAAATCATTTACCCACGCCCAGTCCCACTTCGCCGCTCATAGGTTCTACGCGGGCGTTCTCCATCTCTTCCCTCCTCATTGTTGAACCCTTCTCGGCGACCACCACGATAAGGGCCCCGAGGTCCAGCAAAAGGTCGCTCTTTCCCTTCCCCCCTTCCCCATCATCCCCTTGACTGCCAGTTACTCCAGTGCTGTTAAAAGCATTATCATTGTTTGAGTAGTCCCTATTGTATCCACCACGGCCACGGCCACCACCGCGGCCTCCTCCACGGCCCCCTCCGCGCTGGGAATCATTCTTTGCCTCCCGGACTACAACAAACACATGAAAACCAGGGTATGAGATGAAACAGAAAAACACAAGAAAGGAATGGATATAAAAAGCACAATATTTAAAAAAAAAACATATCCATTGGAGCTTATAGCTATGGAGACAAAACAAAACTATAAAAAAACTAAATGACATAAACTCAAAAATCAGCTACCCATAAAAGATACAACTATAAATCATTAATGAAACCCATTACTTCAAACTTGCTAAGACTTTAATTACTATCTTCTTAATTCTCTTACCGTCAGTTTTGTAGGTGGTAATAAATGATGGTAATGGTAATTAATTTATAGTTAATTTTGCAAAGAAAGTCTCATGTCAATATCCATTATAGTGCTTGTTCATTCTTAGTACCTCTTTCTCTCAAAAAATTCATTACCATCTATTACCACTTTAGAGGTGGTATCGAGTGGTAATGAAAACCTACAAAGAAAAACGTGAATTTGGAGATAAAGCTCCATCATCAAGGGAATTAGAGCATGAGACTTTCTTCATAGAATTACATATAAATTCATTACGATCACCGTTATTTGGTATTGACTACCAACCAAGGGTATAATGCAATTTAATATTGAAATAGGAATCGATGACCTGAAAACAAAATGAAAACTCCACAAGCCTGATATTATTGTATTAAACATCCAAAACTCCTCGAATTAAAAGTTGCAAGTTCGGATGCCAAAAAGTTATGCATCTAAGAAACACCCAGCAAGAGCCAGAAAGCACCATACCTATCCTAATGTACTCAATACAATACAATACAATACAATACAATACAATACAATACAATACAATACAATACCACATTAAACAGAATTCTAAGTCTAGGTGAGCAACTGGGCATATTGAAGCTTGAAGTCACTTAAAACGATTCGGATGATATCTAAAGTAACTTCTGAGTATAATACAAGTGTTTCTTTCTAGAACATCCTTAATTTCCACAACTCAAGCATCTCACTTTAAAAGCACCAAAATACTCAAAACAAACTACTGCAAGCAAAGGAACAAATCAAACATACAGAAACCCCAAATTAACATGAAATAGGATCCAACACAGAAATGGATTCAGCTAATAACATAATACAAAACATCACTAAACTAGCTCAAATTAAAGAATATCAATCAACAAACACCCAAAACAACTTAACAATTCCAATCAGAACCACAAAACATGCTCAAAACTAACAAAAATCAATACTAAAACAACATAAAACTTGATCAGAAACTCACCAGCTTGAGTTGGAGGAATAGGTTTGGTGGGCAACTTTGCAGCTTTCTGTTGCTGAGGTTGTTGAGCAACCTGAGTTGGGGTTTTTTTAACAGCTATTTTCTGCAACTGAGCAGTTGCAGACTCTAAAAGCTGAGATGGGTCATCGTTATCGTTGTCACCCAACAAATCAAAAGGGTTCATTGTTGCCATTTCTTCAAATTATGAATTGGGTTTTTTAGCAAAAATCAAATGCTACAAAACCCACCAAATCAAAACAACAAAAAGTGAAAAAGATTTAATTTTTTTCAGATTCCATTAAAGATTTAGATCGGTACAATATTTTCCAGTGAAAAAAATGTCACATCCACCAAAGAAAGGAAAAAAAAAGGATAGAGGAAGGACAAGAAGAGGAGAGAGAGTGGAGAAATGAGGGTAGTAACGAGTGACGAGGCTCTAAAACCCTAGCCGCAATGACAGTGAATGAAGAGAGAGAATCTCTACAATCCCAAATTTATCGTGTTCTATAGAGCTCAATTGCTGGTGAAATGATAGAATATTTGTTTTTGTTTACTCCATATTTACTTCTTACTAGTATTTGTGTTTCATTTCTGAATCAATTTTCTTAAATTTGCATCAATTTTAGTTTGCTGATAAAACTTCGTTGTTGAAAATCTATCCAACAAAAATAATTTTTAGTGATTGGAAATTATTTGACTTGTTTTCCGATAAGATTTTGTTGCAAAGATTGAATGAAGATTATTTCAAAAAAAAAAAAAGATTGAATGAAGATTATCTTCTTTTATTTTTATTTTTTTACATTCAGAAATTATGAAATAATATAAGGATAAAAATTGAGCTAATCAAATTGGAATAGTGAACTATGGACAATCTAACAATAGGGTTAATTATGTTGAATATTTATTACATGGTATATAATGGAAGTATTACAAAATTAGGTATTCAACAAAGAACTTACATGATGTATCCTCCTTTATAGTTGTTAATAATTAGGAAATAAATGAATATTCGTTGAAAAATTTACAAGATAACCTATACGTTAGCTACTCAATTGGCAGAGGGATGATTGATAAAATTGAGATATAAGTTGACATAATTCTTGAACAAGGACTTTATTTCCCTTACCTAGTTTCTAAAAGGACAAAGATTCAAAGACATAATAATCTAAATAACGTGTGTTTAAGTCGTTTTCCCTTGCAATGTACTTTCTTAGTGCAAATTGAAATATATCAAAATTGGTCCAAGGCATTGTCAACTATCACAATATTATTGTGCTATGAAATGAAGATAAGAGATTGAAATATGTGAGGGTACGGTGTAATTAGAGTTTCTCTATAGGAAACAATGTGAAAAAATATTCAAAAGAAACTATAAGGTGAGTGGAACTTAATCTTAGTGAAATTAAACATGTATATAGGAAACTATAACTATGGATGCATATAAGAAATCCATTTTGCCAAAGCCGTAATTATATGAACATGCAGCAAATTTACTTGTAATCAACACGAGGTGATCAGTATTACATGTGTTAAGGAAGCATAGTCCTTTCCATTTTTTAATTAGGATTAGACTTTAATAAGGAACCCATCTCGTCCAAGTCTTAATGTTTTGAACATGTCTCAATTTTACTCGTAATCAACACGAGGTGGTTAGTATTAGTTACGTGCATTAAGGAAGTGGAGTCCTTTATATATGTTAAGTACGATTAGACATTGAGCATCATTAGGAGCCTTAATTGCATGACTATCTTAAGCTTTCAAGAGTTGGGTTCATTTTAACGTCACACATTTATCATAGTGCCAAATGTATTTAATAAAACTCAATAGTATATGTGGGTCAACACTATTCAGAGTAATGGCTATAACTTTGAGTAGTATTTCTTTCTATCCATAACTCTAAAAATTGAATAAAAAAGAGAAAATGAATAAACTCAAAACTTGGAATATAGATGATTCACACAATTTTAGCAGTATTTCTCCATGTTTTTAAAACCTAGTGAATTTAAATGTTCGATCATAGACTCTAATTGCTTTAAAGTTTATGTTCTTACAACTTCACATATATTAATAATGTTGGGTTGATAGAAACATCAATAGAGGTTATACATTTGAAGGGTGGGGGGAGAGTTTAAAAGACGCGTCAAGATGAGGAGGATATGATAGTTAGGAAAATATGGATCTTATATTATGAGATGGTGAAGAGAAGTATATTAGTTTCTCTTCAATTGAGGATATTAATGGCGTGGCTTTATCTTGTTCTTTTCAAGTGTTTTAGTTTAATTTTGTTGTTTTTTTTTGAAAAAAAAGGTAATATGTAAATCACAAACATCATTTGGAGTTATTTTAAATATTAAGTTACATATTATTTGCTTCTTTTGTCAGATTTACCACCATCCCAAACGCCGAGCTACAAGAGACATTGTACTTTAAGGAAGAGGGATGATTTGATAAGCAAATATTTCCCTTTATCACCCCCTTTAACACTAACACCACCATCTATTGGAAGTTTCGACCAACATTATCAAAAGCTCCTTAACTGTTTGTTCCCCTTCTTTAGTTGACATGATGAAATTCTAGTGCATTGCATAAATAAAAAAACTATTATACTATTATTACTTTAAAAAAATTGGCTTGCAATTCGTTGCCTATCACTCTTCAATCCCTTCTATATATGTGTGAGTCATGACATTCATTAAAAAAATAAATAAATTATGACATAATTTATAGTTTGTATTAATTATTGTATTCAAACAGATAATGACCGAGAAGACTCTACTTTGTAGCATCACTTCATTTACATAATAATTCCTCCATTTGTATTTAGTTGCAACAATTTTATTTACTGATTTGCCAGTGCGACACTTTGACTATTAATATCTATGATCATCTTTAAGTAAAAATAATAAAATGTTCATATTTTGAAAATATATATCGCAATAAATTGAACAAAAATCCATATAAAGCCACACATTAGTCTTGCAAGTTGCAAGGGTTGATAATTGATTCCCTGTCACAGCTCACAGGGGTGGAAGGATGACTTTATAACTAGTAGGCCAATCTTGACCCCCTATCACAATGGTCCCCATCCCTCTTTTTTTTAGCGGTGTCTGAAAGTGAATGCAACAAATAAAAAAATGAAGGGAGTAACTCTTTACCCATATGATTTCTTATACACTTATTTAACCAAAACATATTCACATGACTTATTTCCTTAGTACTCACTCCGGTTTTTTTATTTGGTACATTTCTATTTTGAAAAATCAAACCACAAACTTTGATCGATTATTTTAATTTTTTTTATAAGTAAAAAAGTCAACTAGAACTTAGAAGGGACTAAGGAAGTACTATGAGATAAATACTTCTATAATCGTGTGGGAAATCAATATGTGAAGTGCAATTACACAATTATTAACAGACAACACACAAGTGAATAAGAATAATAGGGGTTTGGTCAAGGTATATTCCAATTTGTAAACTAGGGTTAGGGTTTTGTATGTGCTTCCACCTCCCCCATATATATACTCTTTCTTCCGTCATTTTCTACTAAAGATCATTGTAGTATACTCTTCTTCTTTTCCTCTTGCATCCATTATCAAAACAATCGAAAATGGAGCAGACTTTCATCATGATTAAGCCCGATGGTGTCCAAAGGGGACTGGTTCGTCCAATTTTCCACCTTTTTATTTCTCAAAATTTCTTATTTTCCGTTAGGAATTCTAAATTATGAAGTGGGTCTTAGAGATTACTTTTTTGGGTACTTAATTTGGTTATGAAACATAGTTCAATTTCTAGTTTAATATCAAATTCAATGGGATAATGTAAACTGTGAAATGGGTTTAATTTGGTTGTAAAATCCAGTTGAACTTTGTAATGTCAGATTGTCATTTGTGATACTGAAATCATATTTTTTTTTGTTTTTTTATTGATTAGGTTGGTGAAATCATCAGCAGATTTGAGAAGAAGGGTTTCTCTTTGAAAGGTATGTTCTAAATTTATAATCTTGGTGCAAGAAAACTCAATTTCCTCTGTTTTTTTACTGAGCAATTTCCATTTTTGTGGCGCTAGAATTTATGATGTTCATATAATCATATTGTTTTATACGTTGAAATGTCTCTATGAATGAAATTATACATTAAATTTGCCTACCCTTATTAGAATTATCATTAATCATTGCATAGGAGATTTGGAATTCTCCATTTTAGCTGGTATGCCTGCTAATGAACAATGTTGGGTGTATGTGTAGCTTTGAAATTTGTGAATGTGGACCGCCAATTCACCGAGAGCCATTATGCAGATTTGTCTGCAAAGCCCTTCTTCAGTGGTTTGGTTGACTACATTATTTCTGGACCCGTGGTTGCTATGGTCTGGGAGGGTAAGGGTGTTGTCCTAACCGGACGGAAGATCATCGGAGCCACCAACCCTCTTGCTTCTGAGCCTGGTACCATCCGTGGCGATTTTGCCATTGACATCGGCAGGTAACTTACATAGTTACATGCGTTCTGATCGATATATCTTGATAATTATGCTATGTATATTGACACATTGTGATTTACCCTATGTAGTGTGATCATTAATGAATACTGGTTTCAAATTTTTAGAGAACGAATGTTCTGTTATTGCTTTGATGATTTATCTGAATTAGTACATTTTGAAATTATTGTTTCTTATCTTAAGACGTGCCTATGTGTATTTATGAGTTAAGAGGAAATGCGGAAACACAAGGGTTACACACACATTGAAAGGGAAATAACACTGATTTTTGCTAAGCAATGCTGTAATAGGCGTACAACTGTGGATTGAATAAAGACCAATTATAATTTTGAAATGGCAAATTTGAGACTAAGTCCTCTATGTTCATATGAAAATGTTGGAAAACTGTTTTACCATGGATTGAATTTCATTAGCATTCATAAACTTTCCGTGGTTAGGCTATGTAAAAGTTAACCTCTTATTTTTGTATGTTTAATTTAATGATGAATAAGATTAGGGGATTTTCATTGTGTATCCCAAAGGTTTCAGAGAATTCATTGTTTACCCTCAACTTATTTAAAAATGCACCCGGTATACTCAAGATCGCCAAAAAATTACCATACCCTTCCTGATTAATGGAGAGTACTTTTGTTAATAGCACCTACTTTATGTTAAACGCCCTGTTAAAGCTTATGGGAAATAGAGAGGGATTCTAGAAGGGTAATGGGATCAATTAATATTAGTTGGGGAGAGAGTAAGAGGGGTTTAACATAAATTAGGGAGTGATCTGTTGAATGATTACTTTCTCCTAGCCATTTAAGCATTTATGGTTAATTTTTTTTTGCAAACCTATTAGAAATTACATGTATTTGAGCTTCTGTATATGTATCACTCTATGTGCATGTGAAATTGTTTTGTACCTCACATGAAGAGTGGTCCCTTTTTGGGCTACCTCTGTAGTTAATTCTTTTACTAAAAGACGATCTGTGTAGAAGCTCTTTTTAGAGATTACAATTTACACAGCAGTATTGCACACACATGCATGAAGGAGTTGCTAGTGATAGAGTAAAACTTTGCTTTTAATATGAGGTGTAGTCACTGAAAAATTATATTTGAGGGCAGCTTTTGATTTCCAGTCGTGTATAAGTTCATTCTATATGTGTTTTTGTCGTTGGAGGCTATGATACAATATGTGCTTATTTACATTTTACATGCATGGCCACTATTAATACTCTCTTGCTGGTCCTCTTTCTTTCAAAGCTTTGATTTCACTTTTGTAATATCTCGTTGTTCCACCGATATGTTCTTGTGCACAGTGTGGACTGACAAATCTAAATTCTTTGCAGAAATGTCATCCACGGTAGTGACTCTGTTGAAAGCGGAAACAAAGAGATTGCTCTGTGGTTCCCTGAGGGCGTTGTCAACTGGCAGAGCAGCCTCCACTCCTGGGTTTATGAATAGACTTTTACCTGCTTGAAATATTTTACTTGCCACAGCCCTCTAGAACTTAATTAGTTAAGACTTGTCAATTTCTTGAGAAAACAGCGTTGGTTGGGTAATTCTATCCTTTTTTTTTTGTTTGTGGTTCTGTTTAGTGTTGTTGCCTTAATGTATGTTGCGGGAGAGTTTGGTGACTAGTTATACTATTAAATGAAATATTGATCGCGTTTTTACTCTATATATGGCGTTGCAATGTGATTTAGCTTAAACAAGCCATTTTTTTACTAATTGTCGTGTTTAATGCATATTTCCTTGTCCAAAATTGGGAAAGCCTGGATTTTCCCCATGTTGTGATGGAGGCTAACTAATTTGGAGAAGAGTTATCTTGAGATAAAGCGGGTGGATTATATTGACATGCTTGTTCTTCAAGTTCTACAAAAAAAAAAGTGGACATTATTTGACAGCGTTAGCTACTTTTCTTTTGACAAGGTTGTTAGCTACTTCAATTTTAACAATTTTACCCCAAAAAATGGAACTCTTCTTTCAAGAAAAAGAAACTTTTCACCAAGAAATGAAACTCTTAAGGGCCATTCAGTATCGTTATTAGGTGTTTGGTTAACCAGATGAAATTAAGGGAAGTGAAATTTCCTATAGAAGGTGTTGTATAGCCTGTGAAAACATGGGAATTAAAATTTCCTAGGAAGTTCTACTTTTCGCAAAATGAAAATTTACGTTCCTAGGTTTCCCTAGGTAAGTAGAAATTCCTAAACAAACGGCTCTAACAAGTTAGCTCTCAAATGTATGATAATAAGTTGGCAATTCTTGTTCTACAATTTCTGTGTGGACTGTGGAGGTATCTCATGTCATACTTGAAGGTGCCACATTATGTACGCCTTCCATTCCAGATTATTTGCTCATTTAAGTAAGCTTGTATTCAAGCACATATGATGATCCGATTATGTGATGTCCCAAAAAACCAATAATATTATTTTTCATCATATAATCTACACATAATCTTAATGGACATAATTTCATTGGAGGAAGTTCTCATCTTTTTTAACTAAGTTCGTGGGATTAAATGATGAAGATAAACATATGAGAAATCCACAAAGTTGTTTGTACTCTGACTACTTAATTATCCAACTAAAATCGGTGTATCTAAATTACATGATTCCTCGCTATTCTTCATTTCCTTTTCTTACATTTTTTAAATTTTAATCTTCTCTTGATTTTTTCTCTCTCCTGATTTATTTGGGCAAATTTATTTTGCTTGTGTTTTATTTCGTTTGCAGTCTCATCGACAACTATCACCCTTGGAGTATAACCAAGTAAATTGCTTTTCTCTATATCTACAACTTATGGTGGATATTATAGAATTCAATTTTGGTGATCTTGTGGTGCAAGAAATTCGTGGGAGACCATATTTTGAACTCTGGGACAATGCTTGATAGTATACTGTTTAACTGTTGTCATCCTGATGGCCTTGTTGACTTAGGTGGTGTGGCAATTGCCCCGCTGTTAAGTGTTTTACCAATTGCCAGAAAACGTTACAAGTTTCCAGCCAGTAGTTGGCTTGCTGTTAGCCTGTTATACGTGTGTTAAGTGTTTTACCAATTGCCACCCACACCACCAACAAGCCGCCCACCCACCCAAAGATGCACGATACTTGCATCCACAGTTTAAAAAATATGCAAACAAGAGAAACCAACTCTAATAACTGGATAATAGGGAATAAGCCTATTCTCGATGTTATAGCTTAACCGTTCGCCATTCACGCTACAACACAAGGATGAAACAATATGATTATGTATGTATGAGCAAAGAGTTCTATTTCAGAATCAAGAGATGCTCCACTAGTTAGAAATTGAGAGGTTGACAGTGATCTTCATTAAGAGAGTATCCTTGAGCTAGAAGTGCCTCTTTGCATCCATCACCATGAATTTTCAAAAGGTACCAGAACATATACCATCCGCCCTTCTGGCCAGATGCATGCTAGCTGCTCCTGCTTCCAGGATATTTAACATTCACATTCTCGCCTCTTGAAAATACAAAAAAAAACGCACGAACTAGCAACTACTTGAAACATCCAATTAAGAAAACCCAAGCCCTAAAATATGGCATATTTTCATCGACAAGATAAAACTGGCCACCTAAAAGCAATTCAGTTAGGTACTAATACTGCTGATTTATGATCTTGGGAACTTGAAAAGCCACTCTCCTAAAGCCAAACTGACAATGAATTCAGGTTTTGAAGATGGCGCACCAAATCTTCTGGGACCAGCACCATCCAGTTAGGTATAAAAGCCAGAGAAATACCCGTGGAAGGAATGGAATACTTGAATAAGGGTATAAATGTTTCCAACATCCCGCATCTAGATTTCATCTCGATTTTCTTGGGAGCTACCTATTTAGAGAGAAGGCTATATGATGGTAGGTCTTCAAGCCGCACAATGTCCTCAAGCATCATTTCTCTCTCAAGCTGACGGCGCGTAGCCTTCATCACCGACTACACAAAAAAAAAGGACAATGAGCAAATGAGTGAAATATAAAAAAAGTTGAGCCAGTACAGGTAAGAACACAAGCACTAAGCACTACTCAGATAATCTTTTCAATTTTTCATCACTAAAGTGATCGGGAAATTGCATATATAGTACACATACAAAAACGAAGAACCAGGACACAAACTCAAACCAAAACTAAAGATTTCAGGACCATGTAGACTAAAGATTTCAGGACCATGTAACATTGGTAACAAAATGACATGGCGAATTGTTCCACAGTGCAAAAGCAAAAGAATGTAGCCTCACAAATCACAATCTAATAAGCAATAGCAAGCACAGGAAGATCACTGAGTCTAAAGACAAATTAGTATGAAAAAGGAGCAAAACAGAGCTTCAATATTCACGACTGGCAGATTAGACAAACTTAGGCATGGTAGACACACATGTAACCTTTTCAGCTTCTGCAATATATCTCTGCTGAAGAGAACTTACATTGAAGTCCATGTATGAAGCATGCATCTCAAGCCATAGATGGTCAAGCAGTTTGAATGTGATGCAATACAGTAGATCAAATGCCGAATCATTCTCTGCCAAAGGTAAACGTAAAGTATTCTAAGAAAAGCCAATCACACAAGATATGATATTCCAATCAATACTGGACGATCTGTAATGGAAGTGAAATTACCTGCAAGAAACTTTAGAAAAATTGCTCCAACCAGTGTTCGTGGCTTGACTGGAAATATTAGACACAAGGTTAGCATACCCAAAGTTCGCAATATTCCTCTAAAAGAATTACTGAAAAAAGATTATCAGCACAATAGTAAGTTTGCATTGAGAAGATACTTAGATTAACTATCACAATTTAGAGATAAAAATCTACATTTTATATAGTGCAATTAGTAAAGAAGGGAAAGCTTAGAATATAAGAGGCAACACCTATGTAAAGAGAAAGATCAATACCATAATATCAGGCTATCAGCAATAAGAACATATATATCAAAAGCATTGACTGATTTCAAGTTGAAAATTTACATATCTGTTCAAGGAACGCAACTAATATCAGATGCGTTTCAGCCTTTCAGGCACCACAAACCCTATGTTACATTAGATATAGATGTCCAATCCCACATCAACTGTTGTACAAGAGCAATATTGAATGATGGATAAGAGAACTTTCAAACTGCTAATATCAATAAAACATATAACTCCGAAACCTGGAACCACTAATAGTTAGATACAAAATTCAAATATGGCCAAATTCTATGGAACATCAGACAGAACTATTCCTCTTCAAGTAGCAGATAATGGATGCAATCAGAACCTGTGGTCTAGAGTCTAGCCTCTGAATTCTATGAAACATCAAACAGAACTACGGAATAGTTCCTCTTCATATAGCAGATATTGGATGCAATCAGCACCTGTAGTCTAGACGTGGAATGTAGACTGCTTATTAGACAAGTCAAACTTACAGAAAAGAAAGTTGCATACCTGCTTCAAGGTCTAGCATCTGGATCAGCATGAATGTTATATTCACACCAGCTACAGCAAATGGGTATTCCCACATAGCTCGTTCTCCTTCCTGCTTGCGCAGAAGGTCCTGGAATGATTTCTGGAGAAAATAATAAAATCGTGCATGTTAGTATACCTATTAAAAACAGTACAAAGCAAAAAAATGCAGTGAGCTAGAGCCTTAAAATGGCTGATGGTTGGGTTTGGTGCATAGACATGCAATGATGTTCCGTCTGTATAAATCTAAATAGAATCTCTCCATGCGATTGATTTGACATAATCATGGTAGAAAAGTATAACATACATCAAACTATACCATGGAAAAAAATATTAATTGGATAATGTGCCAAGATACCATGACAAAGAGTCAAAGATAATATGGACCATTCAGCACAGTCAAGGAAGCATGATGTGATTTGTCAAAACTACTGAGACGAGACCAGCTTCTCCATATCCAACTCAATCAAACAAAACCAGAAAATTTTAAAAAGGAATGGATGCAAAATTTATATTGCACAGATAAAGGTTTGTCAAAAACTAAATTGAGTGCCAGTGATCTGACGTATAGCTTCGGAAAAGGAAGAATCTAGAAAGAAAAAGAGATGCAAACAAACCTGAAAATTTCTAGCAAAAAATAACAAGTTCTCCAAAGATATGTAGCCACCGCCCCTGTTGAGTATTGCAGAATAAGTAACTTCCAATTACCAAGATTAACCAAAACAAAGGAAGGCCCAAAAAACAAAAAGATGCTGAGGTACCTGAAATCTGTAGATGGATCTTTCCCCTGCCATCCCATTTCCTTCCACTGTTCAGATACCAAATCACGAAGTTCATCACCTGGAAAGGCAGCTTTCCACAACGCCTTCAAAGCTTCCTTCTCAACAGTCAACATCACCACCAAGAATAGTGAGTAGCAGCACAAAAGCATTGCTCTCTATATATACTACATGCCACTTTTGTAGACTTAAGAAGACAGGAAATATAGAAACCAATTATAAATGGCACATTGAAAACAGTAACCCATATCAAATCTCTAAGAATCCAAAAAGACATGGGGGAAGGTACCTGATGTTCTGGGTTTGAGCTATCATAGCCAACATCTATACGGCTCTGCAGCCGTTGCAAGCACTCTTCCTGAAAAAGTATGAGCCAAAACAAAGTCAGAGATCGTAAAAATCTTATAATCTGAGCATGTCCAACAAATAAAAGAAAAATAGCAGATGAATTACATAGAAAAACATTCCTCCTAATTCAATGACATGTATATTCAAAAAACCTAAAGCATAAACTAGATATGAAATTTGCTATCAGCATGAGAAACATCTTGCCAAACGTATTACCACCAACATAAGCAAATGCTAAATGAGTACCAAAACCATAACTAGTGAAAACACTCCACAACCAATTCATAGAAATTAACAAACCAGCTAAGAAGGTGCCATGTAACGATAGGCGCTAGGAGCTATCCCAAAAAATAACCAAACAAAATGCGAAACCTTATTTGGTCAGCTGCTTCAATCTCAAATTCATACCTGTGACGGAGTCAAATCGAATGACGGCCGAGCATCACTATCTCGTCTTTGAGCACAAACGCATGAGAGACCCTTACCTAGCCAAGCTGTTGATCCTGCAACAACCTCAGCTGCAAAACATAACCATCAGCCACGAAATACAATCCTCAAGAGTACTAAATTCTAAAAAAAACCAATATAAACACGATCAATTCCCAACAAAGTGAACAAAAACCTCTAAAATAGATAAATAAACACCAAATAATACTAACTCATCACAGCAGATATTTACTATTGTTCTCAACCGAATCGACTTTTCCAAGCAATCCTACCAATTATCATCCACTCAACAGTATATCAACTACATACAAAGCATAAACAATAACGACGACTACAATTTCGTTCCGAATAATTTAAGATAAGATTATCACCATTTCCATAGAAGACTATGGGTGGATGCAGTTGATCCATATTTTTTTTGCTCAAACTTGCTGACAAATGAGCAGAAAGAATCATTACAACAGCTCCTCCACTCCAGCAACTTGTCTCAATACACCGTTAGGATTTAGAGCAGGTAGCCTACTACAACTTACAAAAACAACTTTTATACAATATTATTTGTTGTGACTAAGTAAACGACGAACGTGAGGCCAAACATTCTCAAGACTTCAGTCATTCTCTGAACTATCAATATCCAGCTAACGCACAGCTCCTACCACCAATTGACTATACTAACAACAAAGCAACTTAGTTCAAACAATTGCAATTATTATTTTTGAATAAAATAACTACAGAATGAATGAATTGGTCATATTTGCGTCATTTTAATTATTTATTTCGTTTGCGTAATCCGTATCAATAATTCAGTTACAAAAGAGAGAGGAGAGAGAAAGTACCGGAATTCGAATGGCAAGAACCGCGGTCTAAACCTTGAGAAATTCTTCGCACAGCAACAAAAGAACCACCTCGGTCCTCCATTATCAGGCGAAAACTAAGGTTTAATCGAACTCAAATTTTGAACTCATATGGAAAATTTTGAGAAAATTCGAGATTATTATTATTCGGCAGAAAAGATTTTTTTTCTCGTCACTTTCTCTCGCTTTCACACTTTACGAAAGATGAAGGAATCAATGCGAAAGTCGCGAATTCAATCAAAATGCGGAAAAAGAAAATTGAAAAAGATAATGCGAAGAAAAAATTCAAAGAATCAATGCTGATGATAAAAAGTCTGTAAAAAAAATGAACACTCTCCAAGAAATCGAACCGCCAAAAAACGCCGATCTCGAACTCAAAATCGACGCAGAAAACAAGAAAGGATTTCTTGAACGAAAGGAAAATGAGAGAAAATGGAGAGAGAAAATCTTTTCGGAGAGAGAAGTTAGGGTTTCGAGATCTGCAAGATAATCGCCATTGCCAAACTTTCTCTCTCTCTCTCTCTCTCTTCAACCTCGCGCTCTCTCTCTCTCTCTCTAAATCCTCGAAGGCGTTAAGCGTTTGTTAGGATGGGACAGCAGTGTTTCACGACTTTTTTTTTGTGTGGAGCATGAAATGGAAATTAGATTTCATTTATGTTAAATTTCCTAATAATAGTGTGTTGTAAACTTGTAATAATGGTATTTATGGAGTAGTATTAGTAGGGTAAGTTAATGAGTAATTGTGATATTAGAAAGAATTTCTTAAAAAGGTACTTAATAAATTAAAATTGTTGCTTTTGGGCTTTAGCTTTACGAGGGAGGACACAAGAAATGGGAGGGTTTATGTCAATTGTGTATTTTGAAAAGGAGTGGACCTTGGGGTGATATAAAAGCAAAGTTGATTATGAGACGAGAGGAATGGAAAGCATGTCGATTAAAAATTAGGTAATATTCTCTTTCATTCTTCTAAAAATTCTTATCTTATTTGAAATTATTGTATAATTTTAAAAATGAATGTGTCCTCCAACCTAGAATAATGTGCACACTTTTTTATTATATTGGTTACAATTATCGCTTCTTTGTACATCTTCCCATGAGCATTTCTATTTTCCACACTAAACAAACAACTATTACACTTTCTATGAAGTAGAATTTTTTACATTGGAATTTCTTAGAAATTTATACTTCCCGCATTTAACTAACCCCTTCTGATCAAACAATGGGATGAAACCTACTTTTACTTTCCTTCAATGTAAAGCTACACACTTCCCTACCGGATTAAAGATTGTGATGACCAATATATTACCAATTCGGCTATTACTGTCTTTAATTAAATGTCATTAAATTCATTAATATATGATATAGTATATTAAAAATATTGATTGAAATAAATCTAATAGAATCTAAATTATATCTTTTATAATTGCAAAAACTATTTACCATATGAGGGAAAAAAATCAAAAACAAGAAAAATATTTTAGAGAGCGGTTTTGAAGGGAAAGTATGAATGACTTCCACTATGTCTTGATATTTTTACTTTATTAACCATTTACATACCTTTTAGGAAATGTCTTGTAGAGAGAAAAAAGTAGGTGGGTAATTGTGAGCCCGAACTCTAAAGAAAATATAAAAAGAAAAGTCACCAAAAGAAAAATAGAACAAATATTTTAAAATATAAGAACTATTAATTAAGAAAAACAATCAAATTCTATAATCCTTTGACGATTCAAACTTATAAAGAAAATAATGTAAATCACTTATACTTTTATATACCAATGCTATATATTCGTTGATGTTATGATTTACATTAGAGATTTATTAATTTTTTCCAAATGTTTTGTATTATATTAAGAACAAATGCTCCTATGGATTAGAGGGAATGATGATAAAGATATGAAAAAAGTAATTTCATTCTAAAATGTCCTAGCAATTAGGGATAGAAACGTAGGGTAGACGTGCTCTAAGCCTCTAACTTTAGGTGGCTTTTTTTAATGCATTAGTCACTTATTCAACATATGACATTGTCACAAACTCACAACTCACATGCATGGTTGACCATGGTCTCTTTTCAACGGTGGTCAAGTGTGTGTGGGCTTAGACTTTTTCCCAAAGCACCTTGAGCATTACATTTCATTTTGATTTGATGTGAAGTTTCCTCTTATCACGTTATCAGTTTTACTTTCTATTGGAATTCTTTGAGTTTTGCATTATGTATAAATCAATGTTGACAATAATTTTTTCTATCAATATAAAAAAATAATTATTAATACATAATATTTATTGGGTTTATATCAACGTATATTTTTAAAATATCATATTCTTATAATTTGAACTACTTTCCGCATTTTTAAGTTCCAACGTTTTACCTAATAACATTATGCATATCTTAAACTTGACCGGTAATCTTAAAAACAATATCATAACAAATTTTTAATTGTTGCCATGATAGAATTTGGTCCAGCTCAGTTCATGGCGAGTCCTACTCGATATAATTATTACCTGCACACAAGGCTTAAACCTGAGTATTAGCTTTGTGGTACTCTTATAATTATATCGAGTATGACACATAATTATATCGATTGACAATAATTTCTTATTTTTGATACAACATAGTTGCTTCTTATAGCAACAACTTATATATCACACCTTTTTATGTGGTGACCGTTGGAACCACAACCCTATCAGTAGACTATTTTAATGGAGATTTAGTCATAGAACGAAAGTGATAATTTTACAACAATATTGTCAATCGCTCTTTTCATTTTCTATGACCAATTGCAAGTCGTGTTAAAGATATTTGGATACGAATTAATCGTTCTGAGTAAGTTCGTTCAAAGCTACTTTCCAAGAGGCTAATCTCGAGGTGGACTGGTTGAACCAATTAACAAATGGACTCTAATATATGTTCTTCTTATTAACTAAAAAAGAAGAGGCACTTTGGGTTAATAGTTGTACTAGTTCTTCAAAAGCTTGGATGCTTTACTATATAAAGGTTGGTAAACATGGAACATTGTGGCATGCCCCATGATAGGTTTTAGTCAATGGGCACCACTGTTTTAAGAATGATGGTTAGATAATCTATAGTTAGGTTTGCCTTAGATTGCAACAAATAACAACGCAAAAAAAAAGCACTTTAAGAAACCAGAGATGACCGGGTTCTTACCACATGGGTTGCTTGATAGCATACACCATGTCGGATATGATGTTAAAACCCCACGCATTTACCCCACCGAAAGTTTGCTTCTGCTTGTTTGCGCATGATCATATCACATATAGCTTCAAAAGCCTCTTTGTTTTGGTCCACACGCATCTATCATTATAATCATCCACAAACCCATATGCTCTGTAATTGAAAAGACTTGAAGTCCAAAAGTACCGTCTTTGAATTAGAGCTTGAATAATTAGTATTACAAGTCAAAATTGTGCAAGCATGAAAACATATCAAGTAGACTCTTCGCCTTTCTGTTTTTTCGAAACATGAGTCGTCGAGCCCTTGTTCATCTTGGCTTCTCGGCGTTCCCTCTTTACTCCCTTCGGTTTGTAAGGAAGCGCCATTTCTCCAAGCTGAAGACCAATGGTTAGATATATTAGCTCATGGTAAAGTAATGCATGAAATTTGTGACACTTGTGTAGTATGAATTACAGTGACATTGTTTTTTTAAAGCAAATGTTTCATCTCATTAAAATAAACACAGGTATTCTTATGTTGTAAATCACTTCTCCTAACGAAACAATAGCCAAAGTCATGCCAAGATGTAGGACTAAAGGAGTACATAACTGGGAAAATAAATAGATATGAATCAAACTAACCTTCTGATCTGGCATATAGATCTTTCCTGTCTTGCCCAGTAATGGATCTCCTTTGACATTTTTGAGCTGCATTATGATAAACAAAAAGACACAAAGTGTCCAAGGTTATTGTCTGAAGCAGGGGAAGAAAATGTAATCTTGGTGCGTTTTGTTTCATTTATATTCCTAATTTCTCAGCACGTTATTATTCCCTATTTAATAAAAGAGTGCACTTGGGAGAAAATTGCAGAAGTTTTGCAAGCAAACCTTCTTTTTTGTGCGATCCGGGGCAGTCTTCATAGCTTCTTTCCTCAAGCCTTCATTAGGAAGACGATGTCGCCTAACTACCAAATCCATAGAAGGGCCAACTTCAACCAACTCCATTCTTGGAACAACAGTTCCAGATTTCTTTAGCCTCAATGCACAGTGACTGAGGTACACCTTATTTGAAGAAACAGCAGTGCATACGTAAATACGATCCACTCCAGCAATGTTCAAATTTTCAACTACCTGCAACAGTTGAATTCGATATGAACATCATGTTGCCTTATGGCTTATTAGAAACAATAATAAGAATGAAATTTGGGGTCTTATATAACATACCTCTCCTCTTAACAAATCCAAGAGAACCTCCTTTAAATGCTTCAGCTCGTCAACATTCTCAAATCCTTCACCAATGAAAGCTATGAGAGGTTTGGACCCCAACTTCGGAACAATCTTTTTATCATATGAGAAAGATTGGAGCGACCTAAAATTCTCAACCCCAACTTCTACCAGATCGTAAACGTGGTGATCATAAAAACGCCCAATAACAAGATTGTCTGGCCGTTTTTTTGAGTGAGAACCAAACTGCCAATACAAAGCAAACAAACGACTTAGAAGGTTGATGGACCACATAAATAAGAAATCTACATCAATAAAGATAGGGGCCTCATCCAAAAGACAGGTTCAACACAGTCACAAAGTAGTAAACAAGGAGCATAAGCTTCCAGTACTGACGAGAAACACTATGGAGATAGAAGCAAAACTCAAAAAAAAAAAAAAAAAAAAAAACAAAAAAGAAAGGCATGAATGCTTTCAATTGCGCCAAAAGAAGGCATTAGGGTGAGCCTCTACAACTTTGGCTTCAATGCTTCTTTTTGGAAGAACCTAAAATAGAAGCAATGACATTAAATTTTGGAACAAAAGAATTTAATCATGTAAGTCATCAATTTATGAACCCAAGCTTTTGTTTCATCAAATATGAACAGAAGCTTATAGTTCATATTCCGTCCCAAAACGTAATGTCACTAGTTCTATATCAGTTCATTCAAAAAGAAAGTCGTTCGTATTTAGATACTAGAAATCCACTAACTTCTTCTCCTCACTTATCTTAGCTGGTTCCCAAATAAGCCAACTAAGGTCTACTCACCGTTACAACTTACAAACCACAACATGAGAATATACTTGTAACCTATATGTATGTCACACAAAATTTAACAAAAACCTAGAAATAAAAAATGTCATTAGCAATGCTAGAGTTGGCATAACGAAGCAAATTAGGTGCCTAGCTTTTGGGGAACAAGAATTGTTGCAATCATGGAGACAACTGATCAATCGAAAGACCAGGCAAACCCCTAAATCCCTTACCCATTAATTTAGCAAGGTCCATAATCAATATGGAAATTTCTCCGGCCGATATATAAATGCCACCTTGCAAGGCCCAAATAGGAGTAGAGCATTGCTTGCAATAACATGGCACAGTAAGGCACTAAACTCTAAATTGTGTGATTTACCATAAACCTTCACAATTCTTGTGCAGCACTAGGTTATGATCTATGTGAATCAGGGTTTGTGATTCAAGAAAATACCTGACACATACTAAGAGATACCAACAAAGTCATGTTTATCACAAACTAATACTTGTAACAAGTCAGCGTAGGTTTCTAATATTTTGCAAGGAGTACAAAATGCTAAAGTAGCAAATTGACTATCTCCTCCCATCTTTACCAAATAAAAGATAATGCTTGGAAGACAGCCAATACAAACACAATCATTAACTTGTTCCAATATCGCAAGTCCAACTCTTACCCTTGCTCCCACAATTGGCAAAATCACCCAAGTGGTTGGTCAAAAGAAAGAAAAAAAAGCAATTATATAGGGAAAGTGCACATCTTCAAGGAAATACAAAACCTCTATGAAACCAAGACACATTATATAGTCTTTCAAGCAATAACACCAATCAGAATTTTTTCCAACTGCAATTACCCACCAGTCAAGCCACTAGTAACAAACCTTATAGAGACTATATACATAAAAATTCTATCAGCTGTGAAAACCTCGGCCAATCACCTAGTTTCCCTCACTGATGAACCAACTCTGAAAATCCAAATAGCATACGAAAACCCATGATATTACTCAAATAGGAGAATTACCCATTACACATAAAAAATGGCCACAAAACAATGGCAAAATTTTACATCATGACATTGTAAATAATTCCTTTGCTTTATAAGTTGCAACATGAAGGGAGGTATGAGATTATACGAGATGAACATTACGAGCAGAGATGCAAAAAAAGGTGAAAAGACCATGTGAAGCCACAAGCTAAAAAAAGGTTCTTTGTTACTAATTCTAGACTTTCAAAATGGAAAAGTGTTACAAATAAAAGACAAGTACAATGTTTATAGCTTGTGCTAAACTACAATTTGAAGCACAAAGACAGTAAAAATGTTTTCAAAGAGTGTGTATTTATCACTTAAATACCGTTCAAAGTGCAACCATCAACCAATTTTATTATAAATCAAATATTTTCCATAAACTATTATGACTCATCCAACGTTCAATCCTAGATATCTCTTCTAGTTTCTCCATGATTAGTAATAACAGCAACCACAATATCCAAATATATAGATTATAATTTCATCATTGGCATGTTCTCATGTGCATGATCTAGATATATAGAGAGGCTAATTCTGACACACCAATGCCAAAATACAACATAACATAGAGCACATATATTTTAGTCTAACCATTTCGCGACAACAATATATACAGCTTCCCTTAGGTGCACCTCGGAATATATGCTCCAAAGTAATTAATCCAAAAGGAGACCCCTTATGTAGATGTCTCCACACCACCCCACAGATGCTCCAATGTACGCCATTAAGAAAACACTATCTTTGTGAGAAAAATAGATGACTGAGACCTATACACCATTCTATTTTGCATCACTAACTCCTAGTTAAGGTAGTTGCTCAAAATGATGATTTACCCTTAGCCCAGCACACAAAGAGAAACAAATTGCAGCGCAAAAATAGTGGCAGTGTAATGCCCTATTTGGTCTAGATATGGAAGGCCCAAAAACATTTGTCCGAAGAAAGAAGACACACAAAGGAAACCAGGAGACCACACAGGTTCCATAGACAGTAGGAGTACATCTAGGAGCTTGAATGCAAATAGTCAACAGCTTAGCTCTCCAGGCACATTTGGATAGTGAGTAAAGAAAGCAAAAGGTAGTGAGATTAGTGTTTTTTAACATGAACTATCTCACGTGAATGTTCAAGATATTGCATCATTACTAGCAAACACATGCCCTCTTCATTATTTTCAATAGAGATGCCGATGATCAGCCCTACTGAAAATAGATAATAAAAAATAACACGCGATACAAGCTAGTGGATATGCAATATCTCTTAATTCAATAAGAGCCTTTCCATGAAACTTAACACATAAATTTTAATACCATCCCTTCCACCAAACGAGCTGCCATTCAAATCTCAACTACGCAATCATATCCACAATTCAATTAACCACATCATAATCGCCCCATAAGCGAGATCATGAAATTGTTAGATGATGTACTCACCAAAAAGAGGGAACAATCAGTCTTCTGAGAAAAGAACTCCAAATTAGTTTCACCCCCGGCTTCGAAAGGCCTAATTTTATCATTCTTCCTAGTGTACTTGACCGAACTTTCCTTCTTAAGAAGATAAAGTTCAGTTAAAACTGAATTAAGTACATTACTTGTCTTTGTACCATGAAGAAACAGTGTCTTCTTCTGACCTTCCACCTACAAACAACAACGAAATTACAGAAATCACACACAATTATAACAAAAAAGAGTGGAAAAATCAAGCAAAAAAAGGTGAAAAACTTACAAGTTTTGGAGCTCGTTTCTCAAGCTCTCGTCTACCTCTGTGTGTTTTTGCTGTTTTAATTCTCAACATTTTTACAACTGTACCATTTAAAACCCACGAATAACCAAAAATTAATATGGAAAACTAAAATTACTTAGACCTAATTCCCGAGAAATATAACAAAATTTCAATTTATGAAATTCGACCTACTTTCTCTTTGATTTCTCTCGCATTCAATGAATATTATGGAGCAAAAATTTGGGATATATACATAAAAATTAGCGAAATTTTAAACATTCTGAAATCGCAAAATCAAAGAGGAGAGAGGAAGTACCAACGACGAATTACAGAGACGGTATTCGGCGGCTGCCGCAGGTGTTAGGAGAGAGAGGCGGGAGGTTTTTCGTTAGCAAAGAAAGGGTACAAGGGAGGGTTTTAGGAACTTAACCTATTTCTTTTTTTTTCCTTTGTTTTTCCTTTTTGCCCTTTTGTGTGTTGCGTCGATGAAAGGAGGAAGATTTGTCACTATGGGTGTTTTCATGGGTGATTTTTTTGTTTTTTTTTTTTTGACAATAAGTACACTATTTCAAACAAATTACAACGGGGATAGTTAAACGTCACCCTGAAATTACTTAAAATCGCCCCAAGTCCATTTTTATAGACTATTTTACCCCTTCTCATTTCCACACCACCCACCACCCCAGCCACCACCCACAAAGCGAATATTTTTTTTATACCTGGGCGATGTGGAGGAACGTCTGGCCAGGACGTTCGGGCCATGGGAGGAACGTCCCGGCAAGACGTTCCTCCACATCGCCCAGGTATAAAAAAAATATTCGCTTTCAAGCCAACAAAGATTCACGAGGAGAGAGAAACGTCTTGGGTGCTGGTGAGGATGGGAAGGAATGTCCTGGCTGCTGGTGGTTTCTCGGCGGCAAAGGGGTGATGGTGCGGTGGTCGCAGGGATTCACGAGGAGGAGAGAGAAAATAGGGGCGAGAGAAAGAGAGATGGAAGACTAGAGGGAGAGCGGGGAAAGGGTTGCGGCGTCCTTGGTGGCGCGGCTAGATTCGCCGGTGGTGGTTGAGGAGTGGTGTTGCGGTGGCGCTCACTAGTGGCAGTTTGGTGGTTGTTGTGTTGAAGAAAACAGAGGAAAGAGAGATGGCAGACTATAGGTGGGGTTGGTGGTTGTGGCAAGGGGGTGGTGGACCTGGTGGTGGCAGGAGGTGGATGGTGGTGGAGTGAGGTGGCGGGAGATGGCTGGTGGTTTAGGGAAAAAGAAAGAAAAGGTTATAAATGTCATTTCAACTTTTTTTGGGGCGATTTTAAGTAATTTTGGGGCGACGAATAGAAGTTCAGATTACAAACTGTTCCATGGGTGATTTTGTCATTTACCCGTTTTATAAATTTTGCAACGTTTGGTCTTTGAGTTAAGAGTAATGGAAGGACTCGAACTTTGATATAAGTTATCATTAAGAAAATATTTTTTTCTTTAAAATGAAAAACCACTGCTATATTTTCTCTTCTGTATGTCATTCCACCACCACCAACCCTAAATTAAATAAATCAGCCACTATCCTCAAAATTATTGCTCCGCCACTTAACCTACTCCATCATTTCCTTATTAACAACCAAACCATCCTCAACACTATAAAATTTTAGGAAAATTGGATTTTAATAATCCAACCTTTAAGCGGTCTTAGTAAAACAGTCTCACTTATGATTTATTTTTGAATAATCCAACTTTTTGGTGGTATCTTCTCATAATGGTCATTGACCTGTTGGAACCGCTATATAACAGGTTAATTGTGACACGTGTCACACTCTCGTTGGTCATACCATTTTCTCCCTCCTCTACCTCTTTTCCTCCACAACCACCACCACCTAGCTAGCCATCACTACCCCTACCCCCACCCCCACCCCTTTACCCCCACGCACCGGCAGCCCCCACCCCCGGCCCCAAGCCGTTGCGGCCCCACCCCCACTCAAAGCCGCTACGCCCCCACCCCACCCCCCCCCCACACCGCCCCGCCGCAAACCCTAAACCCCACCCCATCCCACCCCCACCCACACCCGATTCCCACCCCCACAAAGACACCCCCCTACAATCCCCCCCACCCCGCGCAGTAGCCTCCCCCGCCACCCTCCCCCTCTCCCCTTCGCCCCATGCCCCCGTCATCCCTCCCCCTTATACTCTCCTCTCCCTTCGTCTCTATTCACCCCCTCTCCTCTCCTCTCCTCTCCCCGAGCTTTCCCGGCACCACCACTATTGACGATGACCACCACCACCACACACAACCACCGCTCGAAGAGAAAGATCGTACAACCACCACGACAAATACACACGATTCGAGGAGAGAGAGACATGAGGAAGATAGAGAAGCGGCGACGAAGAGAGGTGTAACACCCCGTATTTTTATATTGTTTAGTAATTATTTATATTATTATAGTTTCCAAAAATAAACTAAAATATTATTTTATTAAATATATTTTACTTTTTACTAATTGACTTTACCTTAAAAGAGGTCAAAAGTTAATTCCTAAATTCCCAAGGTTAAGTACCTAACTACAATTATATTAGTATTATAAAGAAAAAAGAAAAAAAAAAGAAAGAGGAACGAAAAAGAGAGAGAAGAAGAACGAAAGAAAAAGAAAGAAGAACGACTTTCTTCATTGCTCTTTGTACTCCATCATCCATCTTCCTTTCTTTCTTTTTCTCCAACCTTCAACTCCATTAAAACTACTAGTTTCTCTATCAACCATCATCACTTCAATTTTGTTCATCTTTATTCAATATTTTCTCAGTTTTTGTGGGCAATTTCGAAGAGGAGAAATGGAGTTTTTGGGGTGCGGTTTTCGGATCGAAAATCGGGTCAAGGAGACGAAATTTAGGGTCTTTTTACACTCTTCTACATTCCAATCACTTTATTAATCAAGTAAGATTCTTTGTCATGTTTTAATTTCAGTTTTTGGTTTAATTTTCGAATTGGGGTTTTGTTAGTTTAGGGTTCTTGAGATAAATTGAATTGGGGGTTTTGATTTTAATTGTTTGGGATGAGTAATTGAATGAATAGAATGTTATTTAGGTGTTTAGTAGTTAATTTAGATTAATGGATTGTTAAATAAACTTGTTGTTCAAAGAAATTTGTGGTGAAGTTCGTATAAATTACCCGTCAGTTCGAAAAAGGCAGTTTTAAGCAATTTCTGGGCATTTTTAGCAAAAATACTATTTCACAAAAGTTGTTCGTATCGAAATTTTACTCAGGATAGGCTCAAGAAACGCTTGATTTGGATATCGTAGGAGGAAGTTATGTCCATTTTAAGTTTCTGCTGAAATTGATAAAAAGTATAGTTAGTTTCGAATGTTTTAAGTTTCAATGTTTTCTTATGAATGTTTAATTAATGGACTTTGAGTGTCTAAAGTATAATAGGAATATTAATGTTGATTTAGTATAAACAAAGAGAGATTTTTAGTATTGTCAGTATTAGTTAGTTATGTCATTTGAAGTAAGAGGCTCATATTTTATAAAACTAAAGTTAGTTAAAGCTCATTATTAATTAGCCAAGTCTATTATTATTTATTGAATACATATATGTTATTATGTAGCTTTCGAGTTCACTAAAGAGTCGTTTTGGAGATGGTTGTTTTGATGTGATTCGTAAGAGGTAAGATTCTTTACTCAAATCTTTAATAGTTATGAGAAAAGTCTACAAAAGATAACTTTCATTGTTACGAGAAAAGATTATAAAGGTATGTATCTCTCCTGAGTTGAGATTGGTTTGAATAGGAGGATGTTCCTCCTAATACAGATAGTTGGTTTTGAATAGGAGGATGTTCCTCCTAGTACAGATAGTTGGTTTTGAATAGGAGAATGTTTCTCCTAATACAAACAGTTTGTTTTCAAACCTTGAATTATAGAATAGTTACAGAAAGAGATTTATGGATAGTTTTATGTTTTTGAAACGGTTGGGATTGCCTTTGAGGCGTCTCAAGGAATTGGAACCTTGTCGAGATGTTCTCGACATTTCAGAATAGTTGGGGGGTACGTTGATCAGTACCTCGGACTTAGATCTTCTGCTACGGTTTGGCCGTATGTAGGGTGTGCACACTAGGGGTCTTTGTCTAATAGTTATCCGGAGGGCCTAGCTAGCCCAAAGGCAAGGAAAGTTTGTTCCATTCCATAGATTTCATAACTCCCTCTTTGTGAGGGTAAAGGAAAGAAAGTATTTGTTTTAAGGAAAATAAAGAAAGGATTTGATTTAGAAAGGAATACAAGAAAAGGTTTTATAAAGCTTGCTACTTATTATTTTGATTCAAAGGAAAATGATTTGTAGGATATATTATTATCCTACCTGCATATATGTTTGGCTTTATTGTATAAATCTTGCTCAGCCAGTTTGGCTGATACTACATGCCCGATGTGCAGGTACATGAAGATCTTACATGTTGGGTGTGGGGTGTAGGCTGAGAGCAACGTTTCACCAACTGTTACTAGTTAAAGTTATAGTATTTTTTTTGCGCTGCACTATTTATGTATACATATTATCATTTTGGGATTTAAGGTTGTAAATATTAATTCACCTAGATCTTTACGTGACTGGACTGTAATAGTTTAGTTAAGATTTGCTTTGACTTAGATTCAGTCTAAATAGCTTATCCTTAATAACACTTCTGGAATTTCGGGAATCTTGCTTGGATGTAGATCCTTTTGAGTTGGATAAGGATTATTGAGAATTTGGAGTGTTGGTTTTATTGAAGGAGGTTTATAATTGGACGCGAGTCCTAAATTAAATTTTAGGCAGTCCATATTTCAAACGGAACTTTGCCGATTTTTCTGTAGAAATTTAATACCATTTAACTAGATAGTAACTCGAAATTCAGGGGTGTTATAGTTGGTATCATAGCCAACGGTTCGAGGTTATGGCTAGAGCCTAGAGTTGAGCTTAGAATGACCTAGAGGATGAGCCACCAGTTTAGAGCCAAGGTGTAGGGTCTTAGGTTTGCCCTGGAGGTTGTCCTTGAGTTGTGGCCTAGGATTGAGACCTAGAGTTGTGACCATCGGTTTAGAACCTGTCGGGATCTCCAAATTCCTTTGTTATTTTGAAAATTTTGAAAATATGTTTTTAGGAGAAAGTACTTCTCCCTACGTGGATTGTTCATCACCATTAAGACCACCAGCGGCCGGGGTGCGTATTAATGATGAAGAATAATGTACGAAAGTTTTAATCATTGTTTTGATTGGAAGTTGGATCCATCCCTACCTTGAGGTAGATTTTTGTGACTTAGTAGGGTGTACCCAGAGTTGTAACCTTGAGGTTGTAACCTTAAGTAAGACTAAATAAATGAGGTATTAAAATTTGAAAAGCCGAGGTAAGATTGAGATATGGGAAGTAAGGGATTACATGTGGTTGTTGTGTATGGTAGTTGTTGTAGGTCCCTCTTATGTGGATGTTTGACTTGATAACGTCAATGAGTTGGGTAAGTGTGGAACTAGTTGAGTTCTATGTTTGATTCAAGCTTAGTTGTGCTTGCTTCCATGTTTGGTATGATTGGCTAGTAAAGGCAAATAATTTCGAGTATATCTTTGTTTGGTTGTGATTTTAATTTGGTGCATAGCCGAGAGTGTGCTATAAGTTCAAGTTTGAGTCGCATAATGCGAAATTTAGTTCCATTTGTTTACGGGAACTCTCGGGTGACATTCCGTCTTGATGTTAATTTTATCGTCACCTATTTCATTTAAGTATCTAGCTTGTTGGTTTTTTTTTATGTTCGCATTCGGACGAATTATTATTGTGGTTAAGGGTGAGCCTTATTTCATTCAAAGTGGCACTTTATTTTATTTTTTGTTCTTGTGTGTGTTGTTGTGTTAGACCCACCCATCTCCCGTATTTTGTCAATCTTTTGGCCTTGAGAATGTCTAGTGATTAGCTACTTGATTCTTGAATTGCAAACTGATTGAGTTACGTGATGGTATATACGAATTGTAGTTGGTGTGAATTGTTAATTGAGAACCTTATAGGGAATGGTTTGGTTATATCTTGGATATGCTAGTCTTGTTGACTAAGTGCTATGAATTGACTTGTTAGTGTATGATTGTGCGTTGAGGCTATAACAAGAGTTGAAACTCAAGTTATTAGCTCTCTTGGTCATGCTTGTAGACCCTGTTTACGTGAGTTTAAAGTAGTTTAGCGAGTCATGAGATGACTATCTACTGTAAGTTGACGTGTTATATTGACTTTCATGGAGTATTCATAGTGTATAGTTAAAGGAAAAAGGAATTAGTTCAAGTGGGTTGGTTTCTCGTAGCAAACCTGTTAGTCAAAGTCAGCTCATAACGTGTTAAGGGTCAACCGTTTGACCCTGTTAAAGTATTACTGTTTATTTTTCTGTGTCAAGGAATCGGTGAGACCATTATAGAACAACTAGCAACTATCATGTACCTAGTAAGGCTGTGGAATGGTGACATATGCAAGGCATAATGTCAAATCGAGTCATGTCGATGGTGGGATGCGTAGGTCCCCGTTGTGTGATTTGTTTAGTAGTGATCAAAGTCTAATAACACTAAAATGGTTAGCGAGGCTAATGTATATTGGTTTAATGAAGAGAGTCTCTTCTCATTAAGTTTAGTGTTAGGACTACAAGTTGAAGTAATCTAACTCTTTTGATTGGTAGTCACTAATCTTGAATGACAAGCTAAGGTCCCACAGTTTTTGCACTTGTTTAATGAAATGACTGTAGTTGTGGAGTTATAGTTGTACCATGTTAATGAGTTGAGCACTCCGAGATAACTTGGTTATAACTTATAACAAGCTCTTCTTTGTGTCGTTCTGGGGCGTTAGACGCCCACTTAAAGTTAAACAAATCGTCGTTAATGACCTAGATGCTATTAGGAATGGTTAAATGTGCTCAAATTCAATTTACTTAAGTCTTGTCCGACGAATGATACTAAGTCATTATAGTGGTCCAAGTGTGTAATTGATTAATTTGATTAAGTTTTAAGTGAGTAAGGGTTAAGTTTATCATGTCGAAGGTCTATGACTAGTCGTTTGAGTTGAAACTAATGAATTTAATAGAAACTAAGGAAGTATACTGGACCATATCTATTTTGTGAACCTTGAGAAGTGAGTTTTAAGTTAACTCTTGATTGCTATGCTTGGAATGTTGAGTATCGGTATGCAAGGGTAATACCACTATTATTGTTGATGGAGTCGTTGGTTTATGTGATTCACGTATCCTTGCATGACTTGAAATTTTATTTCGTGAAACTATAGTGTGTGAACGGTTTATGATGTGTGTTAGTTTTGAGACATGGTCTAAAAAGGAGTTTCGTATAAAGTAAGCTTTAGTTTCATGTAAATAGAGCATATCATTTTCTGTAAGTACCTTAGTAGCTCGAATTGGCCCTGTTTGGTCAACGAGTAAGTTACCCTACCAAAGACTATGTGAGATTATTCAATTTGTTTGTGTAGCATGTGAAAGTGATTTAGAAACGTTTCAATTAAGGTTTTGGATTCATTCTCGAATAGATCTAGATATGATTTTTCTGCAACGATTTGAGTGAATTTTGGAAAAGTTAAGAACACGTTTTTGAAAAGTTTTGAAAGGGGGCAAGTCATTCACGGATTGTGAGTCTTGAAGGTCTCTAAATGGAGCTTTCTACCGTTTTATAATGTGTTTGAGTGTTACCACGTAATAGGAGATTTGGTATTTAGTAAAGAATATTTGAAATCGGGATATGTGCTTTAAACTTGTCTGGATTTCGATCCAAGTAAAGGGAATAGTTGGATGGCCGGCCCCATGGTGGAGGTTTCAAGTCTCCACGCCTCCCACTGTCAGGACTATAAGTCAAACCAATGCCGGAGTTTTTAAACTTTAGGGTTATGTTCGACCCCATTGTCAGAGGTTTCAAGCCTCGTCATCCTAGTATCGGAAATATATGCCTTATTATTTGGCTTGATTGGGTCCTCGTCAAGAAATTGTTTGAAGCGATAGAGCTTGGCACATTGTTACTTCGTGTCTAAGAGATTGTTGTGACAGTAAGAATGATTGAGCAAAGTTTCTGCAAAACGAGAGTTCTATAAAAGGGTTATTTATTGTTGGATTTCCAATAAAGAATCATTTTGAAAGAAAGAAAATTGGTTGTGTCCATATTCAAGCGTAAGATTATTTAAGTACTCTTTGGATGAAAGTGCTTAGTGTGCTTTGATGTGATTGTCGTGGTGTCATTGATTACGTGGGAGTCATAAACTCCAAAATGCGTGCTATGGATGTTTATGGGTTTGGACTCAGCCCAATGTTGATGCGACCGTTACAGTATTTTGTTTTGCCATTTGTGGTAGGCCCTGCTGATTGTGAGTGTTATAATAACTTGAAGTTGAAGTTCTAGACGTCAAGTTGTGAATTGTTTACGTGTTTAGGTGAGTACGCCCACCCATGTAATGGGGAGTTCATATGGTATGAGTCTTTACTTCTATTTTTAGAAGAGAGATAGTACTCTCGGTTCGGGTTAGTTGTTGCTCCGCGAAAGCGTTGAGTACTGGATTAGGAAATGCTTTTATGTATTGTGATTGTAACAGGTTTACAACACCTTATTTCATTTCGAGTTGTTCATTTTACAAAGGAAACTCTGCCGGATTTTCGAGAAAATCCTAGGTTATTTGATGCGCTCAAGTTATACGGTGCTTATATGGTATTTTGGATGCACTTTGCTAAGGAGTTCGTTCATAATTGTTGACGTTTGCATACATATCAACCTTAGTCGAAGTTCGGGATTTTGTGAGGTAGTTAATGATAATGTTCTAAGTTTCGAGCTTTTAAGGTGAAATGGTATGTTTTGGGAATGCTCGGGAAGTGTAGCATCGTAACGTAATGGCCAATTATCGCAAGGCCTAGCCAAGCACCATCGCGAGGCTTAGCACACTCCATTCTAGCATCATCGTCAATCTTGAGCCTCCATAAGCAAAGCAAGCCAGCATTGCAAGCACCTTGTCTGCCCAGCTCTCATGCGCGCTCATCACCACATGCTCATCGCCCAGCCCGCACACCCGCGCGCTCAGCAAGCCAAAGCTGCCCAACGCCCAGCGCTCATCGCCCATCGCCCAGCGCTCGCCCACGCCCAGCGCTCGCACCTCGCGAGCATGGTCGCACCTCGCGACCTGCTTGCTCGCACCTCGCGAGATTCCTCGCACGGTGCGACCTCTTGGCTTGGCCCAGTTCTTCAGCTCGTGTTGGAAGACAGAGATCTTTCGCACGGTGCGACCTACTTCGCACCTCGCGACCCCTAGGTCGGTCTAAATGTCGGCTGACTTTTGAGCCTTAGTATAAATACTAAAGTTTGTTTTTGGACCTTGGGGAACACACACTTGAGGAGAGAGAATATCCAACACTCCATTCCTCTCTTCTTATCTTCTCTTTTTAGTTTTTATTTTCTAGTTTAGTTTTTGTAGATTTCAATTATGGGATTGGCTTATGCTATGCCAATTGTAGCTTGAACCGTTCTTGAACGAGATTAATATGAAGCTTCAAGCATTATTGTGAGATCTTTCCTCTCTATTTAGTTCCTTTGATTATGGTTTAATTTCTATGCTTGCTTTCTATGATTTTTGCATGATTATGCTAGGAACGTTACTAGTTTGATTGTGTAATTAATCTAATGCTAGATTTAAGAATAGAATCGGATTGTTTTATTCTTTTATCGATTTGTAGCAAACTAGGGAGTAACTCAGATGCTGATCATCTTGGTTATTTCTTGGGGAAATTGAATCAACTGTTGAATGTTTATCGCTTGTATGACGTTAGCAGGTCTGTTGGTTCTCTCGTGTTTATTCGTTGCTATTGGATTGAACTTAGACGCGATCGGACTAGGTTATCCTTTAGTTAGGGTTTTATAGTCACGCTGATCGTGCTATTCAACTAAGAATAAGGAGAACACGAGATTAATTCTCGACAATAGATAATTAAGGAAATAATTAGAGTTGAAGTTCAAGGATCGATAATGAATTGAAGTGGATGTTAATCGGATTCAAGATCTTCCCATATTGATTTCTCATTTTATTTAGTTGCTAGTTAATTTTAGTTTGTTTAAAATCAACTTGAAAACCCCCCTTGTTATTAGGTTACTCGACCTTTAGAGTCATCTCGGTATCGAATCACGCTAAGTATTAAACTCGTCCCTGTTTCCCTGTGGATACGACCCCTACTTCCATTATACTGCTTTAGTGTAAAAGAGAGTAGGAGAAATTTTATCTTTGGCCGGGTGCGGTGCACACGACGACACATCCGCGCCCGCCCAAATTTTGGCGCCGTTGCCGGGGAAACGGTGTAACTAGTTTGTATTTAGTGTGTTTTTGGATTGTATTGCTTGTGCTCTTTGTTTATGGTTAACACTCGTACTACTAACAAAGAATCTTTGCATTACGATCCCGAATTAGAATTGACTCTTTTCAGGTGGAGAAACATTCTGCGAGAAAATTTTCAAGAATCATCTTTTAACGTTGAAGTGGAGGAAGAGATGCCTCCGAGAATTGAAACTCGTACCTTGAGGGAGCTCACGGCTCCTAACCTTGATCAACAACCATTGTGCATCTCATTTCCGGCTCTTGATGAAGGCACTAATTTTGAATTGAAATCGGGGTTGATACACTTGCTTCCTTCGTTCCATGGGCTCAATGGAGAGGATCCAAACAAATTTCTTTCGGAGTTTCACGTGGTTTGTACTGGCATGAAACCAAGTGGAGCAAAGGATGAACAAATCAAGTTGAGAGCTTTTCCTTTTGCTTTGAAGGATGGAGCTAAAGATTGGTTATATTATCTTCCTCCTGGTTGTATTTCCACTTGGGTTGAAATGAAGAAGCGATTTCTTGAGAAGTTCTTTCCAGCTTCTAAGTCATCAATATTAAAGAAGGAAATCAGCAATATTGAGCGTAAAACACGATGAGTCTTTCTACGAATATTGGGAGAGGTTCAAGAGACTTTGTGCTAGTTGTCCATATCATGGCTATTCTGATGAAGACCTCATTTTGTACTTTTACAATGGTTCTTCTGACGAAGATGTGCGAATGGTGAATGCTGCTAGTGGAGGTTCTTTCATAAACAAAACCCCAACTGCAGCTAGAGAACTCATTGAAGAACTAGCTGAAGGCTCGAGACAGTTCAGTAGAAGATCGAATCATCGTAGAGCAAATGTTGAAAGTCCAAGTTCTAGCTCTTCAAAGACTGAGGATCAAGTACAAGCTCTTACATCGATGATGCGTGAGTTCATGGTAAAGAACAATAGAGTTCAACAGGTAAAAGCTTGTAAAATTTGTTCTTTAGATCATTATACTGATGTTTGCCCTCAGATGTAAGAAGAATTTAGGGAAGAGGTCAAAGCTGTAGGTTTTCAAGGCCAACAAGCATTACAGAGACATGATCCCTACTCCTATGCTTCCGAGCAAGGGTGGAGAGATCATCCTAACTTCGCATTTGGCAATCAACATCAACAACACAAGATTATAACAAGCCACCACCACATCCTTATCCTAGGCCCCAAGGCCAAGACTCGAGCTCTAGCATGTCCACTGAAGGAATGTTAAATGTTTTAACTAAAAATGTGACTAACATGCAGGGTAACATGGTGCAGTTTCAAGAGGAAACTCGATCGAGCATCAAGAACTTGGAGAGCCAAGTAAGCCAAATTGCAAGAGCTGTAACCAAGTTAGAGGCTAGGGATTCGGTGAGGTTGCCATCCCAAACGGAACTCAACCCTAAAATGAACGTGAGTGCTATCACATTGCGGAGTGGAGCGGAAATTGCAAGCAAAGAGAGGTTGGTGGTTCGAGACAAAGAGATAGTGGAAGAGGTGATCGAGCATGAACCGACAACAGATAGTAAATCATGGCCACCTCGACAAGAGGAGAAAGTAAAAAAATCACCTCCTCCACCATATGAACCAGAGCCACCATTTCCCGAGGCATTGAGAGAAACCCGCAATGCGTAGCGCAACAACGACATTTACGAAGTCTTTCGTAAATGTGAGGTAAACATTCCCCTTTTTGATGTTTTAAATCAAGTACCCGTGTATGCTAAGTTCCTTAAAGAATTGTGTACTTCGAAAAGAAAGCAAAAACAAAAGGGAGTGCAAAAAGTGAAGGCTAGCGAGCATGTCTCGGCTATCTTTCAAAAGAAATTACCTCAAAAGTGCAATGACCCAGGCATGTTTACCATCCCATGTACTATAGGTGACACCATGTTTCCTAAAGCCATGTTAGACTTAGGTGCGTCAATTAATGTGATTCCATATTCATTGTATAAGTCCTTGAAACTTGGCAATTTGCATGAAACTGGTGTGGTGATTCAACTAGCTGATAGATCCAATGTTTATCCTAGGGGTAAATTAGAGGATGTGTTAGTTAAGGTTGGGAAATTGCAATTTCCCGCTGATTTTTATGTTCCGGAGATGGAACCTCGATAAGCATGCCGCCCCAATCCTTTTGGGACGACCTTTCTTGAAAACATCTTGCACTAAAATTGATGTTTTGCCTGGTTCTTTGACTATGGAGTTTGAGGGAAAGGTAGAGGCATTTGATATAAATGATCCTAAGCTTCTACTTAAGGATGATAGCTCACTTTGCTCTATTAACATTGTTGACCATGTTTTGCATGATGTTCTTGATATTGAGCAGGTTGATGAGTTGATGAATGCTGATGAGGTCTTGGTTGAGGATTGTGTGCCTCCTACTAACGTGCAAGTTATGGTGCCCGAGTCGAAAGAGCGGAAAAAGCTTCCTGACTTACCACCTTGTTTTGAAACTGTACCACTAACGATGCATTGCAAGAGTTCTTCGAATCTGCTTTTGCGGTACTTGAATTGGAGGTTGACATGGAGCCACCATTGTCACACATGGAGCACAAGCCCAATTATTGAGCTCAAGGTACTAAGTCGAGCTAACGACTTTAAACAACAGCGCTTCTCGGGAGGCAACCCGAGACCCTTTTTATTTTCTTTCTTTTTCTTTATTTCTCATCAAATTTCCACCACCACAACAAATTTTCTTTCACCCACCGCCCGCCCACCTAAAAAGATCCACAACCAATCTTAATCCGCTTGGAACCAAAATCCACAAAAGAAAATCCGTTGGGAGGTCTTCAATAGCTAGGAGTTGGTAACACTAGAGGATTGAGATTGTTAATGTATCTTTTCGATCTCTTAAGCTAGGAGCAAATCTCAGAATTTGAAACAAAATTTCAATTTGTCATTTGTTTGAGTGATTCGAGGGAGAGGGTTGTGAGTTGGTTTATGAGATTTGAGTTGGTGTTGTTAAGAAATTTGAGTTTGACGGATTACTTTTCATGAGTTTTGAGAATTCGATCTTCGATTTACCCGATTGTTGGTTTCCCCCCATTTTCAGTTTACTTTTTCATTTAATTGTCGACACATTGAGGACAATGTGTAGTTTAAGTAGGGGGGAGGGTATTCTCATTCTCATGTATCTATGTTGTATATATTACTTTTAATTTGAAAAAAAAAAATAATAAAAAAAAATGATGAAAAAAAAATATAAATATAAAAAAAAAAAAAAAGTGATGAAAAGAATCCCGCTGAGTTGAAAACCCGCAAGGGCGGGCGACTCGGGCAAAAATTGGGGGCCCGGATAGGTTGAAAACCCGAAAGGGCAACCTATGCAAAAAAGTGGCTTATATTGAGCGGGTAAGATGGTGAGATGAAAAAAAAGAAATGTGTGAAGCTAGGATGAAAACCCGAAAGGGCTCCTAGGCAAAATGAGAGATTAAGAGAGAATTTTGTATTTTGAAGACTCATTTGCCGGAGATTTGTTTTGGCTTTCACTTTCTTTTGGTTGATTGTTTTTGGGAGTAAGCATGGAATTTATCCCTTTTTGTCTTTGTTCCATGGCTTGCTTATATAGATTAGTTGAAGTAGTTTTAAATCATTTTTTTTGAGGTTTGGGAGAGCTTTAATGTAAGTGTGGGGGAGTCATTGTCCTTTACGTTTAGGTTTTGGGCGGATTTTGTTTAGATGTGATGATGTAGTTGATGGAGAGTGTAGTTTGGTGTCGAAACTTTGGGTGAAGATTTATTTGGTGATCCTCATTTTGAGTTTACTCGAGGTCGAGTAAAGATCAAGTGTGGGGGTATTTGATGCGCTCAAGTTATACGGTGCTTATATGGTATTTTGGATGCACTTTGCTAAGGAGTTCGTTCATAATTGTTGACGTTTGCATACATATCAACCTTAGTCGAAGTTCGGGATTTTGTGAGGTAGTTAATGATAATGTTCTAAGTTTCGAGCTTTTAAGGTGAAATGGTATGTTTTGGGAATGCTCGGGAAGTGTAGCATCGTAACGTAATGGCCAATTATCGCAAGGCCTAGCCAAGCACCATCGCGAGGCTTAGCACACTCCATTCTAGCATCATCGTCAATCTTGAGCCTCCATAAGCAAAGCAAGCCAGCATTGCAAGCACCTTGTCTGCCCAGCTCTCATGCTCGCTCATCACCACATGCTCATCGCCCAGCCCGCAAACCCGCGCGCTCAGCAAGCCAAAGCTGCCCAGCGCCCAACACTCATCGCCCATCGCCCAGCGCTCGCCCACGCCCAGCGCTCGCACCTCGCGAGCATGGTCGCACCTCGCGACCTGCTTGCTCGCACCTCGCGAGATTCCTCGCACGGTGCGACCTCTTGGCTTGGCCCAGTTCTTCAGCTCGTGTTGGAAGGCAGAGATCTTTCGCACGGTGCGACCTACTTCGCACCTCGCGACCCCTAGGTCGGTCTAAATGTCGGCTGACTTTTGAGCCTTAGTATAAATACTAAAGTTTGTTTTTGGACCTTGGGGAACACACACTTGAGGAGAGAGAATATCCAACACTCCATTCCTCTCTTCTTATCTTCTCTTTTTAGTTTTTATTTTCTAGTTTAGTTTTTGTAGATTTCAATTATGGGATTGGCTTATGCTATGCCAATTGTAGCTTGAACCGTTCTTGAACGAGATTAATATGAAGCTTCAAGCATTATTGTGAGATATTTCCTCTCTATTTAGTTCCTTTGATTATGGTTTAATTTCTATGCTTGCTTTCTATGATTTTTGCATGATTATGCTAGGAACGTTACTAGTTTGATTGTGTAATTAATCTAATGCTAGATTTAAGAATAGAATCGGATTGTTTTATTCTTTTATCGATTTGTAGCAAACTAGGGAGTAACTCAGATGCTGATCATCTTGGTTATTTCTTAGGGAAATTGAATCAACTGTTGAATGTTTATCGCTTGTATGACGTTAGCAGGTCTGTTGGTTCTCTGTGTTTATTGCTGCTATTGGATTGAACTTAGACGCGATCGGACTAGGTTATCCTTTAGTTAGGGTTTTATAGTCACGCTGATCGTGCTATTCAACTAAGAATAAGGAGAACACGAGATTAATTCTCGACAATAGATAATTAAGGAAATAATTAGAGTTGAGGTTCAAGGATCGATAATGAATTGAAGTGGATGTTAATCGGATTCAAGATCTTCCCATATTGATTTCTCATTTTATTTAGTTGCTAGTTAATTTTAGTTTGTTTAAAATCAACTTGAAAACCCCCCTTGTTATTAGGTTACTCGACCTTTAGAGTCATCTCGGTATCGAATCACGCTAAGTATTAAACTCGTCCCTGTTTCCCTGTGGATACGACCCCTACTTCCATTATACTGCTTTAGTGTAAAAGAGAGTAGGAGAAATTTTATCTTTGGCCGGGTGCGGTGCACACGACGACACATCCGCGCCCGCCCATTATTATTTAAAACGCTTGTGAACCATAGTGTAGTTATGAATTCAATTCCACATTCTACGACATAGTCCAATGAGCGTGCCGGTAAGAGAGTTGATTCTCCAGTTTATCGGTCCATATGTGATCATTGAAAGGATAATTGATTGTCTTTGTAATGTACTCCATGTTTCTTAGTTACGATTTCGTATTACTAACTCTTCACATGGTAATAGTTGGAGTTCTAATTGAGACTCTAGACCAATCGATATGTAAGACCTGTAGGGTTGAGAAATGGATAGTAAAGGTTTTATGGTCAAACCACGACACCGAGGAACTACTAATAAGAACGAGGAAGTCATGTGTTTTATGTGTCCCCATCTCTTGTTCATGTTATTGTTAGTTACGAGGGCGTAACTTCCTTTTTAGGGGGGTAGATTTCGTGCCAATTGGGTGTTTGGTGCTAAAAGTTGTTATGATTTCATATGTGATGTATACTTTAATGTCTAAAGTATACATAATTCGTGTATGATTAGAAGTTTTATGGTAAAGTTTTATGGTAAACCTTGTAGTATGTTGCATGTTTTACTTCTTATAGTGTGAACATTTTTAGTTGAAATGGTTATATGTCTACAAGGGTGATCAAATGAATTGATCCATGAGGTTTTGGTTCTCATTATTATGGTATGAATATATTAGTTGGAGCGATTGTTTGGTTATAAAGGTAATCAATTGACTTGATTTATGAGAAAGTGAATTAGTTGTCGGAGATGTTCTCCGAAATGATTTGGTTGTTGGAGATTTTATCCAGAGTGATAGTAGCTGGCTAACTTATAGAGTTAATGAGCTGTTTTCAGAAACAAGAGTATAAGTTTGGTCATTTGAGTAATACTTTAAGTTTCGGGACGAAACTTATTTTAAGGGGGGTAGATTGTAACACCCCGTATTTTTATATTGTTTAGTAATTATTTATATTATTATAGTTTCCAAAAATAAACTAAAATATTATTTTACTTCTCACTAATTGACTTTACCTTAAAAGGGGTCAAAAGTTAATTCCTAAATTCCCAAGGTTAAGTACCTAACTACAATTATATTAGTATTATGGATTTTTTACGAAAAACTACCTTATAAGTTCAGTTTTTTGCGAAAAACTACCTAATAAAAAAAATGTTGTGAAAAACTACCTAATAAATTATCTTTTGTTGTAAAAGACTACCTTGCACCGAAATTGGGGAGTTGACTCAGATTTCCGGCGTTGACCAAGTCACATGAGTTGCACATGTATTTTAAAAATCCCTACTTTAACCTTTTTCCCTAATTTCCCCAATTTTAACCCCTTTCTCACCTACTTCTCTGCTGCTCTTCCATTATTTCGTCATTACTCCCTTGAAGAAACTCTTTGAATCATTGAATGCATTAATTGAAAGCTAAAGTCTGTAAGTTTGTCTTTTCTTGTTGTTTTCATCTTTTTTTTTTTCATCTAAAATAGTATCTAATTTCATGTCTTTTCATGTCTTTCTATTTCATCTTCGTTGACGCTTAATCAAACACTTAATCTAATTTATTGCAATTACCAGGGCACTATTTGGAACTTGTTGACGCTTCGACCTTTTCCACTTCCTTTTACCACCGACTTTAAATCCACCTTTACCCATTGACAAAGACAAAAAAAATCAGAAAAAACGAAGAGAAGAAGAAAACAGAAACAGGTTTGTTGGTACAAGAGAAAAAGACAAACTTACAATCTTAATTAATAATCCATTCAATGATTCAAAGAGTTTCTTCAAGGATATACAATAATGACGAAGTAATAGAAGAGCAGCAGAGAAGTAGGTGATAAAGGGGGTAAAATGGGGGAAATTAGGGGAAAATGTTAAATTAGGGGTTTTTTTAAACACATGTGCAATTCATGTGACTTGGTCAACGCCGAAAATCTGAGTCAACTCTCCAATTCCGGTGCAAGGTAGTCTTTCGCAACAAAAAATAATTTATCAGGTAGTTCTTCACAACATTTTTTTTATTAGGTAGTTTTTCGCAAAAAACGGAACTTATAAGGTAGTTTTTCGCAAAAAATCCTAGTATTATAAAGAAAAAAAAAAGAAAGAGGAACGAAAAAGAGAGAGAAGAAGAACGAAAGAAAAAGAAAGAAGAACGACTTTCTTCATTCCTCTTTGTACTCCATCATCCATCTTCCTTTCTTTCTTTTTCTCCAACCTTCAACTCCATTAAAACTACTAGTTTCTCTATCAACCATCATCACTTCAATTTTGTTCATCTTTATTCAATATTTTCTCAGTTTTTGTGGGCAATTTCGAAGAGGAGAAATGGAGTTTTTGGGGTGCGGTTTTCGGATCGAAAATCGGGTCAAGGAGACGAAATTTAGGGTCTTTTTACACTCTTCTACATTCCAATCACTTTATTAATCAAGTAAGATTCTTTGTCATGTTTTAATTTCAGTTTTTGGTTTAATTTTCGAATTGGGGTTTTGTTAGTTTAGGGTTCTTGAGATAAATTGAATTGGGGTTTTGATTTTAATTGTTTGGGATGAGTAATTGAATGAATAGAATGTTATTTAGGTGTTTAGTAATTAATTTAGATTAATGGATTGTTAAATAAACTTGTTGTTCAAAGAAATTTGTGGTGAAGTTCGTATAAATTACCCGTCAGTTCGAAAAAGGCAGTTTTAAGCAATTTCTGGGCATTTTTAGCAAAAATACTATTTCACAAAAGTTGTTCGTATCGAAATTTTACTCAGGATAGGCTCAAGAAACGCTTGATTTGGATATCGTAGGAGGAAGTTATGTCCATTTTAAGTTTCTGCTGAAATTGATAAAAAGTATAGTTAGTTTCGAATGTTTTAAGTTTCAATGTTTTCTTATGAATGTTTAATTAATGGACTTTGAGTGTCTAAAGTATAATAGGAATATTAATGTTGATTTAGTATAAACAAAGAGAGATTTTTAGTACTGTCAGTATTAGTTAGTTATGTCATTTGAAGTAAGAGGCTCATATTTTATAAAACTAAAGTTAGTTAAAGCTCATTATTAATTAGCCAAGTCTATTATTATTTATTGAATACATATATGTTATTATGTAGCTTTCGAGTTCACTAAAGAGTCGTTTTGGAGATGGTTGTTTTGATGTGATTCGTAAGAGGTAAGATTCTTTACTCAAATCTTTAATAGTTATGAGAAAAGTCTACAAAAGATAACTTTCATTGTTACGAGAAAAGATTATAAAGGTATGTATCTCTCCTGAGTTGAGATTGGTTTGAATAGGAGGATGTTCCTCCTAATACAGATAGTTGGTTTTGAATAGGAGGATGTTCCTCCTAGTACAGATAGTTGGTTTTGAATAGGAGAATGTTTCTCCTAATACAAACAGTTTGTTTTCAAACCTTGAATTATAGAATAGTTACAGAAAGAGATTTATGGATAGTTTTATGTTTTTGAAACGGTTGGGATTGCCTTTGAGGCGTCTCAAGGAATTGGAACCTTGTCGAGATGTTCTCGACATTTCAGAATAGTTGGGGGGTACGTTGATCAGTACCTCGGACTTAGATCTTCTGCTACGGTTTGGCCGTATGTAGGGTGTGCACACTAGGGGTCTTTGTCTAATAGTTATCCGGAGGGCCTATCTAGCCCAAAGGCAAGGAAAGTTTTTCCATTCCATAGATTTCATAACTCCTTCTTTGTGAGGGTAAAGGAAAGAAAGTATTTGTTTTAAGGAAAATAAAGAAAGGATTTGATTTAGAAAGGAATACAAGAAAAGGTTTTATAAAGCTTGCTACTTATTATTTTGATTCAAAAGAAAATGATTTGTAGGATATATTATTATCCTACCTGCATATATGTTTGGCTTTATTGTATAAATCTTGCTCAGCCAGTTTGGCTGATACTACATGCCCGATATGTGCAGGTACATGAAGATCTTACATGTTGGGTGTGGGGTGTGGGGTGTGGGGTGTGGGCTGAGAGCAACGTTTCACCAACTGTTACTAGTTAAAGTTATAGTATTTTTTTTCCGCTGCACTATTTATGTATACATATTATCATTTTGGGATTTAAGGTTGTAAATATTAATTCACCTAGATCTTTACGTGACTGGACTGTAATAGTTTAGTTAAGATTTGCTTTGACTTAGATTCAGTCTAAATAGCTTATCCTTAACGGTTATTCTCGCAATAACTGTGGAATAACACTTCTGGAATTTCGGGAATCTTGCTTGGATGTAGATCCTTTTGAGTTGGATAAGGATTATTGAGAATTTGGAGTGTTGGTTTTATTGAAGGAGGTTTATAATTGGACGCGAGTCCTAAATTAAATTTTAGGCAGTCCATATTTCAAACGGAACTCTGTCGATTTTTCTGTAGAAATTTAATACCATTTAACTAGATAGTAACTCGAAATTCGGGGGTGTTATAAGAGGGGGGGTGGGGGGGGTGGGGGGGGCTGGTGGCCGATGCGGGGTCCGGTGGAAGGGGGTCAAACTTGATATGGAGGTGAAGGAGGAGGAGATATAAATGGGTAGGAGGGGGAAAATTACCTGAATTTCAGGTCACAAGTCACCTGGGACCATTATGAGAAGATACCACCAAAAGGTTGGATTGTTAAAAAATAACTCATATGTGGGACTATTTTAAGAAGACCGCTTAAAGGTTGGATTATTATAATCCAATTTTGCAAGTTATAAGCAGTTAGAGTTAAAAAGGTTTTAATATCAGTATTTCAAATATATAATAATTGTGCCAATCATGTTAATGTAGCCATATTTACAAGGTAATTTTTTTTTATTCATTGTCATATTTTACTTCTTCTATTAAAATGGAATGTCAAGAAGTTAATTTAGAGATAAACAACTTGAAAAAATGATAGTCCTTGATTTGCATAGATTGACAACAGTTAATGATATACAAGGCATTCGTAATCCTAGGCTACAATTAAATAACTCATATGTACAATTACTATATTAACTTATAGTAGGAAATATATACAGTACATATATTCTATCACAAATTCACTAGTATTTTGAAAGATCTTAATGTCTCTTTACTACAATAATTTAGGGCCTGTTCGTTATCGTTTTTTATTTTTAGTTTTCAGTTTTTTTAAAAATAAAAAACAAAAAACAGGAAACCAGAAAAAAGTGGTTTTCACTTTTTAGTTGTCAGTTTTCAAAATCGTCATGTTTCTAATAATTTTGACCTATTCTTTATCCATTATAGGACATATATCATATGACTTTTAAATACAAAAAACCAAAAAACTGAAAACCACAGTGATACCGAACGAGCCCTTAGCAATGGTTTTTGTTTTAAAGAAAAAATATTTTTATTTTCCTTTTATTTTTAGTAGTATTAACCCAAGAACTTAACCATATGTCCTTAATGATAACTTTTGAAAGTTCAGGTCCTTAGTGATAACTTATATCAAAGTTCGAGTCCTTCCATTACTCTTAACTCTTTGGTCTTTTAAACTACGAAGGAAAAATGGACATGAATAATTCTACCTTTTGCTCATCAGCCGAAAATCTTTTGGATTACTCCATAATAATCCCACCTTTCTACCCTTACTGTCTATTTTGGTCCATATGACCGGTAATCGATTGAATAGGTTAGAGAACAACTCAAACCCAGTTACAACCATTTCCGATCTACTTCACCACCGCCACCCACCATCTCCTTCCTTTCTCTTCCACCTTTTTACCACTATTGCCATTCGACCACCACAAAACCACAAAACCACTACCCAAAACCCCCCACCCAGCCATAAATCTTAAGCCACTCGCCCATCGACGGTTCATTTTTTGTCTAATCAGCGTGATCGTGAGATTGAAGCGAAAGAAGGGAGGCGAGGTTGGAGGATAGAGAGAGGATGTGAGAGAATTGGTGTTGGTGTTTCTCTGACTCCACTTTTCGTTGGTGTTGCCGCACCATGGTGTTGTGTGAACAGAGGAGGGAGAAAGAGAGGCGGTGATGTGTGGTTGGTCTGTGGTGGGGTAGAAGGGAGACATGAGGGATGGTGGTTTGTGGTAGTTGTGGTTGGGGTGGTGGTTGGGGTTGTTGGGTGGGTCGTAGTGGTCATTTGTGTGGGTGGTCGTGGGTGTGGTTGGGGTTGTTGGGTGGGTCGTGGTGGTCGTGGGTTGTTCTACAGGTTACCAACTTCTTTCAACAGGTTACAGACCAAAATGAGCAGATAGGGTAGAAAGGTGGGATTATTATGGAATAATCCAAAGGTGGGATTATTTTCGGTTGATGAGCAAAAGGTGGGATTATTCCTCTCCATTTTTCCTTTACACTATTTACTTCTTTTCTTTTGATAACCTATTGGCTATTGTGTTAACACAAAGAAAAATATAGTTGTTTGAGATCTTGATAACTTTATCTTGACGTATACTTTAAAAATAATAATTTTGTTAACTTTTTAAACTTATATATAATCATGAACATCATTGGTCAAAATCGTATTTTTGAAAGGTAGAACTCTACAAGTTGCGTTTTATGAAGCAACTATATTTTTAGAGCAACAAAATTTTTTTAATACTTTTGAAACTCACGTTTTTTTCTTTATATCCCTAATAAGAGTATGAATAAAGTAATAGAAATATAATAATGACGTGTTTTTACGAACACACTACCGAAAAACACAAGAAACTGTCTCATATTGCAGTTGCTTTATCGGTCATCGATAACAACTTTTTTTTTAAAAGATTGTAATTGACTGATCACCTATTGAAAATGCTGCAAGTGATGCATAATCGGTGAAAAGAAAATAGAACATTGACAATACAATCGACAATCTATTTAAAAGTTAGGTTGCACTGAAACAAATACAAATAAGGGTACTAAGATAATATAAACCGGGAAAAAATACCTTCAAAATAAAGGTATAATACATGGCAAAAGGCATAATACAAATTAAATTTATTGGCTATTTTATTTATATGGGTATTTACTGTATAATTTTTTATGGGGATTTATTGGATGATAAACTGCACAGGCATCTATTTTTCACTAATTCCAAAATAATAGTACCACTATTCTTTACGAACTTAAAACTTATTAAGAACTTTTGGGAGATATATGTACTATTTTTGGTGTTATAGAGTGACTAAAATCATTGATATAAATGAGATTTGATCTCAGTTCTCGGTAAGTCGGTATCACTCCACAATACTTTACCAACTAAATGTCTGTTTTATTTAACTTATTTTTGCAGAACATAACTTATTTTTCCTGAACTTATTTTTAAGACAAACTCGGGACCGTCGTAACAAGACCTTTGTCAATAAAATAAAATACAGGAGGATTCTCTCCAGGATCCAGTATAGTAGGCCCATAACCCAAGTTGCAAGACCCACTTCCCACATTTCAAGATAAGGTCCATTCAAATAAAATTTCGTTCGCCGGCGGTTGGAAATTACCACATTTCTCTTCAGTCTTCACCGTCGATATGCAAACTCCGACGAGAATTTTCGACGCACTGAACAACTTCCCCGGAATCTCTCACCTCCGTCAATCTCCATTCTTCAATTCCGACTCCCTCCACCTCCATCATCATCATCATCATCATCATCAATCGATTCCGAATTCTCACCGTAATCTCTCTCCTAGGGTTTCCTGCAACTTCCGCGAAGTAAATTCTAACCCTAACTCTAGGAGAGAGAAATGCGGTAATAGTAGAGGAGAGAGATTGAAGGCGAAGGGGAAAGACAATGTTTGGAGCATCGATAATGAGGTGGCAGAAGAGGCGGAATCAAAGAAAAGAGGAATTCAGAGGAGAAGGAGGGGGAAAGGAAAGAGTGGTAAGAGAGTGAAGAAGGTTGCGAAAACTGATAATGTTATGGTTTCTGGTTCTATGTTAATGGAGGTTGAAACTGTTTTACAAACTCAGGTAATGGTTTGTTTAATAGAAGTATATAACTTGAAAATTTGAAGTGTTTGTTTATTTGTGGAATTTGTGGAGTTTTTACTTGACTTGAACTGAACTGAACTTAACTAAACTTAATTTGTCTGAACTGAACTGAATTGAATTAAAACTGTGAAAGGAAGCTAACTGAATTGAATGTCCATTAATTCAGTCCAAAAGAACATAGCCTAAGTGTTGACAAGTTATATGGTTGGTTCCTTCAAAAAAAAAAAAGTTATATGGTTGGTTGAATTGTTCAATAGTATGAGGTAGTGGGTGTCTCTTTATGAGAAGTTTCATATGAGCACGTGTATTGTATGCGCCGGTGGTGGTATAAGTTCAAGTGCTCGGAGTTTCTTATAACTTGCTATGATGATATATGCTTGATTGTTAGAAGATATGAGATGGCTTTCTGGTGTTATGTTGATGTTTAATAGAAGTATATAACATGAAAATTTGAAGTGTTTGTTTATGTGTGGAATTTGTGGAGTTTTTTTTACTAAGTGTTGACAAGTTATATGGTTGGTTGAATTGTTCAATAGTATGCGGTAGTGAGTGTCTGTTTATGAGAGGTTTCATATGAGCATGTGTATTGCATGCGTCGGTGCCCGGTAGTGGTTTAAGTTCAAGTGCTTGGAGTTTCTTATAACTTGCTATGATTGTTTGTTGGAAGATATGAGATGATTTTCTGGTGCTATGTTGATGGAGGTTGAAAGTGTGTTACAATTTTAGGTAATGGTTTGTTTAATAGAAGTATATAACATGGAAATTTGAAGTGTTTGTTTATGTGTGGAATTTGTGGATTTTTTAACTAAATGTTGACAAGTTATGTGGTTGGTTGAATTGTTCAATAGTATGAAGTAGTGAGTTCTCTTTATGAGAAGTTTCATATGAGCACATGTATTGCATGCGCCGGTGGTGGCGTAAGTTCAAGTGCTGAAAGTTTCTAATGGCTTGTTATGATGATATATGATTGATTTGTAGAAAATATGAGATGACATTCTAGGGAGAGGATGATTTTTATAGAAGGTTGCTGTTATGGTTTCTGGTGCTATGTTGATGGAGGTTGTATATTTATATGGTTCAGTATTATTTCAATTTATAATGTAAATATTTGAAGTGTTTGTTTATGTATTAAATTCGTGGTTAAAGTAGGTGTTAACAAGTTATGGTCGGTTGAATAGTATGAAGTAGTGTCTTTACGGAGAGTTCCATTTGATCAATTTTTTTTATACCCTAGACTATGCATTGACCATTTGTATGCTTACAATTAAATTGTTTGTGGTGTGCTAAATGCTACTTCAGGCCATTCGAGGTAATTAACCATTTGTAGTGTCTTTATGGAGAGTTGAATAGTGTGAAGTATATGATAAGTGGCATACAAGGTAATGATCAGTTTTTGTGCAGAAGTGGTTAACTTCAGGCCAAAATAAATGGTCACTGTCCTTATTAGGCTTAAACGTTGAACAAGTAAGTCTTTGTGAAGTGTGAACTTTGGCCTCCTTGTTTGTTTGGGGTCTCTGGGTTATTGTGACGTATATGCTCTGGCTTTCTTGTTGGTTTTGTGGAGCCTATGGGCTGCCTTGGCTACCCTTTTAATTATGTTAATGAGGGTTACTTTCTCACAGGAGCCTGTTATTCGACCAGCATGGAACACATTTGTGAGTAGTGTAAGTGGGATTTGGAAGGGAGTTGGTGCCATCTTTTCACCAATTACTGCTGAAATGGAGCCTGTTGATTTGGGAGGTAAGAGCGAGTACTTGTATGATTGCTATACTCTTTCTCGCTTGCAAGCTGCACAACCTGGAGGGAATGCATCTCAAATCCAGAGGAAAATCAATTGGGTTACTCTAAATCCTTACGGTGAGAAAGCACTAGAGAATGGAGGCAGTGATAGTGGCAAAGGCGAGGGGAAACACGATAGCTTATCTTCAGGCATGAAAGAAAAATCTCACAGTAGCAAGGGAGGTCACATTATGCCAAACTTTGAGTCTTTTGATTTTGGAAAGAGTGATTTGATGGAAGAGGATTTGATGGGGGTGGAGCCTGGTCTTGTTTTCTTTGAGGTAGATTCTCACTCTTTCTTTCTCCATTCTAATTAGAGTATTAGACAACCTTCCTTTAGATGTTGATAGTACAGTATAAGGAATGCTAAAAAGTATCACTCTTCCCACATTACTACTGCTTGATGTAAATAGTTTAGCCTTTATTTATCCTTGTGGTGTGCTAATGCATGTATTTTCCCATGTCCTGGACAAAAGGAGGTTTATTATAAGAATATGTTTATTCTATTACATCTGAGGTTGTTGCTAGAGGTCTTTGGTGAATGAGATCTTAGCGACTATGTCTAGAATTGGCATGTCAAACCTATATATTGACACCTTAGTCCTGAAAAATGATTAGAAGTCCCAACTCCGAACAACCTCATAAATATCATGGAACTCATTGGCATTAAGGGTTGCTGACTTGCTGTGTTGGACTTTCTGATAGCAGCAAAATGAAGAAAAAGCAGTAATTACTGTCCGAATTTGAAAATCTGTGCTGATCTCACTCCCAAACAGAATCCTGAGATTGGAAACTGTGCCAAGATTGAGGACCATAAATTGGACCACTAGCAAGTTTGTTTCAAAGGCTTGTACAAGATTGTTACATCCCTTGCACCCACATGAAAATCTTGATATATTTAGTTCACCTTTTTCTAGATGGGTTTCTGACAAGTCCATTCAGAGGCTATGACTAAAACAAGAGGAATAGAGATTGAGGTAAGCATTCTAAGGTCACTCAGAGACTCCCTTTTTCATATGTAGTTTTGGTTTACACCTAGGAATTTGCCTATAACGCATTGAAATTTATATCCTTTCTTGTTGATCCCTGGCAGAAGTTTGGTCAGGTCCTTGGACTTTTATGTAGTCTTAAAAAACCTAAGGCAAACAAATGAGCCCGTGATTGCTCCTGAACTTGCTTGTGAGATTACTTCATAAGCTTTGAGTTTCTTCTAGGATGATTTTCTTACACGCTCTATAGAAGTCACCAACAAAGCTATTTGAAAGGCTTGAAGTCATGCTTGTGGGATCTGTTTCTTGTGCAAATCTAACAAATTTGATATGGGATCTATTTTAAATCATAAAGGCCACTCATCTATTCTAAAACCATTATGTTGATGTCAATGGCTTTTTGATAGCAACTGTGCTCGCTGGTATTTCCTCAGAATTGTTTGTCTTGAACTTCAAGTGTGTTGTTCCGCAAACTAAAACACACTGAGCTGTGGCTTTTCCCAACATCTTTTCTTGTGTGCCCCCTTTTCCTTCTCTTGAATAATTGTGCTCAATTCTGAGTCAGTCTCTGTAGAATGAATTCAATTTACATGTTAGATGTGTTCTGCTTGCTAGATCTTCAACTAGTCTCACAAGTTATTGCTAGATTTCTGCTCTTGTGATGTTATTCACCACATTATCTATGTTGCTCCACTGAATTACTAAAGCTCCCTCTATGAAGCTGTTGACATATCTGGCTCTGATTTGATATTAGAATGCTGTTTCCGTTAGTTATTTTGCTAATGGGAAAATCTAAATATTTTAACATTTTAAATCTTCCTCAGCCTTGTAAATCTGAGAAGTATTATCAGAGTGGAAGCATTAAATTGAAGAGGTAGGGAAGTGCACATATTGTTAATCTGATCATGATCTACAGTGATGGATCTTATAGACATGAAACTGTATGTTTGGGTGAGCTTTGAATGTCGAGCTTGTTTTTTTGCTGTCATCTTGCAGTATATCAGCAGTATTATGTGGCTATGTGATTGAAGCTTTACAGGATAAAAGTTCAATTTTCTCTATGTTCTTTTTGCAGGATGGATCTTATTCCAGAGGACCAGTTGACATTCCAGTTGGTGAAGTTGAGGAGTCTGAGTACTATCTTTCTCCAACATATAAGTTTGAACAAGTAGGTTCTAATTTATGAAAGTTTCTTCTGAAATGTGTCATTAAGGCTTAATTGTGTCAAGTAGACTCTGTTGTTCTGTTGTAAAAAGTTGAAAATTGAAGTTCTAGGGAGTGATGATGAAACTAATTTCATGAATTCAGAAACCTGATTTTTATCGCACTTAGTCTCTTATGCATGTTTCCATCTCTATTTGGGGGATTGATCGATTTGGCTTTCTTGTATATAGCATCCAGATATTTTCTCCTTTGCTTCTTGGAGTATTTAATCTTGATGTCAAATACTGTCCCTATATTACTATGCTTAGTTTTTGTGAATGAATACTATATTTGGTATAATTTACTTTTATGATTAATACATACAACATCAGTGCTAGTTGAACACTCAAGTTCTTCGATCAACCTCTAGACTCCAGAATTGATGCTCCAAGATCTAATGTTTTTCGTAAACAATGCTTCCCTGACAATCTTTTGCGTGATTGTCTAACTGGTTTAAATTTGATTTTGTTCTTAGTGTTTAGTTAAGGGCTGCCACAAGAGATTGCGTATTGTGCATACTATTGAATTTAGCAATGGTGGAGCGGACATTCAGATACTAAGGGTTGCTGTATATGAAGAACAATGGGTCGGTCCTGTTAACATCGACGAGCAAAGGTATTCGTAACTCTTCCATTCTTGAATATGTGAGCAAACTTGCATATTTTCGTGTTTGCAGCATCTGCAGGGTCAAATTCAATATATATTTTACATTTAGCTGGAATTTTAATATCATCATAACTCATAAGTGGAGTCGGGTGGATGTGTGTGAGTGATGTGGGGCGGGGTGGTTGGTGGGTCCTCGGTTTTTTTAAAGTGAAGCAATTCAAAATTGATCCTGTGAGTTTCTGACGGAGTGCCTTTTTATATCTGTTTTACTTGCATTCATTCATAAGAACCTTTAACACTATTCTGTTGGCACAAAAAACAAGTAAAAGGTGAGAGATAGATTCGAAGTAAAAATAGACCCATGTGATAGGAGGGCAATAGAAGATGAACCCCAAATAAGGTATAGCTGTATAGGTTTACAATGTTAAGCTTATTAAACGTCCATTTTTAGTAAGTATCAAGTTTATTGCGCAACAGATGAAGTGAAACAACTCAAGATTCATAATACTCTGCTGAAGTCTAACAAGTCTCTCAACCCGAACTTATGTGAATCAGTGAGGTTGAGCTTGATATGAAGCCATTTTCTCAGAGAAAGAGAACTCGGCCATCAGAGCTTACAGGATCATGGAAAGTGTTTGAGATGAGCGCTACACCAATCTTTGGTGATGAGACAGCCGCAGAGAAAAGCAATGGCCCTCCTTACGTTTACCTGTGCATGGAGACCATGAAAAAGAGAAACTTGCCTGAAAACCCAGCTTGCTTCAGGGAAGAAGAGATGATAGACATACAGGACGTGGCGGTTCTTTGGCTCCCAGGTGGTGTCACTGCTTATGTTGATGTCAATAAGGATGGAATCCTTTGCATTGGAGTCGGATGGTATTCTGATGAAGGGATTAATCTTGTAATGGAGAGAGATTATGAAACGAATGGAAAACTGCGAGAGGTTCGGTCGAAAACGGAGGTGAAGAGGAGATGGTCAGATCCTCTCCTTGCGTAAATTTTCTGCTATGAATTTTGTACATTATTTAGTTCTAGTGTAAAAAAAATCGAGCAGAATAATTCCACCCCTTTTTTTTTGAATAGTAGTGGATCAGTGGATGGATGGAGTGGTCTTTATATGTTCCAAGTGCATACTTGATACTTCTATATGAAATGGTCTGACAATAACTTATTCACTCTTTCTTTTTAAGGTGTTTTTCTAACTTGGGATTTAATTGTTTAGGCCCTGTTCTTTTGAACTTATTTTGGATGAACTGAACTGAACTGAACTTATTTTATTTTGGCTGAACTGAACTTATTTTGGCTGAACTGAACTTATTTTTACTTATTTCTGCTGAACTGAACTTATTTTTACTTATTTTGGCTGAACTGAACTTATTTTGGCTGAACTGAACTTATTTTTGCTGAACTAAACTCTATTAACATAATATTATCAATACTTATTATTATAATAATCAATAAATATTAACATAATATTATCAATATTTATTATTATTATTTTATTATTTTATAATAATTAATAATAAATAATAATAAAATAAATAATAATAAAAATAATAAGATAATAATAATTAATAATAATAATAAATAATAAATAATAATAATATTAAATAATAAATAATTATAATAAATAATAAATAATTATAATAAATAATAAATAATAATAAATATAAATAATAAATAATAATAAATAATAAATAAATAATAAATTATAAATAATAATAATAAATAATAGATAATTAATACTAAATAATAAATAATAAAAAATAAATAATAATAATAATAATAATAATAATAATAAAATAATAAAAAAAATATAAGAAAAAATAAAAAAAATAAAAAAAAATATAAAAAAAATAAAAAATTTAAAAAAATTAAAAAAATAATAAAATAAAAAATAAAAAAAATAAAAAAATAAAAATAAAAAAATAAATAAAAAATAAAAAATAAAAATAGATAAAAAATAAAAAATTTAAAAATAATTACAAATTCAGCGTTATTATGATTATAATATTAATAATAATAACAATATTAATAGTAATATTGAGAACAAATATACTAATTACAACATTATATGTATACTGAACTTATTTTAGCTGAACTGAACTTATTTTGGCTGAACTGAACTTATTTTGGCTGAACTGAACTTATTTTTACTTATTTTGGCTGAACTGAACTTATTTTTACTTATTTTGGCTGAACTGAACTTATTTTTGCTGAACTGAACTTATTTTTACTTATTTTTGCTGAAAATAAGTCCAAAAGAACAGGGCCTTAGTCTCACAGTAGTATGAGACGGTTGAATCAAAACTTGCTCCGTCTGAAAGAGTGAGCGAAGTTGGGTCGTGTAGTGTAGTTTTCGGGTCGAGTAGTTTCTTGAGGTGAGACAAGGGTATTGACCTGAATTATAGAAAAAAAAATATTTATCGTATGAATAATAATAACAATAAGAAGAATATATGCTTCCACGTTTTTTTTACTTGCAATGTTTTTCATTTTAGCTAGTTGCATGTGTATTGATAATTTTGGCAATATGTTCTCTTTTTCTATCCTAGTATGTGGGAGTTTTCTTCTTTTTCTTTTTAAAATCACTTTCTATCTTTATCATATTCTAAATTCTTGTGTCATGCTTTAGGTCTTGTTCTTTTGGGTTGAACTGAACTGAATTGAAGTGTAACTATGAGAAGACAGTAATTGATCTGAACTGAAATTGTGAACAAAAGAACATGGCCTTAATGTTCCAAGTAAAAAGAAGAAAAACCGAGGAAGTATTACATGTATCTACAAACACAGACCTCAAATTTTAGTGTCATGTCTAAATCATTACGAATAAATACAATTCTATCTTAATTATTAAGTATTTGATGTTTTTGATCTGTTGAAGAAATTGTATCTTCATACAGTCAAGCACTCAAGCCTGTATGCACGCCTCTTTATTGTAGAGTTGGCAAATTCTAGTTGGAGTTGGGGTTTTACATTAAATGACTGTGGCACCTGATATTACTTAAGAAGTGCTATAGTAGGTGTAAACTCGAAAATCTAAACAAAATGCTACTATCATTCTGTAGCGATTTGAGAATGAAAGAGACACAATTAATGTGAAAAGAGTGAGATTAGACAGTAGGTACACAGAAATGTTATAGAGGGTTGAAGTTTTACTTTGTAAGTTTCATATTTGTAATAGAAGAATTAAAAATAAAAGAGAAGAAAAATATATTTTGGTGGTGTATGAATATTTGATAGGGCATGTGCGTCTGTAAACATTGAACCCAGACTCAAAATAAGATTCGACATGATTTAAGATCACTTATCAGTTATCTGAATATGTTGGATCTAAAAATGGAGCCAGATGTTTAAGAAATTTGGGTCCAAAAAGGACAAGGATGGATCCTAAATTCATTGCCATTAAAAAAGGGATGGAGTGCATCTAAACAACATGTAAATATAATACAACAATAATGAGGATTTTTTATGAAATCTTTGGTGTTTGAAACACGGGTTAAAACTTAAAACAGTGGCAATATTCTTTCTATAAGTCCTCCACTCAAGTCTTTCAATCACGTTGTTTTGAAGTTGAAATGTGGACAATTGACTCAAAAACCTTTATATTGTCACTCCTCTTAATTTAGAAGAGTAAAATTTCACATCATCCTCGACAAAATTCTCCAAAAAGAGAATCTCTTGAAATATGATTAATTCACACATTACACATAGAGTGATAGAACAAACTTCAACATCCAAATAATCCTGCCTCCATATGGTAAATTTATAATCTATAGTTTGGTAAATGAAAATTAAGTCTCAACTAGAACTAACATAGTCTGATCAGTGATCACTGCTTAAAATATGGTTAGAAGAAATAATAATACAGGAGATTTAGACATAAAAAAAGGGGTGACACATAGTGGGACCAAATAAAGATCTGGAGCCAATCTCTATCATCATTAGATTTATGAAGACTTTAGATGTTTAATTGCAAATGCTATAATTGCTGCATGGAATTCAGTGGAGTTTGTTCTGTTCCACTTATTGGCTTTCTATCTCCCCTTTCATTTTTTCTTCCTGTTGTTGTTGCCTTTTGTTCATTTAAATTACTTTTCTTCTTTGCTTGATTGATCACTTAGTTGTTATCTTTGATTATATCTAATATTTTCACACGAGTAAATCCGAGTTCACTGGTATTGTGGTAAAACTCACCTTGATTGTAATTGAACAAATTAACTCCGGAATAAGATATACAGGTACTAAATTTTAAATTTAATGTGAAATGTCCATTTTTAAATTTTAATTAGTATTAAATTCATTATGAAGTAGCTAGAGGGACTGAGGGAGTATATCGATTTTGATAATACGAGCGATATGAATGTTTTATATTCTCTTTTAAAAATAATTTATCTACTTCCTTTAATTCAGTAAATATTTCCTTCAAATTCATATTAACTTTCCACTTAATTAATTTTTACACTTTACATATATGTCATTTAAAGTATTCGTACATCACAATATCGTATGCGTGACACTGAAAGTTACTATTTAAAAATGAAGGGATTGCCAACTTCTAATAACATATACTAACATGGTGCATCTCTGGAGTACGTACCTAAGGTGATGCTCTAGATTAAACGCATGAGAACTACATGTACACACATGAGAAACACGTGTTCTACACGTGTCTTATGCGTCCATATTATGAGTAAGTTCTACATTTATCTTTCATAATCCAGACCAATAAAAAATGCGTATCATTTAGTACTATATACCAAGAATGGGTAGTAATATAAAGTGCACAAAAAGCCGGAGAAACCTTGAAATGTAACATTAACGTGGGGCTAAAATTTGAGTATATCTTGGGGATCTAACTCCTTCCCTGCGTGCGAGTCCTAAAAATTTTATGGTGTTAACTTTTTAGGTGATTAGTCATTACTAATGGTTAAAAGTTTCCTCTTTCATGTTTTATTCGATTTTTAGTTCGCAAATTACTGGCAAAATTCTTTCTCAAAATGGTAATCATGGGCGTGTGCGCGATTTTTCCTTTGAAAAGCTTAATCATGTGTGCTGTTAGCAAGTGAGTTGTGCCATTTTGACTAATTTGGTCATATGAAGGCGCTCTCATCTAACACAATGAAATTTTAGTAATTGGGCAAAAGAGGAGGTAAAACACAAAAGTTAAACGATTAGCATCTTCCAGATGCAAATACTTATAATACAATTTTATTGTCAAGATTGTGGCCCATCAAATAGTGAAAATTATATTATTCCAACTCAAGATAGGGAGGCACTACTATGATTTGAATTTTTTCTTTTATTTTTATTTTTTTATGAATAAGGGTTACTATTATTGTCCTCAAATTTACCCATGTTATTATCATTACTTGTGTTGCCATTACCCTGAACAGGATAAATTGTAGGGCCTTGTGTCTACTTTCAGTATTTTCAAAGGCTAAAGTCTTGCATGGATCTGGTCCACCCTAAAACATGACCTTTTGGTCCACGATAACTTTATTGTGGACCAGGTCTACGCAAGTCTTAGTATGCTGGAGTATGTATCTTAGATCCAAGTTTAATAGAGTTAGAAAGACAACTCCCAATAATAAAAAGAAGGGGCTGGGGCGGGGATAATCGAAAGACAACTAGATTACATTTTTGTTCGAATGGCTTGAATTTGGTACTATAAACGACCCAGTAAGGGGTCTCGCTAATTTACGCCAATTTGTTTGGCTAGTCCATTTATGTATTTTCAATTTTAGGACTACTATATAGATTCCTTGATATACATTATTTCCCCTCTATTTTGAATGATATATTATGTCCCCTCTATTTTGAAAGATATATATTTAATTAATAACCTAACATAGGTAGGCAAATTCAATTCAATTTAGTAATTAAATTTTGTGAATTATTTCATATTTACAACTTAACGTATCTATCTATCTATACTAATATATCTATACAAATATATTAAAATGCGTTCCTATCAAAGGAACGGTGCCACATGGCACTCTTCTCAAGCTCCCAATACACATTCTTATAATCTCATTTAAAAATATTAACAATATGTAGTTACTAAGATTCGAACACATGACCTTTGAAATGAAACGTTAGAGTTTAACCATTAATCCACTATAATTTTAATGCTTAATGTTTTAAAGCAAAACATGATGAAATATTAAAATTATATGCAATTATAAAGACATAGACAAGTTTTTTGATCTCTAACACTTTTATTAAGTAATAACATTCTCTTACCCTAATTCCATTGAAATTGTTATTTATCCCCAATCCCTTATAAGTGTTCCAAACAATTTATCATGTAATAACGTCCATTTTTCACTTTCGCACTAGACAAAATATTACGAAAAGCTAATAAAACCAAGTAAGAGATTTATGAATAATAATATATTTGATAATTGTAACTGACCCGGGGCATCGTACGAGCCAAAAGACTAGTTAAAAGGCGTTCCAAAACAAGGAACGGTGCCACGTGGCGTTCTCCCTAGGGACATCTTACTCCATGTAATCCACATATACAATAAAAAAATTAGAAATTGCATATATAGTGTAGGGTTCGATCCCGTGACTTCAAGTTTATATATTAAAGTCTTAACCACGCACTAGACAAGTGATATTTAGTGTTATCATTTCAAAGTATAATATTAATAAATGAAATTTTCCTTATCTGGGGCATAGCCCGGGTCTAATAACTAGTTATAATCTAAAACTTTATTAACACAAATTCTTGGGTGTTATGGTGTAATAACCTACAAACCACCACTTTTTTTTTAAAGAAAATTCAAATTATATGAAATAAATAACAAAATAACATGAGATTCATGTTATTATTTGTATAGTCCATGTCATTCTTGTTGAAGTATATGTCATTACACATGTTATACAATAAGTCATGATATAACATGTTACACCCAAAACGCACTTTTACCGGTGCATTATACAATTGATTAATGCTACGATGGGGTCGACTACACCTGGACTAGCATACAATTTTAATTATGGCAAAATTCAAATTGACGTAAGAGACTAAGAGTAGTACTAGTATCGCATATCTCTTTGTTTCCTTATCTTTCACTTGTCAACTATTGTTTTTGTTTGCTCCAATTTTTTTTTTAACTTCAGTTTCAAATTTTGCGGTCAAATTGTAATATATGTCTTTCAATTCTGGGCTAAAGGTGTAAAATTCAGTAGAAGTTCCTTCATACAAGTCTTTTCCATGGTATATATTGCAAAAGTAAAATGTATTTTGATATGTGACTTTCTACCTATGTTTCTAGTAAAATATATGAAATATATTGCACAAAAAAAAATGTTGTTAAATTTATCTTTATAAGTGTATCACTTTACTGCAAGAAATATATTGGTTTTGCACTTTCGGTGAAGATTTTCTTAAGGATGATATTGTTAGTACTAATACATGGTGATAAAATTATGTTAAAATACAAAGTAAAAAATATACTTGGCGCTAGAAGGAGGGGACTTCCATCTTTGTGAACGCCAACATGGAAAGAGCAAACAATGACGGCCGTGATCCATCCGAGTTAGACGCTGGGAACGTCAACGAACAGCAAACCCCTGGGAACAACGTGTCTCAGGTAAACACTGGAAGCGGATCATTTAACCTGGCTCAATTAAGTCAATTCTCCCCTGAGCAGCTACAAACGGTATCATCTTTCATCCAAATGTTACAAGCGGGTACTCAGCCTAACAACACACCCACTCCCAATGCGAGGGTTGGTCAGCCTCGTAGGCGTATGTCGACCGTGAATGGTCGCAACGTCGATGGCACCCCCGTGAGAAGAATGCGGACTTTCAATCAGGAGGGACGCCAGATGGAAAGGCAAATTGAGGACCCAGAATATGAGGAAGTCATTCTAGAAACTGAGGATCTCAATAATTCTGAAGATGAGAATCAAAGTCGTTCTCGCCGGGAACACAGCATCAGTGGCGCAAGCAATTATTCTGCTGGCGGACACTTATTGATCAAGCCTAAGCAGTCTCCCTTCATTCCAGAAATCTTGAACCACCCCATGCCGCGAATCAAGATGCCGTCCTGCAAGTATGATGGCACCTCAGACCCAGACGATCATGTGGCCGCTTATGAGGGGCACATGTATTTATACACTCAGGTGGACGCTATCTGGTGTAAAGTTTTCCCATCTACTTTGACTGGGATTGCCCAGACGTGGTTTAAAAGCATCAGGGCTGGTAATGTTTCTAGTTTTTCTCAGCTTTCATCTATGTTCAGCACTCACTTCGTGAGTAATAGGCGCCGCGAGCGCACAACTGGCGAGTTGTTATCTATCAAGCAGAGGGAAAATGAGAGCCTGCGAGATTTCGTCGGCCGTTTCAATGCTGAGGCGGTCACCATTCCCCGCCTTCAGCAGGACGTGGCCGTTTTAGCTTTGATGACCGGGCTGAGGGAAGGGTCCGCATTTAGAAGTTATCTGGGCCGTAAAACCTTCACATCCCTTGAGCCAGTCATGAGGAAGGCAAACGATTTCATCATAAGGGAAGAGTTTGACATAGCCGCAAGCAGCCAAAGTCGTGAGCCGGAAAAGAAGAAGGATGATAAGCAGAAGAGAGAAAAGGGTCGCGAAAATGATCGCGGTCGGGATGAAAGAAAGCAGGAATCAAATGTGGTCAAGAAGGGAAATGACCGCGAGAAGAATGACCGCGAAAGGTTCGAGTACAAAGATAAATTCGATACATATACGCAGCTCACGGCCTCAAGGGCTCAGATATATCAGATGAACAAGGACAGTGATAAATGGCAACGTCCTAAGCAAATGTTTCATAAAAACCGTGACAAGAGCAAGTGGTGTGACTTTCACGGTGATCACGGTCACACTACCGAGAATTGCAGGCACTTGAAGGATAACCTGGAGGATCTGATAAGACGGGGTAACTTCACTCAATACAAGGCACAATCAAAGGACGGAGACGTGGTAAAGCCTAATAACCGGAATGTGCAATCGCGGATTGCTGAGATTCACGTTATAAGTGGCGGTCCAATTCATGGAGGCAGCGTCAATGGGGCCAAGGCAAGCCTGAAAGAATTCAGGCACCAGGTCAATTTCAATGAAAGCATGCAGTGGAGAAGGCCGCCAGTAATGCCCGCCATGTCTTTCACGGTTGAAGATGCAAAGCACGTCGTCTACCCTCATGATGACCCTCTGGTGGTCACGCTGAAAGTGTCAAACTGTTTAATCCACAGAATCCTGGTAGACGGAGGAAGTTCCGCAAACATTCTGTACTTCTCAACCTTTGAAAAATTGATGATTGGCCGGGAACACCTGAAGCCAGTACGTTACCCAGTGATAGGTTTCACGGGGGCGTCAGTGATTCCAGAGGGCCTAATAACCTTACCGGTCAGAGTAGGGGAGGATGAGAACGCCAGGGATGTGATGGCGGAGTTTCTCGTGGTTGACGTGCCTGGAGCTTATAACGCAATTATCGGTCGCCCTTTCATCCATGACGTCCAAGGAGTGGTGTCGACTTATCATTTGACTATGTTGTACGTTTCCAATCTCGGGACGACAACAAAGCTGAGAGGAAATCAAGAGATGGCAAAATCATGTTATCTAACAACACTGAAGCAACCGGCAAGGAGAGTGCCGGTAGAAGAATTAAATCCGCCAACTCGGAAACAAAGGCGAACTCAGAGGAGGGCTCTGGCGAATGAGGAAGGATCCGAGAAAGGGGGTGAGGAGATGGATGTTCTAATGGAAGAGTTGGAATCCAGGCCTTATGATACTCCAAGGCCCAAGCCGGATGGAGAAACAAAGCAGGAGATGCTGGCAGATGATCCGGCAAGGACAGTGGCTGTTGGAACAGACATGGACCCAAAGGTCAGGGTCAACCTGATGACTCTCCTAAGAGAAAACGCGGACGTCTTCGCGTTCTCAGCGGATGAGATGCCGGGAATTGACCCGGCCGTGATGGTACATCGTCTAAATGTTTACAGCACTGTCCGACCTGTCAAGCAAAAGAAGCGAAATTTTTCGGCCGAAAAGAACAAGGCCATTAAAGAGGAGGTTGACAAGCTATTGGCAGCTGACTTCATTGAGCCAAGCGACTACCCGGAGTGGTTGGCCAATGTAGTCATGGTAAAGAAAGCTAGCGGCCAGTGGAGGATGTGTGTGGACTTCACAGACCTCAACAGAGCTTGCCCAAAGGATTGCTATCCGCTGTCGAGAATAGACCAGCTAGTAGACTCTACTAACGGTCATGCATTGTTAAGCTTTATGGATGCCTTCTCGGGCTATCATCAGATCAGCTTGCTCGAGGCCGATAGGAAAAAAGCTGCGTTCATCACCGATTGTGGAGTATATAATTATAAGGCAATGCCGTTTGGGCTCCGTAATGCGGGGGCGACCTATCAAAAACTAGTCGATAAAGTGTCCGCGGATCAGAGGGGGAGGAACATCGAAGCATATGTTGACGACTCCATCGTCAAGAGTAAAACTGACCGTGAACATTTGGACGATCTGGAAGAGACCTTCAGAACTTTGAGGAAGTATAAGATGAAGCTCAACCCAAAGAAATGTGTCTTTGGGGTGAGAGCGGGCAAGTTTTTAGGCTTCTTGGTAAGCAAAAGGGGGATTGATGCAAACCCAGACAAAGTCCAAGCCATTGTCGACCTGCCTGAGCCAAAAAACGTCAAGGATATTCAGCGGCTAACAGGGAGAATGGCGGCCCTCACTCGATTCATTTCAAAATCAGCAGACAAAGCTTTGCCTTTCTTTGCCTTGCTAAGGGGGAATAAGAAGTTCGAGTGGGGAGAGGAGCAAAGCAAAGCATTCCTGGCGGTAAAAGAGCATTTAATGAAGCTACCTACCATTACAAGGCCCGAGACTGGAGACGTATTACAACTATATATCTCGGCCTCACCGAAGACAGTCGCGGCCGTGTTGTTGGTAGAAAAGGAGAAGAGGCAGCAGCCAATTTATTTTATCAGCCACATTATTAACGGTCCGGAGAGCCGTTACAGTAGTAGAAAAAATGGCCTTGGGCGTGGTTACGCCCCGCCAGGAAGCTCAGACCATACTTCGACTGCCATCCCATTCAAGTTTTAACCAATCAGCCGCTAGAAAAAGCGTTGCAGAAGATGGATAGTTCCGGCCGCTTGCTGAAATGGGCCGTTGAACTATCGGAGTATGATATGCAGTACAAGCCTAGGACCGCTATCAAAGCGCAGACTCTGGCGGACTTTATCGTGGAAGCCTCATATGAGGAGGAAGAAGTAGAGCAAAAGGAAGTTTGGCAACTGGAAGTCGACGGATCATCCGCAGTTAGCGGATCTGGAGCGGGTATAGTAATGACTAGGCCTGAAGGAAATTCTTACCAGTACGCCATCAAGTTCGCCTTCCCGGCGTCAAACAACGAAGCAGAATATGAAGCGGCAATTGCCGGACTGAAAATGTGTTTGGCAGCAGGTGCTAAGAAAGTGTTTTTAAAAACGGACTCACAGTTGGTGAGTGGCCAGCTGCGGGGAGAATTCGAAGTCAGAGAGGCCAACATGCTAAAATACGTTGAAAAGGCCAAGGAATTGATAGCTCAATTGAATCATTTTGAGATTCAAGCGATACCTAGGGCCGAGAACACGAAAGCGGACGCATTGTCCAAGTTGGCAAGCTCTAACTCATTTAGCATTGAAAGAACCGTCACGGTCGACATCTTGAAGGAAAAGAGCATCACGAAAAAGGTCGTAACCGTCAATAGTATAAACCAGCAGGGAGAATGGTTTAGTGAGCTGGTGGCGTACAAGTTGACTGGGACGCTTCCAAATAATCCTTCGTCTGCCAAGAAATTAAAACGACAAGCAAGCTGGTACGTCATATACCAAAATGAGCTATACAAGAAATCATTCAGTTTACCTCTGCTTAAATGCGCAACCGCATGGGAATCCGCGAAGATCCTTGAAGAAATACATGAAGGTATATGCGGTAACCATATTGGCGGAAAGGCTTTGGCCCTTAAGGCATTGAGAACGGGATTCTATTGGCCAAGTATGCTGGCGGATTCCCAGAGCTACTTTAGAAGATGTGATAAGTGCCAGAGATACGCTCCGGTCATTAACAGGCCAGCCAACGATTTGCAGCCTATCCTATGCCCGATCCCGTTCGCACAGTGGGGAATGGACATCTTGGGACCGTTCACTACAGCAACCGGGGGGAGAAAGTTCCTAATAGTGGGAATTGATTACTTCACCAAGTGGATAGAGGTAGAGCCGACAACAAAAATCAAGGCAAATCAGGTCAAGAAATTGATCTGGCATAATATTATGACAAGATTTGGGATCCCCATGGCTATCGTCTTTGATCATGGCGTCCAATTCGATTGTCGACCTGTACATGCCTTCTTAACGGAATTTCGAGTAAAATTTGCATACTCAGCCGTTTGCCACCCTCAGAGCAACAGACAAGCAGAGGCCGCGAACAAGCAGATCCTAAACGCCTTGAAGAAAAAGCTAGATGAATTCAAAAGAGGATGGGCTGATATGGTACCGGCAGTGCTATGGTCAAACAGAACAACGGAGAAAGAAGCAACGGGAGAGAGCCCATTCAAGTTAGCCTTCGGTGCAGAGGCGGTGTTGCCAGTAGAGGTGGGTTACCCTCTTACCGGATCAAGCACCAAGACCTGCAAAGGAATGACCGAGCACTTAGGGAAGACCTAGACTTCTTGCGGAAACAAGGCTCACGGCGGACCGAGAGCAGCCGCTTACAAAGACAGGATCGACAAGGCTTACAATAAAAAAGTCATGGAAAGGCCATTAGATGTTGGCGACCGGTCCTTCGCGAACGGCGCCACCGGCAAGGCGCATATTGAGGGAAAGCCGACTGCTAACTGGGAAGGTCCCTACATCATAGCCAAGAAGATTGCTCTCGGTTCCTTCATTTTAAAGAACATGGATGGCAAGGAGCTTAAAAATTGTTGGAATGCTAGCGTCCTAAAGAAATACTATGTTTGAGTTACTTAATGTAATAGGTCGAGAACCACCCTTAATTACTTAAATAATGCAAGCTTCTGTTAGCAGTTCACTAATTGTCTTATTATTTTCATGTACATTAATCAAAAGCCATATGACAGGCTCAAAGTACATAAACGGTCATATGACAGACCTAGTACAAATCAAAAGCCATATGACAGGCTCAAAGTACATAAACGGTCATATGACAGACCTAGTACAAATCAAAAGCCATATGACAGGCTCAAAGTACATAAACGGTCATATGACAGACCTAGTACAAATCAAAAGCCATATGACAGGCTCAAAGTACATAAACGGTCATATGACAGACCTAGTACAAATCAAAAGCCATATGAGGCTCAAAATGCGTTAACGGTCATATAACAGACCTAGCACAAATTAAGCCATATCAGGCCCACGGTGCGTTAACGGTCAGATGACAGACCTAACACGTTACAAAAGCCATATAAAAGATTGACGGATAATCAGACGATAATTATCGTTGGCAAATAAAAAGATTGGCGGACAATCAGACGATAATGAAAGCGATAGAAACGCAAGATATAAAGTACTTTCCCATAAAATAAAAGCTACTGGCTTGGCGGCCAACTACAGGCAAAACGATGGCAGCCAAATAAAAGGCTTTTAGTTGGAATTGTACTTATAAAATTAAGAAACGTTAGCGTTTACAAATGCCAACATGGGCCGAATAAAGAGTTGAAATATTCAAAAATTACAACTATAAACTGTTAGAAGAACAGGAAGAGCTAAGAGAAGGCCGCCAAAAACTTCAAGAGGGGGGGACGTCCTGGTTGGTCTGCTCCGCTAGTTCCCGGGGGTCCGCATCCGCTATAGCGTCCTCATCAGTAAACTTTGGATCCCCCTCAATAGGAGTAAGATGCTGGCCGGCAGCATGAGCGTCCTCGATCACATTCCAGTCAAATCCTGGAACGGCCTTGCACACACACCTCATGGCGGCAGCCCATCCCCCATCATACCTCTCGTGGAGAGCCGCCACATATTCATCGGACATCGAAACTCAGCAACGGCCTTGGCGGCCCCTAATCTCGCTTCGGCGGCAAAGATCCGAGACGGCAATATCCTTCTCAGTTTGAGCCGTGTCCAGAGCCTTGGTTAACGTATGAACGTTAGCTTCAGTCTCCTCCAGAAGAGATGCTCGCGTCCTCAACGTTACTAGCTCATCTTCCTGGGCTGCCAACTTCTCCTCTGCATCCTTCAGCAGGTCCTGGCAAGTCTCTAACGACTGCTTATAGCTGTCCGCCAGCTTCTGGTACTCAACATACTGCTCTGTTAGTTCAATGGCAGCATTGTTGGCCTGCAAAGAGGAAAGGAAAACGTCAGAAGGAACAATAAAAAAAAAAGAGGAAAAATAAGTGAACAATAATAAATTAAAACTAAGTACAAAAACGCACCACAAGTTGGTCATGAGCCAGCCTTGCAGCAGGAGTTACCAAGGATCCGGCCGGCCTGTGTTCTCGGGAATATCGGCATACATCGACTCATCTTCCCTGACGTCCCAATCAGGTTGATAAATCTTGCCGGGAACGACGGATCGGCGAGCAAAGGAGGCTACCACAGCATCACTTGGTGGTACCTCTTTCTTCTCGATCCACTCATGGTACCGAGAGAAGATGCTGGGAGATAAGCTAGACAGAAAGCTGGGCATGGTAATCAGCTCCCGAATCTTCTCACGGATGGAGGAGTAAGAGCCTGACAGCCAAGAGGCGCCGCTAATATGTTCTGGACCAGTAGCTGCGACAGCCTGCTCGCGAACCTCTGGAGGAGCATCCGCATTCAAATCTTCCACCTGAACAGTCTCACGGGTGGGAGCAGAAGAAGCAGGGTCAGCCAAGGCTTGCCTTTTGTTGGCAGATGTGTCCTCCGCAGTTGGCTCACGGGGCCGCGTCCTATTCCCACCACCCCTGGCAACAGGCCGGGAAGTAGAAGACCTAAGGGGAACGGCAGGGGATGGCCGGCCGCTAGTACCAGCAACAGCAGCAGCGACGCCCTGAACAGGGGTGCGAGCAACAGTTACACCGCCGCGGCCGCGACGGATGTTTTGAGGGCCATTGCGGTTCCCTCCCCGACGACCGTTGGAGATGCCGTGCATGGTCTCGTACTCGTGGGAAGGAGCAGGCTGTAAATTGGTTAACGGTTGAAGGTTCTTGTCCACACAAAGTGTGTCGAGATCAAGACAGTCAAAACCTGTGAACGGCAAGAAACAAGTTAAAAAAAAAAAAAAAATCATCAGTTGGACCAGTCCAATAACAAACTTACCGTTTTCATGGGTATGACATAGCAGCATAGCCGACAAAGGCTGGTTCCCAAGAATATACTTTGTGTGAGGAAGCCAGTACTTAGGCTCCTTAACCCTGGATTTTTTTTCCATCCTCATAGGTGATGAGATAATCTTCAGTGTCAAAATATGAGAAGGCAGTCAACTCATCCCCAGTCAACGGAACTTGAGGTAGGTTTTCCATGTGAGGACGCGGCTCAGTGAAGTGGCGGCGTATAGGAAAGTCCTCAGGCACCTGTAACCAGAAAAAGGCATCCTGCCAACCCTTCAAACCGGTCACCTTGGGCTGAACGGTCATTTTCTTGTCGGCCGTTGTCAACGACCACCAACCAGCTTGCCTGGAAGACCCATTTTTCTTCAACCAGTGAAGATGACGGAATAGATTTAAAGTCTGGGGGAAGTCCAAAAAACGGATAACCCAAATGTACGCGATCAAATTCCGGACCGCCAATGGTGTAAGTTGAACCAAACAGACATTAAAGGCATTCAAAATCTTCACTAAAAAAGAATCCAGACGAAGACGAAGACCAAATTCAAAGTGATGGGTGTAAACGGTCACATGACCGGGAGGACACTCCGTCACGATAGCTCCTTTTGGCGGAACTATTAGCCGATAACCATCGGGAAAATCATACAAATCCCGAGCAACCTTGGGATAACCAAGGTCAATGGCGTCCTGGCGCCAAAGATCGTCAATTTCCACAGTAAGAGGGCCAATGCTGAAATCTTCAGGCAGCCAGAGAGCATTAGACCCTGGACCGACAACATTTTCCTCTTCAGTTATGTCGTCCTCCATGTCATTGGCGTCTTCGGCCCTCCCAGCAACATTGGAGCTCTCTCCGATAATGCGTTCCGACAAGGGCTCGCTAGTGCCAATATTCGCGGCAGTAGTGTCAGTCGCGTCTTCGGTGGCACGAGCACGAACAGACCGACGCTGGTAAACGGACTCCTGGTTGGCCATGACGGTTGCAATAGAGTCGCTGTCGTCACCAAAATCAATAATATGAGGATTAGGAGTCGCAGATCCTTGTAATCGGTCATAAAAATTGACCGCCACCTCAACCCCAGCATCCGCCAAGTTGTCCAACCAGGCATGCTCTCTAAGTGGGGCTACTTCAAGGCCGGGAACAGCATCGGCCGGAGGATGTCTAACGGAACGCCTAGCAAGAATTTGATGCCTAAGTTCCCTCAGCGTTTGCCTATCACCGCTCTGGCTAGCGGATAGATACCTCCTAGTCAGGCTATGCTCCTCAGGGGTGGCAGGGTCGTTAAGAAACTTCGACCTCAGTTCTCTTTCTCTCTCGGCCGTGAGGGGTATGTCCGCTAACAACCTGGTCCTCCCCACTGGGCTTGAGCCGGAAGCAGGTTCACTATCGGCCATGGGAGAGGTAGGCTCACTATTAGCCAAAGGGGAAGAAGTTTCGCTATCGGCCAGGGGTGAAGAAGGGTCACTCTCGGTCAGAAACGCCTCACTAAGGGCATTCTGGCTATCAGACTGGTCCGACATGATGAATATGCAAAGAAACTTAAGAAAACGAGGAGAAAAATTGAAGAAATACCTGGAAACGAAAGGTCGCCGGAAAAAAGTAAAGTAGCAAGTGAAAGACGCCGGAAAAGGTGAGCAAAGTTCCCAAACAGTGAAATTGCACCCACAAGACTCGAACTTGAAGCAAAAGAACCACGGGAAACGTTAAAAGAACGTCGGAAGAACACGAAACTTCAAACAAAGAAACCCAGAAAACCTTCGTCAAAAAATGACTAAATTTTTAGTGCCACGAGACCGAAAAGTGAAAATTAAGAAGTTTGGTAACTTTTCGAAGTAATTTGAGCACAGGAAAGGCGGTATCTGAGCAACTCAAGCTTCGGCTATGGAGGTTGTGTCAGAGAAAGATGGAGAAGGAAAGAGAAAGCTTTGAGAATAAAGGTAAAGAAATCCAAAAAGGACAACTACTTCAATATAAGGCACGAATGAACGACTGAGATTGAAAGACCTCTCAACTCCCTCTCCAGATTCATGGCAAGTGTCAAGACACGGAAAACCCTAATAAAGTAATGGGCGAGATTTTCGAAAAAGTAATCATTAACTTTTCGAAATTTTTCAACTCCCTACGACGACACGTGGCACCCAACAAATTAACTTCTTCAAAAAATTGAGCACGGCAACAATGATTCGCGTCCACCAACAACATCATTAACGGTCAAGACCCCAAATGATGCTGGGGGGCTAGTTGTATGGGTATAACCCAAGTACGTTAGCGGACCCCTGTGATAAGTTCGCGAACACCATAACGGACGCGAACACTGTAAATGTCGCCCACAACTCTAACAAGTCAGCACATCAATATGGTCCGACAACGTTAGCGGTCGCCCAACAAGACAAAATAAGGGAATCTTCCCAACTGTAAGGAGCACCACGACCGTACACGTGTAAAAGGATTACGCACCCTGTCAGGTGAATAGTACTTCTATAAATACCCCAATAGTACTATTCTGCAGGTACATTCTCTCACACTCAGAATTCTTATCTCTCTCTACTTTCTCTCTCTAAACCCTATTTGGGCACGTGCTAACTTGAGCGTCGGAGGGGGTTTCCTCGCATCCCCCCCCCGAGGGTAGTTCACGTTTGCTTCTTGTGCAGTTATTCACTAGCGAAGTTTATCCTAATCTTTGGCGGACTTCTCTCGAGACCGCCAACCCTAAGTCATACACCGCTAAGTGATGTTGTGGTAGCCTCCTTTGCTCGCCGATCCGTCGTTCCCAGCAAGATTTATCAACCTGATTGGGACGTCAGGGAAGATGAGTCGCTGTATGCCGATATTCCCGAGAACGGTGGCATTCTTGCCTACCGTATTCTGAAAGGCATGCAACTGCCATTAGACAGGCCGGCAGGATCCTTGGTAACTCCTGCTGCAAGGCTGGCTCATGACCAACTTGTGGTGCGTTTTTGTACTTAGTTTTATTATTGTTCACTTATTTTTCCTCTTTTTTTTATTGTTCCTTCTGACGTTTTCCTTTCCTCTTTGCAGGCCAACAATGCTGCCATTGAACTAATAGAGCAATATGTTGAGTACCAGAAGCTGGCGGACAGCTATAAGCAGTCGTTAGAGACTTGCCGGAGACTTGAAGGATGCGAGAGGAGAAGTTGGCAGCCCAGGAAGATGAGCTAGTAACGTTGAGGACGCGAGCATCTCTTCGGAGGAGACCAAGCTAACGTTCATACGTTAACCAAGGCTCGGACACGGCTCAAACTGAGAAGGATATTGCCGTCCTGGATGCTGCCGCTGAAGCTGAGATTAGGGGGGCTGCCAAGGCTGTTGCTGAGTTTCAGCAATCTGATGAATATGTGGCGGCTCTCCACGAGAGGTATGATGGGGGATGGGCTGCCGCCATGAGGTGTGTGTGCAAGGCCGTTCCAGGATTTGACTGGAATGTGATCGAGGACGCTCATGCTGCCGGCCAGCATCTTACTCCTATTGAGGGGGATCCGAAGTTTTGCGATGAGGACGCTATAGCGGATGCGGACCCCGGGAACTAGCGGAGCGGCACCAACCAGACGTCCCCTCCTCTTGAAGTTTTTGGCGGCCTTCTCTCAGCTCTTCCTGTTCTTCTAACAGTTTATAGTTGTAATTTTTGAATATTTCAACTCTTTATTCGGCCCATGTTGGCATTTGTAAACGCTAACGTTTCTTAATTTTATAAGTACAATTCCAACTAAAAGCCTTTTATTTGGGTGCCATCGTTTTGCCTGTAGTTGGCCGCCAAGCCAGTAGCTTTTATTTTATGGGAAAGTACTTTATATCTTGCGTTTATGTCGCTTTCATTATCGTCTGATTGTCCGCCAATCTTTTTATTTGCCAACGATAATTATCTTCTGATTATCCGCCAATCTTTTATATGGCTTTTGTAACGTGCTAGGTCTGTCATGACCGTTAACGCACCGTGGGCCTGATATGGCTTAATTTGTGCTAGGTCTGTTATATGACCGTTAACGCATTTTGAGCCTCATATGGCTTTTGATTTGTACTAGGTCTGTCATATGACCGTTTATGTACTTTGAGCCTGTCATATGGCTTTTGATTTGTACTAGGTCTGTCATATGACCGTTTATGTACTTTGAGCCTGTCATATGGCTTTTGATTTGTACTAGGTCTGTCATATGACCGTTTATGTACTTTGAGCCTGTCCTATGGCTTTTGATTTGTACTAGGTCTGTCATATGACCGTTTATGTACTTTGAGCCTGTCATATGGCTTTTGATTAATGTACATGAAAATAATAAGACAATTGGTGAACTGCTAACAGAAGCTTGCATTATTTAAGTAATTAAGGGTGGTTCTCGACCTATTACATTAAGTAACTCAAACATAGTATTTCTTTAGGACGCTAGCATTCCAACAATTTTTAAGCTCCTTGCCATCCATGTTCTTTAAAATGAAGGAACCGAGAGCAATCTTCTTGGCTATGATGTAGGGACCTTCCCAGTTAGCAGTCAGCTTTCCCTCAATATGCGCCTTGCCAGTGGCCGCTGTTCTGCGAAGGACCAGGTGGCCAACATCTAATGGCCTTTCCATGACTTTTTTATTGTAAGCCTTGCTGATCCTGTCTTTGTAAGCGGCTGCTCTCAGTTCTGCCGTGAGCCTTGTTTCCGGCAAGAAGTCTAGGTCTTCCCTAAGTGCCTGGTCATTCCTTTGCAGGTCTTGGTGCTTGATTCGGTAAGAGGGTAACCCCACCTCTACTGGCAACACCGCCTCTGCACCGAAGGCTAACTTGAATGGGCTCTCTCCCGTTGCTTCTTTCTCCGTTGTTTCGTTTTGACCATAGCACCGGTACCACCATACGCCCATCCTCCTTTGAATTCATCTAGCTTTTTCTTCAAGGCGTTTAGGATCTCGCTTGTTCGCGGCCTCTCGCTTGTCCGTTGCTCCGAGGGTGGCAAACGGCCGAGTATGCAAATTTTACTCGAAATTCCGTTAAGAAGGCCTGTACAGGTCGACAATCTAATTGGACGCCTTGATCAAAGACGATAGCCATGGGGATCCCAAATCTTGTCATAATATTTTGCCAGATGAATTTCTTGACCTGATTTGCCTTGATTTTTGCTGTCGGCTCTGCCTCTATCCACTTGGTGAAGTAATCAATTCCCACTATTAGGAACTTTCTCCCCTCGGTTGCTGTAGTGAACGGTCCCAAGATGTCCATTCCCCACTGTGCGAACGGGATCGGGCATAGGATAGGCTGCAAATCGTTGGCTGGCCTGTTAATGACGGGAGCCTATCTCTGGCACTTATCACATCTTCTAACGTAGCTCTGGGAATCCGCCAGCACACTTGGCCAAGAGAATCCCGTTCTCAATGCCTTAAGTGCCAGAGCCTTTCCGCCAATATGGTTACCGCATATACCTTCATGTATTTCTTCAAGGATCTTCGCGGATTCCCATGCGGTTGCGCATTTAAGCAGAGGTAAACTGAATGATTTCTTGTATAGCTCATTTTGGAATATGACGTACCAGCTTGCTTGTCGTTTCAATTTCTTGGCAGACGAAGGATTATTTGGAAGCGTCCCAGTCAACTTGTACGCCACCAGCTCACTAAACCATTCTCCCTGCTGGTTTATACTATTGACGGTTACGACCTTTTCCGTGATGCTCTTTTCCTTCAAGATGTCGACCGTGACGGTTCTTTCAATGCTAAATGAGTTAGAGCTTGCCAACTTGGACAATGCGTCCGCTTTCGTGTTCTCGGCCCTAGGTATCGCTTGAATCTCAAAATGATTCAATTGAGCTATCAATTCCTTGGCCTTTTCAACGTATTTTAGCATGTTGGCCTCTCTGACTTCGAATTCTCCCCGCAGCTGGCCACTCACCAACTGTGAGTCCGTTTTTAAAAACACTTTCTTAGCACCTGCTGCCAAACACATTTTCAGTCCGGCAATTGCCGCTTCATATTCTGCTTCGTTATTTGACGCCGGGAAGGCGAACTTGATGGCGTACTGGTAAGGCTTGCCTTGGCCCCATTGACGCTGCCTCCATGAATTGGACCGCCACTTATAACGTGAATCTCAGCAATCCGCGATTGCACATTCCGGTTATTAGGCTTTACCACGTCTCCGTCCTTTGATTGTGCCTTGTATTGAGTGAAGTTACCCCGTCTTATCAGATCCTCCAGGTTATCCTTCAAGTGCCTGCAATTCTCGGTAGTGTGACCGTGATCACCGTGAAAGTCACACCACTTGCTCTTGTCACGGTTTTTATGAAACATTTGCTTAGGACGTTGCCATTTATCACTGTCCTTGTTCATATGATATATCTGAGCCCTTGAGGCCGTGAGCTGCGTATATGTATCGAATTTATCTTTGTACTCGAACCTTTCGCGGTCATTCTGCTCGCGGTCATTTCCCTTCTTGACCACATTTGATTCCTGCTTTCTTTCATCCCGACCGCGATCATTTTCGCGACCCTTTTCTCTCTTCTGCTTATCATCCTCCTTCTTTTCCGGCTCACGACTTTGGCTGCTTGCGGCTTTGTCAAACTCTTCCCCCCTGATGAAATCGTTTGCCTTCCTCAAGACTGGCTCAAGGGATGTGAAGGTTTTACGGCCCAGATAACTTCTAAATGCGGACCCTTCCCTCAGCCCGGTCATCAAAGCTAAAACGGCCACGTCCTGCTGAAGGCGGGGAATGGTGACCGCCTCAGCATTGAAACGGCCGACGAAATCTCGCAGGCTCTCATTTTCCCTCTGCTTGATAGATAAAAACTCGCCAGTTGTGCGATCGCGGCGCCTATTACTCACGAAGTGAGTGCTGAACATAGATGAAAGCTGAGAAAAACTAGAAACATTACCAGCCCTGATGCTTTTAAACCACGTCTGGGCAATCCCAGTCAAAGTAGATGGCAAAACTTTACACCAGATAGCGTCCACCTGAGTGTATAAATACATGCGCCCCTCATAAGCGGCCACATGATCGTCTGGGTCTGAGGTGCCATCATACTTGCAGGACGGCATCTTGATTCGCGGCATGGGGTGGTTCAAGATTTCTGGAATGAAGGGAGACTGCATAGGCTTGATCAATAAGTGTCCGCCAGCAGAATAATTGCTTGCGCCACTGATGCTGTGTTCCCGGCGAGAACGACTTTGATTCTCATCTTCAGAATTGTTGAGATCCTTAGTTTCTAGAACGACTTCCTCATATTCTGGGTCCTCAATTTGCCTTTCCATCTGGCGTCCCTCCTTATTGAAAGTCCGCATTCTTCTCACGGGGGTGCCATTGACGTTGCGACCATTCACGGTCGACATACGCCTACGAGGCTGACCAACCCTCGCATTGGGAGTGGGTGTGTTGTTAGGCTGAGGACCCGCTTGTAACATTTGGATGAAAGATGCTACCGTTTGTAGCTGCTCAGGGGAGAATTGACTTAATTGAGCCAGGTTAAATGATCCGCTTCCAGTGTTTACCTGAGACACGTTGTTCCCAGGGGTTTGCTGTTCGTTGACGTTCCCAGCGTCTAACTCGGATGGATCACGGCCGTCATTGTTTGCTCTTTCCATGTTGGAGTTTACAAAGATGGAAGTCCCCTCCTTCTAGCGCCAAGTCAGCACGTGCCCAAATAGGGTTTAGAGAGAGAAAGTAGAGAGAGAGATAAGAATTCTGAGTGTGAGAGAATGTACCTGCAGAATAGTACTAGTGGGGTATTTATAAAAGTACTATTCACCTGACAGGGTGCGTAATCCTTTTACACGTGTACGGTCGTGGTGCTCCTGACAGTTGGGAAGATTCCCTTATTTTGTCTTGTTGGGCGACCGCTAACGTTGTCGGACCATATTGATGTGCTGACTTGTTAGAGTTGTGGGCGACATTTACAGTGTTCGCGTCCGTTATGACGTTCGCGGACTTATCACAGGGGTCCGCTAACGTACTTGGGTTATACCCATACAATACTCTTATCTATATGAGTCAAATATAGGCATTTTCGTAAGTTCATTATGTGGACTCACTATCTCTATATCTCTTATTAAGTAGCTGAAATTTGGCCAAAAAAAGTTCTTCATTTACATAAGTGTTGGGGATTTTGTTCCCCCCTTCTCTATCGTGCTCTAGGGTTTAGTTATTACAGATATGGAATTAAGTTTTTCATTAGATGTAAATGGTTACGTACATTACGTCTTGTAAGATTATGTAAATAAGTCAAGTTTCTATCTTTGTGTATATCTGTTTGGTAATACTAACTGAAAATAAATTGAAATTTATAAGTTGACTGAAACTGATAAGTTAACTGAAATTGATAAGATAAAACTGAAACTGATAAGGTGCTGGGACTAATAAGTAGGGATGGCAATGGGTCGGACTTGGACCGGATTATGCATAATCCGACTCCGACCCTACAAGAAGTCGGATTTTAAATCCGAGGCCGGCTCCGAAAATCCGACTCCGAACCGATTTAAAATCCGAACACCCGACTCCGAATCCGACCCGACTTAAAATCCGAACATCCGACTCCGAATCCGATCTGACTTATTTTTCCACCCATTTTTTATAATAGAAAAGTCTTCTATAATACATTAATCTAATCATTACAATTTTTTCTAATAATCATATGGAATTCTTATATAGTACAAATAATCTAAATTTTACTATTATTTTTAACAATCATTTCTTCAATGGGAAAATCTTATATAATACAATTGGCTGAAAGTTGAAGTTAGGTTATACATAAATAATACATTAACATAAAACAGAAAAAAGGATTAATTCACTTAAAGTCGGATTCGGATGTCAGATTATTTTATGAGATCCGACTCCGACCCTCCTCCGACTCGGAGTCGGACTTTTTAAACGGAGTCGGATTCGGATTATTTTTTTGTCGGAGTCGGCTCGGATTTTTTCCTTTGGATCGGTGCGGAGTAGGGTCGGATCCGGACTGGATTGCCATCCCTACTAATAAGGTAGCTGATTAGTTTAATTATTTGACAAAATTAGTTGCTTTAGTTGATAAATTATTTTTGCAAAATTAGTTGTTATCAAAATTTTAAAAATATTAGGTTTCCTCTAGGGTTTCTCCTTGGGAGGGTTTTTTTCTAGCTTCCATCACTAGGTTATTCTTCTTTTTTCAAGGCTTTTCCTTCATTCTTTACCCTTCTTTCTCTTTCATTTCTTTTCTTCTTGGCCTCAATTGTGAATCTTTGTAGGGGCTTCCACGGGTGTTCGTACCGGTGGTAAGCCCCAAAAAAATCCTTTAATTGATTCTAATAAGTATATCCCATCCTTAAGATGATATTTATTTTACGGTGTTCAATTTCTTTTTCTGTTCGTTTGATGAAGGAGGAAGATCAAACAATCTATATTCTCTGTAAGAATCTAGAAGACCACGGAAGTATTTTCACCCAAACAACTATGGATAAGCGGAAGTTAAGCCGAATCAGAGCGAACTCACAGATTGTATTGCTTCGGATGAAGTTTTTTACTAAGGTTATTTTTAATTGAACCTGCAATATATCTAGTTCTAAGGTGTTATATACTTGTGTTGGAATTTTTGATTTTTCAGGATGTGATTGTAAGTGCCGTTTGGCTACCCCTTATGAATGAAATTCTTTTTCTTCCCATCAAAATTTGAAAAAGATTTTCCAAGATTTCAGTCACCTAATTTTGGAAAGGTAAAAATTTTCACTTATCATTTAAGTCATTTGACCACCTGGAATTTTATTTTAGGTGCTCCCCAAACACTACAAATTATTTTAGCACCTAAAATATGTTAGCACCTTATCATTTAAGGTAACTAAAATGCTTCATAGTTAGAGAATGTCATCTATGCGTAGTTGTAGATTAGTTACCTGATCATAGCTACCATAGTTGCTGCATCGAAACTATAGAACTAGGATTTTTTTACCTCGAAAAACATTTTGATCAAATATTAAGCTTCTTACCCTGGCAGCGGATTTTCTATATAGCATCGCACTAGGCTTATGAGATTGCAATTTCTGTATCGTAAGTTGCTCATATCTAGTAAAGCAACTTTCTTCGATCCCCAATGATTACCATTGGGTAGTTTATCGTTTGGATGTACTAGCACTAGGTTGTATTTCATGTTTTAATTAATGCAAATTTTATCGATGTAAAAAAAAAAAAATTTGATTACCATCTGGCAACTACTCCAAACCAATATACTTCCTAGTATACTCATTGATTGCGAATACAGTTCAAAATGCCTTAATTATAGAAGTATTAAACAGTGGCTGGACATTAGCAGTTAGCACCATGGGCTACAAACGTCAGCAACATCTTCAGATGGAGTATGAGACTCCACACTAGTAGATTTAGGAAGCAAGTTTTGCAGCTGGTATATGTGTAGTGATATACCATATATGGTGAGTTATGAACGATTTTTTGTGGAATCGGAAGGTTTAAATTGTAGAGAGCCTCGTGAACCAAAGGAGGAAAGTACAAAGGACATGACTTGGATTATTGTGGCTTTAGCCTAATTGTTTTTTTAAGGCCATGTTCGTTAACTTCCTTCTTCTTGAGGGGTCCTTCCTATAAGGTTTGTTCAACGAGAAAGGATATAAGTTGTAAACATGTTTTTTTTTTTTTAAAATTGCATTCTCTTACTCTTGCTTAGCACAAAAAAAATAAAAACAAATAGGCCTATTGGTATAAATATATAATGGTATTTCACATTTTTCACATGCTCCTATTTGAGGGGAGTATTGAGCATGTTTTATGAATATGTTTATCTAGTGTGGATATTATTCTTAAAGAAATATTTTTAGCTTCTTGTTGCGATAGGCTTATTGGTAAGTAACACTTAACCTAAGTTGTTTTTAGGCTCCGTTTGGTAGGGCGTAAAGCATTTTCCTGGAAAACTGTTTTTCTCTATTTTCAATTTTCCATGTTTGGTTTGCAAAGGAGTGTAAAACCATTTTCCCTAGGAGTAAAATTGATCTTCCAATGATGGAAAACCATTTTCCCTTCAAAATGAAGGGAAAACTTTTTTCCTTCATTTTCCTTATCTCTCTTGTACACTCCTCTCACAACCTCCTTACTTTCCCTTTCATTTTCCTTTCGTTTCATCATTTTTATTACATGGAACCAAACAACGAAAAAACTAATTTTGGAATTGTGTTTTCCATTGTAATTTGTTTTCCATGAAAATCATTTTACACTGAAAATGTTTTACACCCAACCAAACGGAGCCTTAATGTGATAGAAATTATTCCGCGACATTGACTTTGGTAATTAATCGCTCTTTTCTTATTTATTTAACTTAATTGGTTGCGTTCTTTAAATTTCTTGAGATGCAAATCATATATATGTTTGGAAAGTGACAGTAATTGTTGCTTGCTTTTGCTTCTATCATTAGATGCTCAAAGTGGTAAAAAGTTGGAAAGTGGTAATTATATTGCTGTTTGTTGGTAATTTGGAGGATATGGATGTTGGGAGGGTCTTTTCAGCGACACACAAAGAGGCAGCAAGAGAAATCTGAATATGTATGAATATGATGATGATGATGATGATGCTGATGATAGTTTTTGCCCCTTCTCTACAGGCCTAAGAATAGGGTTTTTCTAAATGGACAAACAAATATACATATATATATAGATATTGCAATTTGACTAGGCAACTTTTATATCCCATCTTTATTTTTACTGTATATTACTTTTACTAATCTTGTGTGCTCTTTCAAACCTCTCTTACTATTTTATCCTCCTAAACTACGTGATCTTCTTCATGTTTTCTTGCATAAATATATGGTGATTGGGCTAATATCTTACTGCAAATCTTATGTAGACCGGGTACAAAATTAATTAAGACGGTCTCTATTTAAGTAAAAAAAGGACCAGTTTTTTTTTTTAAAAAATTTTATTTTTATTTTAAAAGAGTCACTTTTATATAAGTGACTCCTTTTAGGGTAAAAGTTTACCTTAGTCTTACAATAATTTTGGTGCCCTTCTCATTCTAGAATTTATATAAAGCTTGGTACATTTCAAGCAAGGATAAACGATCGTAGTTCTAATAAATTTTGGTGCATGTGATATTGTAACAAAAGTTCGATACCTATATTCACAAGTATTATATTGCTTGTCTACCTACAAATACCTTTTCTTTTCCTTCACAATTTTTTTTATGATCCATTACCACTTATGAAGGTGAAATTAATTGTTAATAAAATTTATGAAGAAAAACATATATTTGGAGATGGAATTCAATTACCAAATACCAAGGACATATTCATGAAACTTTTCTCACAATATTATACTATAATATATCTTCATTACTTTCCATTATTAGCACCTATCAAACATACAATTCGTGATGAACATGCAACTTATAAAGAACATTGCCCAAAATTTCATGTGAACTTGTTCATTAATTTTTTTTGAGATGAAGTAAATATGTAAATTAACATGAATAATATATATATATATATATATAATTCAAAAAATAACGAATCGAGGCGGTTGATGACCGTCATATACGTTTGTTACCACTATTTTTAGATGTCAAGTAACATTTATTAATTATTATGTTACATTGAATTGAACTTCAAAAGGTTTAATTTTGCTTTAATATGAGGGCCCAACAAAAGCACAAAGCCCATTGAGCGAAGTCAACATAAGTCAAAGTCAACGAAGAAAGAACTTCAAGACCACCAGGAGATGAAAGTCAAGAACAGTAAAAGGACAAACAATTAGAGAACAATCATGAAACGGTTCAACATGAAGAGGAACGTGCATAATAGGGTGACAGTTATTCAGCGCCAGAAAGAGATTTGAATCAAATATGATTCAAACATTTTCCCTCCTTAGCACGTATGGAAGTTACATATTACGTTTCTCTATAAATAGAGAAACCATCATCAAGCAAAAGACAACGAACAACACATCAAACTGCATTTCTTCTTTTCTTAGCGTAGCCTAGTCTTAACCTAGCCAACCCCATTCTGGGGTTATAGTTTAGTTCTTTAGAAGTAGAACATGTTCTGGCGCCAAGATCTCTAATTCTCCGATTGAAGCAAGGAATCATGGAGGTAACAACCTTCGTGTTTTTCCTTTAGTTGTCGCCTGGCTTATCCTTTTATGTGTTGTAAAATCTTTCTCAAAGTTTGTGGCATGTATGAGAATGTTATGCTTTAATTAATTAAAAGATTAATTATTGTTTGCTCTATTTATTGCATTTCGCCTGAATTTAATAGGCGTTGTAGTTTAATCATTAATTAAATTGCAACAAAGTACGTTAGCAATATTTTATCTAATTAAAACCGGTAACCCCCAGGGACTAAGCCTCCCAAGGCATTTAGTATCAAACTATTGGATGTGCATTGACTTGTTTGCAAGGTCAACGAACTGATTTTGCAGCAACAACGTTCAACTTGTTAAGGTTAGCCAGTAACTCATTATTTAAGATTAAGCACAAATAAAGAAACATTAAATTTGTTAGAGATTTTTTTATTTGTATATATCACATGGATCTTATATGAAAGTATAAATCAAGCTTCATTTTAATGATATTCATATCAAGAAATTATATTTGGACTAATGACTGTAAACAATAATCGTATATAAGTCTTATGCTATATTTTCTACGTAATATCAAATACAATATTCTCGTATTATATAGTACCTCAGTTTCGTTTTTATTTTAATAAAATGGTTGCAGTTTGCTGCTTGTAGCTAGAAACACTAATCGTAAATTTCACTTGTATAAATAAAAACCCATTTTCATGTGGAATCTCGTTAATTTGATTCATTTCAATGACAAATTTTAAAATACCAACTTTTTATAATTTTTTATACATGCATATATAGTGAAATATATTTATAGCGAAGTGCATATATTTGAGACCATAAAAGATAGTGTAACCATTAGATTTTGTAACTTTAAGTAAAGTTTGAATAGTAGTTCACTAGTTTGTTCATGGGTAAAAAAATGTAAAAAGAACTTATAACAGTAGTTTGTGACTTTTATCTTGTTTTTTTGAAATAGTATATATCAAAGTGCTTGTGTATGTACTAGATATTCCATAATTACTTTCAAGGGTTTTATCATTACTAGTTGAAGAAACCCAACCTTTCTGATCTCTTTGTTTCCTCTCTTTCTCTCTCTATCTTTCCATGTGAAGAAAAAAGAGTAAAAGACATTTAATTAGCATGGAAAGAGATCACACTAGAAGCAGCAACAATTTCCCAAACTATGACCTCCACATGTCCTTGATTCATTCCAATAACCACCACCATGAAAACACTAGTACAAATTTACAAGGGTTTCCTCAAAGCTTGGAATTAGCGGATGATCATTCAAACCATGTCATGCTCACCACCTTCTTGACTCATCAACCACCACCACCGCCACCACCGCCATATCAGATCGCCGAACATCGGGTCTCACCTCTCTCAAACACCGCCACCGCCTCCGCCACCACCACCACCAAAGGGCTTGTTGGTAATTTCAATGATTATGTTACCACCAGGCACTCTTGGAATAATAGTACTACTGATCAGCAGGTTTAATTTATAGTAAAGCACTATCAATCAACTCTACTAGCTTAATTAGTCCATATAACATGCATATAGAACTCCTACATCTCCATTTATATATATCAATGTATTCATATATGTGTTCTTTGTATATTGTATGGGTCTCAAATTATTTGTTTCATTATTTGTTTATAAATGTAAGAAAACGTTCATATTTTGAAAATAGACATTGTTATCAAGATCCTATATGGTACTTCCTTGTATCCGTTTTTTAATCGCTACAATTTGACTTTTGTACTAGTCATTCTTTGATCGGCAATTTTAGAAAAACATGTACAAGAAAAATCATGTGCATGTAATATGTTGCTGATTTCATCTCAACATATCTTGTCACAATATCAACTTTCTATAGTGTTTACAAATATAAAAAAATTAGAGATATAAATGCTTAACATTTTGCATCGACAAGTGCAAAAGTCAAACTATAGCGATTAAAAAAACGAAGGAAGAATATTTTTCTTTTAATATATGCTAGCGCATATAAAAATAATTTGAATGAGCATATATTATGAGACATTGCGAGTATAACGGTGGTGAAATTGAATTGAATGACTCGACTTATTATCTGAGAGTCCTGATGATATATTGATATTAATATGTAGTTTTAGATCTACTAATTATAAATAGTGTATATATATGTGTTTTGATAGTGTACAATAATTTCCAAGATGATTATTTAGGTGGAGGGTTCGGCAGCTCCCAAAGCTACTATGGCTGGGGACAATACCAATGGTGATGGCCGCAACGATGGAGCTGAGCATTCTTGGTACATCTTTTTTCTTCTGTTCTACTTCTTTCTGAGCTTAACAAGCAAGAGCCTTTGAACTTTGATCTGAAATAAAAAAAAAAGAAACTACATACTGCTTCATTTGTTGTGCTTTATTTGAGGAAATATAATGTTGAGTTTTAGTAGGAGCTGCATTACGTACGTTATGTAAAAACTAAAAATGCCCTAGGAAACAGAACTTAAATTTAATTAACAATATTAGTAGTTTTTCCCCCTTTTGCAGTGGGATGATTTAGATTATTAAAACTAAGGGTTTGATTCATATTAGTTCATGAGCATATCTTGCATGAGATGTAAGTTATGTACAATCTTAAGAGAAGACTGCCCTAATTTTCTATGTATATTTCTTTATAAATAATATATGAGACTACTGTATACGTATCTCTCAAATATAGTAAAAGAAAAATGTGTGAAATTAATGTTTTCTGACCTTTCTCTTTTTAGATCTTTCCACAATTAGCAAGTTCATACACTTTTATTCAATCTATAGCTCAGACATACAATATTTTAGATATAGTCTATAGATATATACTAGCCTAGGTAATTTGGAAAAAATCTTCTATCCCACATATTCATGCCATTACTTGTGTCACTTAATATTATTGGTTAATGTCAGTTATTCTTTGCCTTTTTAAAAAAATAAATAAAAAGTTTGTTAAATTTAATGATGTGCATCAATAATTGAGTGACACATATAATAGTACAAAAAAGTGTGACAAAAGATTTAGACTCGTATAGTTTGATGATAAATTGCTGATAAAAAGACAAGGTTTCTAGATAGTTAAATGTTTACTCATGTAATATATATTGGCATTGTAATTATATAATTAATGGGTGTTCAAATTGAAGGTGGAAGAGCTCAACCTCAGAGAAAAACAAGATGAAGATAAGAAGGAAACTGAGGGAACCAAGGTTTTGTTTTCAAACAAGAAGCGACATTGACGTACTTGATGATGGTTACAAGTGGCGCAAGTATGGTCAGAAAGTTGTCAAAAATAGTCTACATCCAAGGTAGTTAGCACACATCCTTTACTTAGATTGATATTATTTGCTCAATTTAGTTAATCTATTGAGGTTTTAATTTGATGCGTTTCTACGTGTGCACTATACGTAAATCTTAATCTATTATATTGAATTAAACCATTCATATTACCCTCTTATAAGTTATAACCATAAAAAAGATAGGGGAAAAAACAGAAAACAAACAAAGAAAATAATGATGAATTACGAATTGTTTTTATTAGTAAATATATTTACGTAGCTCAACATTACCCGTGTTAGCACGAGATATGCATGTATAAACTAGTTTTTAGTCCCGGACGATGCCCCGGATTATTAACATTTTCATGTTAACAAATACCATCTAATGTTGCATAGCTTATTGGTTAGAACTTTTGTATATATTAACTTGAGGTCACGTGGTCGAATCTTATATGGAGCATGTTTCTAATTGTTTTTAATGTACATAATAATAAACATGCAATAAAACAACTAAAGAGAGAGTGCCACGTGGCAATAGAATTATTGTAAAACAAGCAAAAAAAAAAGCTAATTGAAGTGAAAATTGATTATTGAAGTAGTTTTCGTGTTTCGGTTGTCAATTTTAAAATAAACATGTTCAATTTAAGTAAGACTAATTTTACATTTAGCATACAACTCTTGTCATACGATTTAATTTTTAAAACCGAAAATTGATTATTGACAATGATATTGAACGGCAAAATGTAAGAGTTGTTATTTTTTGTAATACACTCAAAGGCTCTGTTTGGGGAAGCATTTTAGCTACTTAAATGATAAGGTGCTAACATATTTTAGGTGCTAAAATGATTAGTAGTGTTTGGGTAGCATCTAAAATAAAATTTCAGGTGGTTAAAATGACTTAAATGATAAGTTAAAATTTTTACATTTTCAAAATCAGGTGACTGAAACCTTTCCAAAATTTTGACAACAACTAATTTTGCCAAAATAATTTATCAACTTAATCAACTAATTTTGCCAAACAGTTAGGCTCTGTTTGGGGAAGCATTTCAGGTGACTTAAATGATAAGGTGCTACAATTTTAAGTCACCTTATATGATTAGTGGTGTTTGGTGGAGGAACTTAAATAAAATATAAGTCCAAAATTTGACTGAAATTGGGTTGGAGTTAAATATAGCGTCTGAGATCAGGTGCTGAGTTTTTTTTTTTATTTTCTTTTTATCTTTTTAAGCCTAAAAAGATATTTTCTTAAATGTTTAATAACCCTAATACATGCTTAAAAATTATCTTTTCCTTTTCTCCTCAATTCTGCCGTCATTCTTATAATATTGGAGATCTCAAAAAATTCAAACTTCAAACTTCAAGTTTTGCAGGTATGTATTATTGATTTGTTATTATGGATAGAGTTGTGATTTTTGATCTAGTGTACTGTACTTAACATGTCAACGCTTGTGATTTTGATGCTTCTCATTAGTTGAATGACTTGAATTAGTAGAATATATATTTTATATTAATAATAATTTTATTTATGCAAAATGTAATGATATATTGATTTAAAATTTCAGCTACAGTCATAAATTATTTTACCAAACAGGTTATGCAATCAGCTAGCTTATCAGTTTCAGCACCTTAACAGTTTCAGCTGCTACCTAATCAGTTTCAGTCACCTTATCAGTTTCAGTTCCATTTCAGCTAGTGTTGCCAAACATAGCCTTAAACTAATCAGTTACCCTATCAGTTCTAGCACCTTATCAATTTCAGCTTTATCTTATCAGTTTCAGTTAACTTATTAGTTTCAGTTTACTTTCAGCTAGTATTGCCAAACAAAGCCAAATTATACATTCAAACTATACTACATATATTCATCTTGTCGATTATTAATCTGAATCTACGACTTGCGAGCAGTTAAAGTCCAAAGAAATTGGAAACTAAATATTGCTGTAAGAAAAAATAGTTGAAGCACACGACATTAGATATATACAAAATTTTACATACTCATAACTCATTGATTTGAACTTCGATGTACACCTTTAACCACTAATATCTATAATTGTGTATCAGTAAAAATTATAAATAATTGCTAATTTGAAAATAGGCAATGAACTATTTTTAACCAACTCTACGACCACGTTTTTTTTCCTTATACATTAGTACAAATATACAATAAAAATGTAAAGTTTCACTTTGAAAAAAGTGGTGCACATGGAGGAAATATCTAGTAGGTAGGAGAGTTTTTGTGATATAGTTCTACTTCTTCTAGTGCTTGGAGATTAGTGACAAATAGTTTGTGGGAGAAAACAGAACTGTTATGATATTAAGATTGTAACCATTGTCCATTTACACTTCTTGAATTAATTGAGAGGCAACTGATAGCACCATATAAGATATGCAACGGTTGCACTAGATATATTCGGCTAGGTTATCAATCTCATCAGTTTTTTTTTTAAATTAATTCGTCCGAGGCCGCTATAGTGATGGGACGGTCTGTGCCTCTAACTATCAAGTCCTCCATTACTCCATACATACTGTTTTTTTTGGGTGGGAGAGATGATTAAGAGAAACACTCGTAATATACTGTCGTACATGTAAATGTGGAGAATCTGGACCACTATATATGCGTAGTGTATTGCAAGTGATCAGAAAGTGGAACACATGGATAAGCAAATACTCCATGCATGCTATAATGCCCTTATATGCATATATACTGATTTAAATGCTAAACTAGAAATGTATCTAATGTTGTTACGCTATAACAGAAGACTCATGATATATACATACACATAGTATGCTATTTTTTTTTCTTTCCTGTACGTCCTTTTTCTTTTGAATCTGGCAACTATTTTTTATTACCTACTTATCCAGTTAATAGATGTATGATCAACATAAAGCATCATTGTTTTAGCTAATTAGATTGCTTCTCGTGTAGGCAAAATGACTTAGTTGCTTCATATTGTGAACTAATTATTTAGCATGCTTAGTAGGCCTATGTCACTACTAATGACTATACTATTGAGATCACTTCAACCCTAATTTATTTACCAGTCACTTCAGTCATGGTCAATCTAAATCAATATTACTTATGTTACCAATGCAATATTATTTGTTGTCTTTGTATATAATTTGTATCCTACACCTGAATTTATCATGCACCCTCTCACATTCTCCATTCATGTCCAACCAATGCACCCTTTCACATTATTCATTCATGTCCAATCATGTGCAAAGCATATCATGCATAAAAATGTGAGCAAGTGTCCCATGCACCAAGTAAACCCGGGTGTATAAAGAAAAAATTTGTTTTTTTATTCCAATGTAATAATTAACGACTTTTCATTTTCTATGCACACGACATGACATATAAAATAACTAAGCAATAATGTTATTGCTTACTAGGTTTGAATAAGGATGCTAATTTTGAAATAAAAGTTTATATGTTAAGTTGATCATTTGAACCATGTTCAATGCATGTTATAATTCTTGGTTACTCTCTCTGTGTCTAAATATATAAGGCTTTTACGTCATTTTAAGCCAAACTTTGACTATTATATTGAATTTTCTAATTCTGTATTACTATACTATTTTGATATATGAACTTCACAATGTATCTTTGTAATTTTTGACAATTACTTTCTCCACTCCTATTTGTTCGTCCTATATGGGAATATAAGAAGAAACCAAGGTAAATGCATACTCCATTTTACATCCCCTCTCCTATAGTCTTACTCTTTAAAACCTCTCCCTTACTTTTTAAAACTTCTCTCTTACTTTTTGTTGTCCGTATAAGCTAATATTATTTATAGGGAAAACTTTTTAAAACATTCTCATAGGAAAAACAAGATGAACAAATAGGAACAGTATGAGAAAACTCAATTGTCAATTCTCATTGTTGAAATATTTAAACACCTTATATTTTGAAACAGATTGAGTAATCTTTACCCCAATTCTATGACATACTCCCATTACCCTTTATTTGAGTTTTTGTCATAAATGACTTTTGACCCTTAATTTTTGCAATTAGTATACCGTCTAGTCAACCATATTACACGTGCTCTCATTCAATTAATGTATCTGTCGAAAGATCCCTAATTTTTTTTCTAAAGTGTGCAATAATCAATTGAATGTTCTAAATCTACTTTCTTCAATTTGTGAATTTTAGAATGATCATTATTATATAGCTTTCTCTTGACAATTCAATGGGATAGTTGTTACATGATTATTTGCATGGCTTGCTTTTGGTAGTTGAGTAGTTTTGATTTCAGAGACAGAAAGAGAATAATTAGGTATATAGTAATTAGTACGACGGATTTTTGAGAGAGATCTAGAGAGAGTAAATGCATACCACGGATATTATGCAATTATGGATCTCTTATCCTAATGTAGTCAGGCATATACTAATTTTAGAATCTCTAGTAAAAGTTATCACATTGCATGTTTTTCACTTAGTGAAAAATAGAGCAAGGGTGGAGCCATACATTATTAAATATCATTGATCTTAAGATTATCTTAAAAACCGTGCTACAACATATAAAGCAAGAGGTATTATACGTTCATTCTTAATCAGATATCAATGACCTATAATTTTTTTGAATGTCTAAAACCCTTGTCAACAGAGTTTAATTACCGCCCTAACTTACCTACTTAGCAAAAGAAAACAAATTAAGGCATAACAAAACTGAACAGTCCATACTAAGAGTCTACAAGATGACCTATATATTAACTTGTTTGTTGGTCAAATCTTTTCATCTGTACTTCTATATTTTTTTACTTGGGTGAAAAAAAACGTAAAGTACTAACCCAAGATAATGGATCATTGTACCGACTTAAGCTCTCATTATATATTAGTGGGCGTGCGTGCAAGCATAGCTCGTCTTTTAGTCCTTGTAATTTTATTGCATGATGAGAATCTATCTTACACCAATTTCAGTCAACAAGTGCATTATATCAGTTGGCAGTTGATTCTATATACTTCTTCGTAAAAAGTTTCAGTTAATCATGATTGTTGGTACGTTCTAAAGGATACCCTTACTGTCTTACACTGTTAGTCTGTTACATGTATAAAATAGATAGTGTAAATATTAGTAAATGGTCTCATATTCCATTATGCATCTCACTTTATTTCATTTCTTTTTCTTTTTGCTACATAATGAAGATAACGTTTTTCATTCGCATTTGATGCAAATTAGTGGATCATATTGTAGTAGCTAGTTATTTGACAATTAAAGAAAAGGTGGGATATAGAATGAGACAATATATTATATATATAGAGGTTGAGGTGGTGGAGTAGTGACATCACTTCCCACCTCGTTTTCCTGAGGTGCAGAGATCGAACCTCATAGGACTCGTTTGAGGAATTCCCCGCTAGTGTGGATATTTGAGAACTTAATTGGCAATCATCGTCTTACTATCATCATATTTGACAACTAGCTCATCAAGTGTTTTTTTATATTCTGATTCATCTGTACTTTCGCGACCAAGATGCACATTATACCCATGGGTATAAGATCAAATTTGCTTTAGTGAAATGCATGTTATCGTTGTAAACTCTCATATATATATATATCAGTATTGTTGGCTTATCATAATATTGCATTATTGTTGGGTGAAAATAGGAGTTACTACCGCTGTACTCATAACAACTGTAGAGTGAAGAAACGAGTGGAAAGGCTGTCTGAAGATTGCCGAATGGTAATAACTACATATGAAGGCAGGCATAATCACTCTCCTTGTGATGATTCCAGCTCTTCTGAGCATGACCAATGCTTTTCCTCTTTTTGATGATCAAATTCAAATTGAAATATATCATGCTTATATATTAATTCTATTATAATGTGTATAATGTAATAATGATATGATATACTGCCCATTATTGTTGTAGCTTCTTTACTCTCAATATTAAGCAGTTGTAAAGAAAAGTAGCATATGCATAATTCATGAACAACGTACTCTTAGGTCATATGTAGTACAATTTTGATGATTAATGAATTACTCCATAATGGGGAAGTACGTAGCAGCATGAATACAAGCTTCTTCTTTTTTCTATTTTTATTTTGAATAATATAGGATGAATACAATGTTAAAATAATAATCTAGAAAAATCTAGGATATACCATGAAAATATCCATGTAATAATCTAGTGTAAGTAGCTAGAAAAATCTAGTTAAAGTCTTAGATAAAATATCCTAGAAAAATCTAGACATAGTACTATCCTAAGCTATCTAGACTAAACTAGAGAAATGTGAAGAGTTAGCTTAAGTTGGTTGATCACCGACATAGTGCACTATATATATGCACTAGTTGTAAACTTGTAAGTGTGAGTTAATGAATTCACAAATTCCACAAGTGAACTCTCCCTTTGTATCTCCACATTATTACTTTCACTCAACTACAATAACTTCAATTTCATTTTGATAAAAACATAAAGCCCACTACACTTCCATCACATAATATCCATCAGTGGTATCCGAGCCAAAAATTCCAAAGCCTCTTTACTTTATCCAAAACACATTTAACCCAAACACAACATAAATCATAATGACACTCAACAACCCAACCTTCCCAATTCCAATTTTCGGGGGAGAAAATTATGATTTTTGGAAAATTAAAATGAAGACATTACTTAAATCTCATGGGTTGTGGAGTTATGCTGATAAAGGATATACGGAGTACGAAGACGAGAGTACCCTAACCGAAGCTCAAAAAAGGCAGCTCGAGGGTGAAAAAATGAAGGATGCTAAGGCATTATATTTAATACAAAATGCGGTCACAGATATAATATTTCCAAGAATTTTAAGAGCCAACACGGCTAAGGAGGCTTGGGAGATCCTGCAACAAGAATTTCAAGGAGATAGCAAGGTGAGAAGTATCAAACTCCAATCTTTAAGAAGAGAATTTGAAAACTTAAAAATGAAAGAGGGGGAATTAATGAAAGACTATTTTTCAAAGGTAATAGAAATAGTGAATCAGATGAAATCATATGGAGAAGAAATTTCAGATGAAAAAATTGTGAAGAAGGTTTTATTGATTTAACAGAAAAATATGATAATATTGTTGCTATTATTGAAGAAACAAAAGATATATCAAAAATAACAGTGGAGCAACTTATGGGATCTTTGCAGTCCCATGAACAAAGGAAAAATCGGCATATCAATGAAGAAATAGTTGAGACTGCTCTTGCAGCAAAATTTAAGAAAATGCCCAAGAAAAATGTTGAGGATGAAGACGAAGAGAAATCATCGAAAGGTATGAATCAAAAACTTTCCTGCAATATTTGCAAAAAGACTAACCATGATACTGCAGACTGTTGGCATAAAGGAAAGCCACAGTGTTGGCAGTGCAAGAGGTTTGGTCATGTAGGAAAGAATTGCAGGACCAAGAAAAACAATGAGATTGCCAATTTTGGCGAAGAAAATCAAGAAGAAACCTTATTTTGAAGTTTGCTAATGACATGAGCATTAGTGGGTTGGGTTAGTGACATGAGCACCAACAACAAAAGAAAATTTGGAGAAAAAATATTTTGGGCGATGACTGGTGACACGAGCATCAGTAAGATAGTTGGTAACATGAGTACCAACGAGAAGATCAGAAAAATTGAGAAGTCATATTGACAAGATGAAGGTTGGTAACATGAGTACCAACATGATGGGAACTCAAAAGTACATCTGGTGGTTGTTGACAAGTGCAGCAACAAGATTTTTCCTTTAAAGAATTTTGGAGTACAAGATTTTTCAGATTAAGGGGGAGTGTTAAAATAATAATCTAGAAAAATCTAGGATATACCATGAAAATATCCATGTAATAATCTAGTGTAAGTAGCTAGAAAAATCTAGTTAAAGTCTTAGATAAAATATCCTAGAAAAATCTAGACATAGTACTATCCTAAGCTATCTAGACTAAACTAGAGAAATGTGAAGAGTTAGCTTAAGTTGGTTGATCACCGACATAGTGCACTATATATATGCACTAGTTGTAAACTTGTAAGTGTGAGTTAATGAATTCACAAATTCCACAAGTGAACTCTCCCTTTGTATCTCCACATTATTACTTTCACTCAACTACAATAACTTCAATTTCATTTTGATAAAAACATAAAGCCCACTACACTTCCATCACATAATATCCATCAGAAGTTTTCTACCAAGGTTATGGGTAGCTAAGAGCACCCATGTATAGTGAGAAACATGAGTTCTCACAAGATCAAGTAAGAGTGAGAGGCATGAGCTAATCAAGAGAGCTCGAACAAAATATTAGAATGGTAGAAACAAGAGTTCTACCAAAGAGATAAGTGAGAGATATGGGCTCTCACAAATATAGTTGTACAATTCTTATGAATGTAATCAACAAAATGCAATTTTGTTATATTATAAAGAGTCCATCAAAACTTCCGCGTCCCCCCCCAAATTTCTATCATACAAGCTAAGATGATGAATGATAGTGGACGTGTGCGTTGATGCCAGTGGTTATTATCACTTATCAGTGCATTTCCCCTCTAGTCTGTAGATATTGCATAAAGTGTTTTTGTGTTACCGGAACATCAATTTCAGGGTTGCAAATAAGCATTAGATACATTTCCTAGCTAGAATATATATTATAAATTTAGAATTTATGACATAATCACACATCAATCAATGTAATGAATGCTTATTTATTACTCCCTCCGTCCCATATTATAGTGCCTCTTTCCTTATAGGGTGTCCCAGAATATAATGCTTGTTTCTACTTAAGTACAACATTTATGCCCAAAATACCCTCATTGGCAAATTTTTTTCCCATTATATCCTCATTGATTCCACATAAACTCAGCCACACATTAATGATTTGGAATCTATTGACTCTCTTACCCAGGCAATATTACCCGTTCCAACTCATGTTCACATACCCATACCCCACTGCATTTACCCCATTTACCGTTACTTTCTCTCTCCTCTCTTCATTTTCTCTGTTCACACACCAAGATCACCCCCAAATTCTCTCTGTTCATATGGAAACCCTATTTTTTTGCGTTTTCTCTCTCTAAAAATGCATGAATGTCTTCAATTTTGCTCTAGTTTTCGGTGCAAAATTTCTTCATTTCTTGTTCAGATCTGTTTCAATAAACTAAATTTGGGTAAGGTATGAAGAATTCTCAATTTTTCGATGATCAAGTTGTGATCACCATTTCAGATACAGAGGTATGTTTGTTTTTTTACCAAAAAAATGTTTTCAACCTTGTTTCGTATTCCAAACATATTTAAAGGCTACAAGATCTCTTTTTTTCCAGATCTGATTTTAGGGTTTCAACTTTTTCAATTGAAATTTCTCAGATCTGATAACAATACTTCCATATTTTAGTTTTCAAAAACAAAAATGATTTTTGTTGCTCACTTTTGAAATGTGTTACGGATTTTCACATACTTCCAAAGATGATGTTCCAAGTGATACTTACTCATGTTCTGATTATCCAAATTGCGATTTGGGGCCGGATTGTCAAGGGATTCATAGCTACAGTGCTAGGTATCTTGAAAATGATACAAGTACTGAGGTGGTTGGTAAACAAAAAGATGTTGTTGCATGCGATAATCAGGTTACATAGGTGATTATAATCAGTGATGATGATGATGATTTGCTGGTTACAAAGAATGATGGTAAGGAAAAAAATGCTAAATCAAGTTCCCCTATTGTTCATCATACTGTTGAGGCGTTCACTGGTGATCTAAGTGACTCAGAATCATGCTGTTGAGGCGTGTAAGTGTTATCTAATGGGTTGCTAGGTATCTGTTTCTACTTATTTTTGCTGCTATTGGTGTTTAATTTTGACGTTTTGAAGTTGTATTTCAATATTAATAATGTTGTTTGATTTCAACATGAATTTATGTGGATGATTGTTTGTTCTAATGTTCTTAACATCTTGTCCTATGTATGTTGTGACTGTTTTGATTATAACTATTGTGTGGCTGGTGTGACTATAACTCTTGTGGCTGATTTGGCTATGACTCTTTTGCTTGTAATTGGACTGGTGGCTGGTTTGACTATAGATCTTGTTAATGTGTTTTTGGAAGATTTTATGTTGATGTTTTGTGAATGTGTTTTGGATTTATGTTGGATGATCTTATTGTGGCTGGTTTGAGTATAAATTTTGTCCCCTTATGGAGTTTTGTATTGGTAAGCCTGAAAAAAAATGTAATCAATGATGAGAATTCATTATTCATAACATATCAATTCTTATAACCAATTTTTTATCTTAACACTCTTAAGCCACCAGTTTGAAAAAACTGAAGAGGCATTTGAGTAGTTGTGGATTGAATTGAACATGAGAATTGCATAATTGTTGAATGGGGACTCCTGAGATTACAATAACAACATGATCATCCAAAGTTTTCATTACATTTTCACAATTTAGTTTGGTTATGAACTTACTTTCATTATCTTTGTTTTTTAACTTACTTTCACAAAATTTTGTTACTTTTTGTTCTAAAAACCACTAAACCTGAAATTAAAAACTTAATTGAACTAACTTAAACTTTTTGTGTTATTAACTTCAACTTAAAAACTTACTTTCTGTTTTTGTTACTTTCTGTTTTTTACTTCATGTTTTTACTTTCTGTTTTCACTTTCTGTTTTTTACTTCCTGTTTTTACTTTATTTTTTTTTTTACCTTCTTTTTTTGTTACTTACGGTTTTTGTTACTTTCTGTTTCACAAAATATATTATGTGTTTGAACCACTAAAACTGTAAGTAAACTGAAATTGAAAACTTACTTAACATTAATTAAACTTGAACTTAAACAACACTACTGAAATTACAAATAAACTGAAATGAAATTACAAAAAAACTGAAATTAAAAACTCACTTGCATTCTACTGGACTGAAATTAGTTTTTAAAAAAATAAACTTCAACTGAACTTCCTAATTTGTGTTTGAACTTGATGCCCCATTCATTACCTTCTCCCATGCTTCACTGACTGCCCACATAGGTGCAGTCACTTGATCTCCAAGCTTCCCCTCACTTTGCATTTTTTTCTTGTTGACATGTGGTACATCATAGTCATTCCCACCCCCCACATTTTAAGATTTCATTCATCACAAATTGTAGAGAGTACCATACATTGCTAAGTGTTTTGTGATCAAGTTCATGGTATGCTTCATGGACAGCTTTCAACATCTTGTCCACATCTTGTGGCATTTTTTTGTGCATTAGGGACTGAATAGACCTGAAAAAACCCAAATCTAAGATGTTTAGTTCTGGACTACTTGGTGGTTGTTGAAGTAGGATGAAAGTGAACCCATCTTGTTGATAAACTTGCTGCCATTCAGGGTCCTCCTGCGTAATGTGAGCTTTTGCATTGTCCTGTTGGATGAAAATTGTCTTTGGTCCACCATCATCTTGTGGCCATCTAGCTTTGATTGCTGGAATCATTTGTTCAATTAGCATTTGCCTTGTGACTCTCTGATTCACAGATTCCACAATTTTAGTAACCATAGTCCCCTTTGGCCTATTCTTTGAAGACCTCTTAGCAGGTTCTTGATAGGTAAATGGGAAAATCCCAATCTTACAATCAAAGGTACACTCACCATCTTCATTGTACCTTGGCCAACCAACCACAGTTGTGAACATTACCTTTGGTATAATTTTTTCTTGAAGATGCAGCCCTATATTTGCCTCTTTCATTTTGTGCGCAAGTACACCCTTTGTGATTTGTTTGATAAGTAGGATCACTTTTCATCCAAATGCACAAAGTCATACATTGGGTAATATTTTCTCATTGTCAATGGGTTGTCTCTCATTAACAAATTAAGTATCCACTCAAGTCTTGTCTTCTTGTTGGGCTCCTTCAAACCTGGGTGCAGGGGATTTGTGTGAGGCCTGATATGTCCCCTCTTTATCATCCTATGGACTGTGCTTTTGGAAACTTGCAGCATTGTTGCTAAGTCCCTAATACAGGATCTTCGGCCCATTGCCAAACTTGTGATGCTATCAACTGGTACTTGAATTCTTTTTCTACCACACATGTGCATCTTGGTTAACACACTATCTTTCAGCATTGTTTTTGTATGTTTCTTTGCTGAGTTCCAAATACCACTAACACATCTCACAGATATGTTGAATTCTGTGGAAGTTGATTTGATTGAGCCATATTGCAATTTTCCCTCCTTGGCTCGTTCATCGAAACAACAAAGACTTTAAGCCCGCTCGTCACCGCCGAGCCTGTTCCGCTTATGATGACTAACATTATTGAGTCCTTCTTTTGGTCTTGGTTGCTCTTGTCTTCTTTGCATTCATGTTTGAATCAAATGGTTCAACATTGAGATCCAATGGGAAATCAACCGGATCTTCAAAGTCCCAATTATCATTACCAAGCACCATTTCTTCGTCCATGTATGGACACCAAGCATCGTTCAAATTCCAGTTTGAAGCCATGAAAAGAACAAGCAATGAAGCAGTGGATGGTTAAAGGTGTTTAAGTTTTTTTTTTTTTTTGTTAATGAGTAGAGAGTGTTGGTTATGTATTTATAGTGTTTACAACATCAGTCTCCAGTTTGCAAAATTTAGAGGGGAAAAACGAAATTTCTTTGCTGCCTTGTTTTTGGATTAATGGAGTAGTCCATGTACTCTCAATTCTTGTATTCCTATTGGTTGCAAAAAAAAAATGAAGCAATATCATTGGTCAGTTCATGTTTATTTGGATTCGTGCATAGTGTTAACCAAATTTTAGCCTATAAATATGTTGTATTAAAGTGAACCAGCTAAGAAAAAGAAGAAAGACTCTGCAAATTCTCGGATGAACACATACATCAGTTATCTCCGTTTCTTTTTCCTTTTTTTTAAACAAATGCATTAATACAGTTGCAATTAACTTCCCAATGCAAGAGTTCCATAACTATAGATTCTATTCATCTTAAGAACCGCGCAAAAACGAAATCAGACACTATAATATGGAACGGAGGGAGTATTTAATTATATTCATTTTAAGAGCTGAATGTATCATTTTCTAAATGATAAATAATTGTGTGAATAGGAAATTAGATTTTCACCACATGTTTGATAGACGGTGATATTGGCGGGTTATCAATTTATATCTTTATTATATAAGGGAAGAGGGAGGAAGATGGTGTCCCCCTCTAAAAATACTAAAGTACCCTTAATGATCTAATATAATGAAAAAATTACAAATTAAAAGAAAACAATTTAAGGACCCTTTCTAATTTCAACTTGCCATTCTAAACAAGTTAAAAATAGTATATGCATCAAATATCTCAATAAAAAAAATAAATGGACAAAATATCTTGACCTTTTTTTATAAGAGAACACGACGTCTACCTGAAAATTCTGAAACACTCATTACCTTTGATACTCTTTAATTCAGTCAAACCAACTCATTATGTGTATTTTTTTGTTCAAAATTCATTCACAAAAAATTAATATTAAAAATCACTCACAACCTTTGTTAGTTTTTTTTACATTAGCGAATTAATATATCTAAATTCATCTAACTATTAATCTTTCACATTTTAAGTGTAATCATAACTATAGTACAAATGGAGTATATAATAGAATAACAAGTGTTGAAATTAACGCACGCATCGTGTGCATATAAGGCTAGTGTCTTATTATTGTGTCCAAGATAGATTGATAGTTGAACTTTATCCTCAGCCATTTTTTTCGTACTTTTTCAATATGGTAATGGATGGCAAACCAGTAAGCATATAAAAAATTGATATTTGAAGGTTGAGTCCAGGAATGGTAATAGTCCAAGACCCGATCCAGATCGACCCAGTAAAACCCGCCTCACTTTTAAGGGTTTAGGTCTACGTTTTTAGACCGAATGGGTTCGGGTTGGATCTGTGTGTAAATATTTTTGGGGCTGGTATGGGTTCGACTCTAGTGATGTTGGACCCATAGCCGCCCCAGATTCGACCCATAGACTTATATTTTTTTTTTTGTTCCAAAAATCAAATACATAGAAATTGCAAAAATCCAACTGACAAGTTACATGCCATACTATTATCAAATGATTTTCTAAAGAATTGAAATTAATGCCATAATTCTCTATATTCTAAAGAATTGGAATTAATGATGAGATGGATGAGAATTTCCAAATGATTTTTTTCCTACTATTATCATTATATACTAAAGTATATGATGTTATGAATTTTAATAGTATTGTGTATTACTTTTGAATTAAAATAGGTTTCAATACTGATTTTTCTTGAGATTTAATGTTACTACTTCATTATTTACTTAATTGTTAGTAGTTAGTAGTTGAGCTCAACTTTAACTTTGTTATATGTAAATAAATTTAGGTGGAAAAATTGTACTTTCTCTTTTTTTACATAAGTGCAATAACTTGACTTACCCGCTTGATTCCCAATTCACAATCTATTAATATCTCTAGTTATGTATTTGTAAAAATTATAAAAAGTTGATATTATGAAAATATCCATTGAAACAAAACTAACAATAATATTTTATATGATCATTTTTGTTTTCATATATTAGTAACAAAAGATACGGTAAAAGTGAGGTATGTAAATAGTACAAAAGTCAAAGTGTTGCACTTAAAATGAAACAGATGAAGTATATCTTAAAGAGTCAATGGATGATAAAAAAAAGTATCTTAAAGACCCATTTTGAACACATTTTAAAGCTAGGACCCGCTAGACCCAGTGGATATGGGTAAGGGTCTATAATAGAAAATTACTATAGACCCACACATGAGACCACATACATGGTAATCCTACTACATTAAATAACTTTTCTCTCTCCTTATTTTAACATAAATATTAACACGATACCCTACTTCCAACTCTCTCCTATACCCATGGGCCATGTGAGTCTATGACAAAACAAGTGTTGCAATAATTTTAGAGTGGAAAAAGTATTAAATATTCCGAAAAACTACAAAGAAACATATAGTGGTTAGTAACAAAAACTATGGGCTGTAAGGTTGTGCCATCATACTGACCCAATTATAAATGGACTTTCTTCTTGAATTTTGTTATTTCTTTTATACAATCTTGACCTGAACCTAAAATGTAAGAAAGCCCAATAATATTATTGAGTAACAATAAAATCCCGTTCTCTCTCTTCACTCTTCATTGCAGAAAAGCTCCTGAGCAAAGCACCTCCAGCTCTCCCAAATTAAGGTTAGTTAACAATTTTCCTGATATAAATTATTCACTTGTCTAATTTATACACCTTGTTAATAATATAATTGCATATCATTGACAATTATATCATAATTAGTACGATAGTAAGTCTATAGTAAAACCTTTGCTGTTGAAAGTGTTGGGAAAATAAATTTTGGTATATATTGTATTCATTGTTTGATTGAAGTAATTTTGTTGATTCAAAACAGGTTTATAATTGCTTTAATCTCTATTATATAAGGGAACACATGGGGGACACAAAAAAAACGAAAAAAGGAAAAAAAAACGAAAAAATAGGGGATAATTAACTTCTTCCTTTAAACGAAAAAAGGGGGAAAAAGAAAAGAGTCCGTTTTTGAAGAGACGGTCTCACGTTAGTGTTAATGTGAGGACCAGGTGATGTCACGCCGACATCACGCGCGCGCATCAAACCAAAGACTGCAATTAGTTAAGCGGCTTGAACCTATTAGTTATGCTTAGCCTTAAATCGCTTCCGGATGAATTAGTTAAGTCTTTGAAGTATATTAGTTAAGCGGTGAAGACATTAGTTAAGTGGTGAAGTATATTAGTTAACTGAAATATATTAGTCATAACATAAAAACCAGATTATAACACATCTTATTTGTTCAATCACAACAATACCACATGCGTATATGCAAAAGGTGATTAGATTTGCAAAAAGTGAAGTGTGGAAAAGAGAAATCTCTTGAGCAGTTATAAACAACATAACCCCAGTGGCGATATGAAATCGAAAGAAAGTTCTCCAATCTCATTCTCAAAAGTCAAGATAATAAAGATGCAAAGAAAGCTGATCGCAAGAAGTCTACAAAACTATCATTGCAAGTCTAACCAAAGTCTTAACTACAAAACCAATTATAGAAGAACAATGCTCATCAAGTACAACTACATTGGTTATTTTAGACTCCGATCGTGCAAAAACAAATTAAAGGAAAGAAGTGTAAGGAAGAAAAGTAATTTTAAGAAGACTAAAAAAATAAATTCCAAGAACCAAACTGAAATTGGTTCAATTACTTACAAATGCTATGTTGTTTAAAGTTCTTTTTTCAGGTTGTCTTTTGTATTGACATTTTAGATTTATAAAAAAGTTATTTCTTCGTTTATATTGGAAACTAAATAATGCTCAATAGATCTTAACTAATTATAGAACAACACTAACTAATGTACTGGATATGTTAACTAAAAAATAATGTAAGTCTACATATAGATTACCAGTTCTAAACTATTGTGCTAAAATACTTAACTAATTGGCCAAAAACATTAACTAATTCGCCAAAAATATTATCGTGAGAACTTGTGAGACGCGGTCCGTTTTTGAAAAACATATCTCTTGGATTTGGGCTGGTCTCACGTTAAGACTAACGTGAGACCGTCTTTTCCAAGAATTTGTGAAAAGAAAAAAGTACCGCATATAACCGTTTATTTATAAAACAAAATGCAAAGACCTATTACACAATTAATTTAATTTTATATACGCTTTCGCATACATTGCGTGCATATAAGACTAGTATTAATAAAAAGAAGCATGTAATTCTTGTCTTGTTTTGGAGTTTGATAGTAATTTCATTTGTATAAAAGTGTTTTATGAGAGTGTAACGACTAAAATGTTGTTGATCAATCATAAAAGTTCCATTTTGGGAGAAGCGTGTCATCGGATGGTGTGATAATAATTGAATATGTTTGTTGGGTATTTCGTGTGTTTTTGTTGTTTTAGTGTTCACTTCTCAACCTTCCATTCCGTAATATAGTTCTCGTATTCCTTTTTCATGTCCCGAAAAGTTGTTCCTATTTCAAATCTTTAAACTTTTTTTTTTTTTTTACTTTGTTGTATTTCTATTGGTTATTTTTGTTTGTTTAAGTTAATTTTATTGGTTGAAACAATGAACACAATTTACCGAATGCCTTCAATCAATGCTCTTTTATTTAAAATAAAGGACAAACCATTTACTTTCGAATACAAGTACAACATTAAGGCTCCGTTTGGTTGGGTGTAAAACATTTTCAGTGTAAAATGATTTTCATGGAAAACAAATTACAATGGAAAACACAATTCCAAAATTAGTTTTTTCGTTATTTGGTTCCATGTAATAAAAATGATGAAACGAAAGGAAAATGAAAGGGAAAGTAAGGAGGTTGTGAGAGGAGTGTACAAGAGAGATAAGGAAAAGGAAGGAAAAAAGTTTTCCCTTCATTTTGAAGGGAAAATGGTTTTCCATCATTGGAAGATCAATTTTACTCCTAGGGAAAATGGTTTTACACTCCTTTGCAAACCAAACATGGAAAATTGAAAATAGAGAAAAACAGTTTTCCAGGAAAATGCTTTACGCCCTACCAAACGGAGCTTAAACACAAGCCATGATGTGTTAGACATTCCTTAATTTATGTGAAAAAATGCAATCCAAGAACTATATTATGGGACAGAGGGAGTACATCTCATTCAAGTCTCTTTGTGGGGGTAATGATTAGTTATATCAAAACTTCACACCTAGTTTTCTTCCTGAGTTTTGATTAACTAATTGTGGTCTCTTGTCTTTGAGCTCCCTCCTTACAAATGGTCGCTTCTCGAGGTTGCTTTTGCCAAACTCGGCCTCACTTGTTCTCACTCAGCGCGCTCTATCCCATGCTCTTGTCGCCAACAGGCAAGAGTCCCTCTTTTCATTTGAAAACTCTCTGCTTGCGCACGCACCCTTGCCATTGGATAGGCAAGAGTGTGCTGCACGCCAAATGTCAAATCATTTAGACTGTGAATTGTGATAGTTTGTTCCAGAGCTTAGGCTAGTGACCATCCTCGAGAGACCTTAGTCATACATGATGAGTAATAATGAAAGATTTACCATCAAAGAAAGACTCGAGTGGCTTAAAGTTAAGGTTGATGAGCTAACTCAATAATGAGATGCATTGTGCGAAGAACTTTCTTTTATCCACAAAAAAGTGGATGCTAACCATCATAAGATAGAGATTACACTCATTAAAGCCGTGGGTAGAGAGAGTGTTTAGCTCACTTAATATTTTCATAATATGCTAGTATCATTCCCCCTATTATCATTCTTCTAGATTAATCCCTTACCGGCTATTGACAATTTTCCTAACAACCTTTAACTAACTTTTTTTATCATTTTACTGATGTGCCCCTGGCTGCCTCTTTTGTCTTCTAGGTTCTAGCATAGGTAAAGCGAATAGGAGGTGTTGTGTTTCTTGCATGATTGTAGAAGCTGTCTTCAGTTGGAACTTTGTTACTCCTTCATGAAGTCTTTTTCTTTGCCTTTAGTGAAACTTCATTCTTTCTGATAACAGATCTTCATGGATCGTTGGACTGGTATCTTAAACGTTCCTCTGTGCCCAAAGGGCACTGCAAACTGTAGAATAGCAGGGTCCCTCTGCATTTCACCTTCAAAAGCACTCCTTGTAAGTTATCTTATCAGAGTTAGCAACTTGTTCATGCACTCTTTATTTGACTAGGCTACTCAACATCTATCAACCTTTCCTGTCATTCTAAAAGGTGTAGTTTGGGATGGGCATGATGCTAAGTCGGACATGGAACTGCTCTATCTTTCTTGAGATTCAATGTCAAACTCATATACTATAATCTATTTGCATATGAAAATTCATATGGTATGCAGGTGCCTACAGCAAATGCCATCCTCTTTAACGGAGATCGAGTTGAAGGGACTGGAAACCCAGTGATTGAGAGGCTGTCTGATATAAAAAATATAGCTGAGATTCTTGTGTCAAAATTTGGAGCTTCTATTAATGCATGGGTTATTGAGGCCTCCACTTACAATGGCCCCTTTGCTGTATACAAAGAACTTATTCAGTCTTCTAACCAGCGGGGGGAGCCACAATCTTACTGTCCTAATGGATTTCCGGCCTCCACATCTGTTGTTGCACTTTTGTCAAATTTCCTTAAAGAGGTGTGTTCTGCTAATAATATGATATAGCTTTGAGCCTTAATTTTTTTTCACAAATTAGTTAATTATGTTTTACAACAAGATTCCCATTACCCCAAATATAAGTTACAAACTTACAATCGTCATGTAGAGACTAACCAATCTCATTCAGCTGTGCAAATTGGGTTACTTGTTTTTGTAGTTCACTATTTTTTTTCACATTCAGGATCTTCAATGTTTTATTTCTTCAGGTATGGTACGTCTTTCATTGCATTCTATTGTTTTTATTAGCACGATTCCTGTAGACCTCTTTTGCACTGTTGTGTGCTGGAGATCTGTGAAAAGCAAGCTTTGGAGGAAGAACACAGAAGATAACAGTGTATTCAATATTCATATTGCTTCTTAGAGTTTTTCTCACTAGCTGCATTGTTGGAAGCACAGAGCACCTCATATCCAGTGAATCCATTGATATATTGGATCTTTGTGGATTCTTGACTCTGGAACAGCCTTATTGTGCCTAACATTCTAGTGGACCACCAGTGATCAGATATCTGATGGATTTGTGAAATTTTCCATGGCTGCATTACACTGCATCCTTATGTGCTGTCAATCCTGTGGTTAAGGTGTTAGAAAAATTTCAGCTTAAGAAGAAATAATCATTTCATCGTGAACCTGTGTGACTTGATCACTTGAGATTAAAATCGTAGCATTTCTTTTCAATGCAGTTCTGCGTGATTACTTTGATTGTGAACCAACTTGCCATTCTAAACTGTTGTGTGCTGTTTTCTGGATTCTTTGGTTTGGCTAAGGGATGATCTTTAGTTTACAATGCCTGCCAAAGCAATACTTGGATAGCAATATAGCATGATTGAAACTGATCGTGGCCTAAACCCAACTTACAAGGAGAAATAACCAAAAATACCTTACGTGACAATTACGCAGGAACTGCGGGATTGAAAAACGTCTCCTTGTGCACCAAATCTAGGTCTAGGGCTTTTTCATAGTTTTGGGAAAGATGCAAGAACTTAGCGCCATTCTTCCTCTCTCTCTGTTTTGTTTTTGAGATAGAAGTAAAAACGTTGTTCACAACAATGTCTCTAAGATACTTGATTAGTGATGCATATGCTTAGCATATGTTTCGAATACTAGAGTCCTTGTATTCTTAATTATTGATGCAGCAACAGCAATATCAAAGCCGTACTTTCTGATGATAAGTTGATAACCTCGATGCATGTTTATATATGTTTGCGCTGCTCCTTAATCATTCATAGTTAAGCTACTCCCTGATTGCATATTAAATAGCTTTTGACTCTTGAGTGTTAAAAATTTACTGAATTTTGATGCAGATAGCTTGGACTATATAGTCTTATTGACATGCTTATCATTTTTCTCAATGAAATTTGTGTGCAGAGAGCAAAGATCATCCCTCACAAACAACAGTACCAGGTTTCTACAGAGCATACATCTTGTATTCCCAAAACATTTATTCTCGGTTTTAGCAAGGGCGGTGTAGTCCTTAATCAGCTAGTTACTGAACTCGGGTTTTCAGATGTCAAAAACACGGAGGACCCACCACAGCCTATGAGCTTCTCAAAATTTGCGAGCAACCAGATTGTACCAGTTTCCAGAGAGAGCTTCTTGGACAGCATAACTGAATTCCATTTTGTTGATGTTGGTCTGAATTGTCCTGGATCTTATCTCACTGATGACATTGTCATTCAGAGAATAGCCAACCGGCTTATTGAGAGAGATGTGAAAATGCGGTTTATGCTTCACGGGACTCCGAGGCAGTGGAGCGACATAAGACGGCCTTGGATACGTGAAGAGAAGGATAAACTTTGTCAATTACTTAATTCTGTAGGGCAGAAGAGCAAGGGGAAGCTGAAAGTCTGTGAGAGAACTTACTTTGCTGAATTATTTCCTGACCTGCAGATGCATTTTGAAATAATTGAGAATTTGGTTGTGAGTTGAGGTATAGGTGACGAAAGACGGAAAAGAGATTGCTTTTGGTTTGCAACTAGTAGTCTTCTTGTGTTCATCATGTAAAGAAAGGGGAATATATAGAAGCAAAAACTAAAAAGCCAAGTTTCATGGAAACTAGTCAAAATACAGAGTGATCAAGATTCTCTAATTTCAATGCAGTCGACTTTTGACTATATGACTCCTTTTTTAACTCCACTTGAGATGACTGGCTAAGCTTGAATATCACTCAGGATAAACACTGGCAAAACTATTTTTGTGGTTGGATTTTGGCACCTTTGGAGGTCTCGAAACAATGCAGTCCTTTCAATAGATTTCTTGTGAATTTAAATGCAACTAACAATGCTCTGCAGAAGCCAGTTATGAATATTGACCTCATTCAGCACATCCCCACTTGGACTCCCCCAAGGAAAGCGTACTTCAAGCTCAACACTGACAGGCGACAGCTGCTGGAAGCGGAAGGGTATGTCAAATGCAGGAGAAAGTGGTGTACTGAGAAAAGATGTGGCTCCTGGTACCTTGGTTATTCCCTCAAATTCATGGCGGTTTCCCAGCAGCAGCAGAACTCATAACAATTAGAGAAGGGCTCATATTTGCACAAGGCTTAGGTATTACTCATCTTGAAGTGGAGACAGACACCCAGTCTCATAAAACCGTGCTCAAAAACCTTGAAAACTTCCCCAATCATGAATTAGCAGCGGTCATCAGAGATATTGCTGCTCTCATAAAGGACAGTATTGTCGTGCTCCTTCATGCTAGAAGCACAGCTAATGAGGTAGAGCTAAAGTTTGGAGTCCGAATGAAGGAAAATAGAACACTTTGTCACTTCAAAATGTGCTGCTGAAGCCTTTGAGGATGACAGGAATAGATTGCCCTTGTCGCGTTCCCGGTTATGTCAAACACTTGCTTAATTGGGGTTAAACCTTTTGTCACTTTAAAACTCTCTGTCTTCTTTCTGTATAAAACACACTTTGTCTAATTCAACTATTCAAGTTAATCATTTTTGATATAGTCATCATCTTGGTTTCTTATAATACCTTTTTAGTAGCTTGAGTTGTTCAAGGGATTTTGTCACCTAAACTTTGTTCCTGTGAATTGTAAGGCAAAAATAAGGTAACACGAATATTCATAATTAAGAATATGTCACACGAATATTCATATTGCAAGAGAAGTCTCTCAAGGGTAACAATGGGACAACTTTCCAGATTACGATTTATAAACTGCCTCTTCAAGAATATGTTTGAGAAACTTCCTACATTTCAATTCAAATTTAATTTAATTTTATCACTTAAATCAGATTCTGAATAACTTAATATTCCTGGTAGTAGTGCCTTGCATTGATGCATAATTAATTATAATATTTATTTATTTAATTTGATATTTAAGTGACTGTCATTTGACGTGGATTTTCTGTCAGTTGCAAGAACTTCTCATATGCGTTCATAGTGGGCCGGCTAATCTGCTACTTTCTCACTCAAATCCTAATGATAATATTTTTTCACATTGAATAAATAAAAAAAATATAGAAGTTGCCCAATTCAACGTTAAGAAAATTTCAAATTTTTGTATATATATCTGTCAAACATAATTCATTCAAAATTATTTGTTTTTTGAATTGTGAGAATTAGCTAATTCTCTCATTCTTTTAGGTTCATTTGCTCAATGTTAGCTTCATTTTTATGCTGAGAAATTAATCATAAGTTCCAGCATTTCTCAATTTCAGGTAAGTTCCTATCCTTGAACTTCTTTTTTGAAAGCTAAAACTTGCACCAGTATCTCAATTTCAATTCAAACTTGGGTCTTGTTTACACTCTACGGCCTGAGAAATATTTACTATCGGAAAAGAGGAAAAATACGAAGTCTTTGTCTAAAGAAATGCGTTGAGGAAAGGGTTGAATTTAAGTACTACTTTTATTTGCTAATATTGAATGCACAAAGTTGTTGCATTTACTACATATCTTAAAGTCTTATTCAGTTACTTTGTTTCTCTGATTCTATCAAGTTTTTTCTCTAATGATGGGAGCTTAAATATTGCAATTTATCAAAATCCAGTCTTTGATTAGTTTTCCTTTTCATAAGAAGATGAAGCATTAAATAATAATCATGTAATTACTCTTAAGACAAAAATAGAATTTATCTAGAGAAATTTATAACATGTGATGTACTACAACAATAATAATAAAAAGGGTTCTACTTCAGTTCTTTTGTTTTGATCTTTTAACTTATGAAAAATATTTCAATAGCAATGTTGTTGACTTCTTGTGGCAGATTTTGATCCAAAAATTTTGTAGGCGAAGAAACTTTTGAAGGTTCAAACATGGAACCTCAAGAAGCCAAACCCGATATTGATTTGGTAATATACTAGTACTCTCTACGTCTCATACCATCAGACCATAAAAAAACTCGTTTTTTATTTTATATTATTTGTTCTTTAGAATATCGAAATATTACTTGTCAATTTTAAATACTAGACGATATTAGAGCGCGCATTATGTTTCAAAAAATTACATATAATCAATGGAGTATATATGGAAATTGGAATTCGGAATTTGCAAGTGAATGTTGATTATATAAGTATAAAGTATGTATAATAATTTTGCTTTGTGTGTAATATGAGTGCAGGAAAATGTACCAATTGAAGAAGTATTTGGCAGTCTTAATTGTACTAAACATGGGTTAAGCACTGATGAGGTTGAAAAGAGAATAGCAGAGTATGGATATAACAAACTTGAGGAGAAAAAGGTTAGTGGTTGAAATTTATGATAATTGATTTGTTTATATTTTATTTGAATTTTTCCCAAAAAAAAATGAGATTTCTTAATTTTGTGGTAAATAATGTTGATTGACAGGAAAATAAAATACTGAAATTCTTGGGGTTTATGTGGAATCCTCTATCATGGGTCATGGAAGCTGCTGCTATTATGGCTATTGCTCTTGCTCATGGAGGGGTAATTAAATCCTATCTTTCTCTCTACTTCTTATGAAAGTTTAACCTAATGGATACGTAAAAGATGGTTTTATTTTGCTTTAATAGCTAGAATTTATAAAATTACTCTATTCCATTTTGTTTTCGAACATCTCTGACTGTAGAGCCAGAATATTGACCGTAAATTCTCAAAAATATACTATATAAGGATATAAATATAGTCATGTGAAAATTTATTAGTTTTATTTTATATGTATTTTCAAAATATTTACTAATGCAGGATTAGAGTTAGTAATGCTCAAAGATATATATTCCAAATCGTGAAAGAGCAAGAAAACTAAAACAAAATAGAGAACAAGTATCTTGATTACTTAATCTGAGATGGATTGGTTTAAAATTGGGTTTTCTCATATGAATATGTTTAATCATTACAAAAAATATCTAGTAGATCATTGTGTCAATTCGGATTTTTTTTCGTAATTAAGAGAAAGGAATTGTGAAAATTTTGTTCTTGCTAGCATGTTTTGTTATACTCTAGTTAGTCATATAACAGTTTCTTAGTACAGAAAGAGTTATGTTTTTTTTTTATCATGTTGGCCACTTTTATAAAGGTACAAATTTTTGTAATACAATGTATGGTGCATACACTATAATGTTGTATAGTCTGATAGTAAGTTAACTGCTCTCTGTTTTCCCCTGCTTTCCTTTACTATCTAGTAGTATTAGTTAATAACACATTATTTTCTCTTCAAACTACCTCTGTTTTTTTTACTTGCAACATTTGATTATTTTAATACGACTTATAAAAAAGTAAATATCTATCTAATAAAAAAATCGAGGAAGTATATTATTAAAATTCAGAAAGCATAGGAGTAGGACTATACACTATAGGAGTGTTACATTTGGGCATGACAAACTTTTATGGTTTTCGAAAATGACGGAAATTGGAATTTTTTTTTTGGAATAAAAACAGGGAAAGGGTCCAGATTACCCAGATTTCGTAGGAATAGTAGTGTTGCTGCTCATAAACTCAACAATCAGTTATATAGAAGAAAGCAATGCTGGCAATGCAGCTGCCGCTCTTATGGCTCGTTTGGCCCCAAAAGCTAAGGTATGATACTCTATCACTGGCCTTCTTCTTTATTATTCTTTTTCATGTAATTTAAATTGATAATTACTAATTTTTTATGTGTCATTTTTTAAAATTTTTGGGGTTGAATTTCGACTATAAAAAGTTTCTTTAAATGCAACGAGCATAAAGTATTTTAGTTTAAGAGGTGGAAAAACATAATATAACTAGTTTTTTTTTCAGACGAAGCGTACGTTAAAACCCAAATCAAGACAAGAAGAAACTGCATCCATCTTTTCAAGAGGACGTTTTATAAATTGCTTTTTTATTATTAAGAATATATATGAAGTACATAAATCGTTAGAAAGTTTTGAGGCACAAAAATAAGGGGGGTGGAGAAGGAAGAAAGTGTCATATTTTTCTATAATTATTAAGCCATTGAATTTATTAATGAGTATATTAGTAATCAATGATTGGGTAATAAAAAAACAAAATAGGTCCTGAGAAATGGGAGCTGGGATGAAGAGGATGCAACAATGTTGGTGCCAGGAGATATTGTTAGTATTAAACTTGGAGACATTATACCTGCTGATGCACGTCTTCTTGAGGGAGATCCTCTCAAAATTGACCAGGTGATTTTTTAAATATTCTATGTTAATTATTTTTGTAACCTTTTATTATGTTTATTTCTCAGCCGGCCAAGTCAAGAAAGTGCCATGCAACTAAAATTTGTCTTTCCTTTTCTTACTTAAAATTGTATCAACCTTATGTGAATTTGATAGTAGTACGGAGTTTTGACAACGAAAGACCATGACAAGCACGTTACAAAAATTATTTTTTCATTCTTTTTCGTGTGACGTAACAGGTTAAACCTAGTCTTGGTTATTGGATGGGTCAGGGTAGATTGTTGCGGGGTCGGGCTAACGAGTTGAGTCATGCAGGTTCATGACGAATGGGTTAATATAGGTTGAAAATAGGCTAGCCAATAAAAGAGTAAGGATATACGAATTTGAAACGAGAGATAAATGAGAACACGTAAGAAGTTAGCAATATGTGAATTTTATACCATTGATGTTCTCTTTTGTAAACTACTACAAATTGTGTTGACCATATCCAATAAAAAGACTGGCCTCACTAAATGGTTCTCTCCATAAGTATACTATGTATTTAACTTGTTATCCTACCTAATAACATACTTAATTACGTATAATTATACCACGTTAAATAAAGAACAGATCTTTTCATGACCTACAAAAACTTGTATATTTTCATTTTACTCAACCTTATAGTTGAGCCACATCTTGAACTGATGAATTAAAGAACAGATATATCTGATAAGATGTCTGATAAAGACCAAAATGATCTAAGACAACGTATTAAGGCCACATATTCGGAAAAAGGCAAATCTTGCTAAATCAGACCATAGTTTGAGATGGAGATGGGTGTACGAATTTATTGGTAAATTACTTTTTGGTGGTGCTCCGTAAAGTGTTAATTGGAGGAATAGATTGAGAACGATTTTACACTTTTCCAATTTGCAAATAAAAAAAGCATGTTATATACTTCTATATGCTAATTATTTGTTAGGATAGATTTAGGAGTATTTCCTAAATCTATCTATCTAGAAGAATCTATCTATGTAGAAGTGTTTATTTGATACTAGATTTTTTTTTAATCTCCAACCGCAACGTGGCAACGTGCGTATTACTACCGTTACGATTGCGGGAGGGTTTTAGGATAGATTTAGGAGTATCTCCTCAATCTATCCTAATATTATTTGTGTGATAAATCTATTCTTTCCCAATAGTACTTGTGGATCATTTTATACAAAACAAAAACAAAAAGCAAATACTTCTATATGCTAATTACTGATACTTGTAAATACTTTTACCTAATGCACCTAAAAAAAAAGCTTATACCTAAATTTGTGTTCTCTTTACTGATTTTGTTGGATGTATAAGAAGATTTAGAACTTATCTCGACTTATTAGTACTTACTGGAGCTTTTTTAAAAAAAAAATTGAAACTTATTTGAATTTAATTATTATTAAAAACTATCCGAGCTTATTGGAACTTACCTTGACTTATCTTTCCTAACACTGTATTTTTTTAAGCGAAGAGAACACACCCTCAACTATCTATTATCATCTATTAGTCAAGTCTGTTAATACAGTTTTTATCACCCAATCTCCAAATGATTTGATCTTTGGTTCTTTTTTTTTTTGTTGAAATTTCCTGACATTAGTTTCTTAAACAATGTAACAGTCAGCACTTACAGGAGAGTCACTTCCAGTAACAAAGCAGCCAGGAAGTGCAGTTTACTCAGGCTCAACATGTAAGCAAGGTGAAATTGAAGCCGTTGTTATTGCTACCGGCATCAACACATTTTTTGGCAAGGCTGCTCATCTTGTTGAAAACACTACTCATGTTGGCCATTTCCAAAAGGTTGGTAATGTATTAGTAGTCCTTAAACTGTAGTGCTCCAACATTATTGCTGTTAGATCATTGATGAGATTAGTATTTCTTTGCAGGTTTTGACAGCAATTGGAAACTTCTGCATATGCTCAATCGCTGTTGGAATGTTGATCGAAATCATAGTTATATACGCGTTACATGCAAGGCCATACCGAGTTGGTATAGACAATCTCCTTGTGTTGCTTATTGGTGGGATTCCTATTGCCATGCCTACTGTTCTCTCTGTCACAATGGCCATTGGCTCACATCGTTTAGCCCAACAGGTCAGTTGCCTTTTTTTTTCTGCATTTCAATATCGATCATTATGTAAAACTCGCATTAGTTGTCCTACATTGACGAGTAGTTAAGGAGCTTAGAAACTTAACTTCATGAGTTCAATAATTGTCTCACTGGCAGGGTGCAATTACAAAGAGAATGACTGCAATTGAGGAAATGGCTGGCATGGATGTGCTTTGCAGTGACAAAACTGGCACATTGACACTTAACAAGCTTACTGTTGATAAAAATTTAATCGAGGTTAGTAGATTTTCTTAACTGATCACAAATTTAATTAGCAGGGTCGGCTGTGTTTGTATACAAAAGGGCTTATTCACCTAGATGTCCTATATGATATAAGTCACCTGAATAAGGTTGGCTGAATTTTTTTAATTCTGTTTTGATCAGATAATTTGGTTGAACTGAACTTTTGACTATATCTTTATATTACCTTATAAGAAAAATCATCTATCACGTGAGATCCTGTCGATTCTTTGTGTATTTTTGAACACATGCGATGTTTATCATTTAATAAATTGGTAATAAGTAGAGGGATATAAGAAAGTCCTAGTATGGTTGTGTACTTGTGTAATTACCCTGGTGTGTACAAGTTTCTGTATCACAATTTAAATCCTACAAGTACATAAAAACATTAGAACTATTTTCAAAATAAAACCACTAGTTTGGCTTATAATTGCAGGTATTTGTCAAAGGTGTTGATAAAGACATGGTAGTGCTAATGGCAGCAAGAGCATCAAGATTAGAAAATCAAGATGCTATTGATACTGCTATTGTAGCAATGCTGCCTGACCCTAAGCAGGTATAATTCCTATCTATATAGTACTATATGTTACAAGGATTACATAACACTCTTAATTTATTGGAATTTGATCTATAATGTCATTTTATGTTCATAGGCAAGAGCAGGGATTAAAGAGGTTCATTTCCTTCCATTTAATCCGACTGATAAAAGAACAGCGCTAACTTACATCGATGAAGCTGGTAAGATGCACAGGGTTAGCAAAGGTGCACCAGAACAGGTATAAACATTGTCAAGAAAAATCATAAAAGAGCATCAAGATCTGCATTTTTGCCTTATTTTTCGATATTAATCTTAATGTACAGATTCTAGAGTTGGCACATAACAGAGCAGCAATCGAACGTAAAGTTCATTCAGTGATTGACAGTTATGCCAATCGTGGACTTCGATCCCTTGGTATTGCTTCCCAGGTAACCAACAATAGTAATATTTAGCTTTCAATCACTTGCAATGAATCGAAATTCGAAAATCATGTTGTTTGGATTAGTTAATTGTATGGACTATATGTGAAGAGCTCATCTTTATGTATCATAACACTTGACCAGATACTTGTAAACTGTAATAGCTCTCTTTTAAGTGTCCAATGGTGGTTCGCAATCCAAACTCAATACATGGGAGCACGTTACGTGTTTTGTTCATTACACCTGCATGTTCTTTTGATCATATGTTCACGTTCTTTATATCATGTTCTTGCATGCATTTTTTATTGCACTTGCATGTTTTTCAGCACAATATTTTTATGATAGCTTCTATGTTCTTTTAATTTAGACATATAAGTAACATGTGTAATAAAAAGAACACGTAAGTGTAATAAAAAGAACATAAAAGCGAGAATATGAAGCATATCATGCTTTCGGGTGTAGGATCTAAGTGTTGTTTCAAATTCTACAGTGAGTTTTAATTTTTGCTACTGTGTAGGAAGTGCCTGAGGGTACCCAAGAGAGCGCAGGTGGTCCTTGGGAATTTGTTGCGCTTCTACCGCTTTTCGACCCTCCTCGCCATGATAGTGCCGAAACTATCAAAAGGGCTCTCGACCTTGGTGTCAGCGTAAAGATGATTACAGGTTGATTATCATATCAATGAACATCTTACAAATGTGAATTATTAGTACAAGTTAAGAAAACAGATTAATGAACAATTTTTTGCTTGTTATAATAAAAAAACAGGGGATCAGCTTGCAATTGCGAAAGAAACAGGAAGGAGGCTTGGAATGGGAACAAACATGTACCCATCTTCAACTCTTCTGGGAGAAAACAAAGATGGGGAAAATCCTGATATGCCACCAATCGACGAACTTATCGAAAGTGCTGATGGTTTTGCTGGAGTTTTCCCTGGTAACTAACTCTTATTAGTTCTTTAGAAGCTCAAATAGTTAAAGAAAATGGTAAAAAGATAGATGGTTTCGCGACATATATGTTTGGTCAGACCGTGTGACATAAGACTAGTAATTACAATATCGAATTAAGAAGTGTGGTTTATATTGCAGAGCACAAGTACAGAATTGTAAAGAGATTGCAAGAGCGAAAGCACATAGTTGGGATGACAGGTGACGGAGTGAACGACGCGCCGGCACTAAAGAAGGCTGATATTGGCATTGCAGTTGATGATTCAACTGATGCTGCAAGGAGTGCTTCTGACATTGTTTTAACTGAGCCAGGGCTTAGTGTTATTATTAGTGCTGTGCTTACCAGTCGTGCTATTTTCCAAAGAATGAAAAACTACACGGTAAATTTCTTTGCTATCTCATACAGAAAAAAGGATTAATAATTCAATGCAAGTTAAATGCATTTCTAATCATAGTATGAAATTATGAATACTGATGCAGTGCTTTCTCTTTTCTCTGTACAGATTTATGCAGTGTCTATAACCATTCGTATTGTGGTACGTATAAATTATGATGCCCTACTAATTGATTTGTAGTCAAACCTGAACTAATTATTGTCGATTTATCATACTTCTAGGCTCTAGCTCATTACTGCTAACTTTTACGAATCCGTCCGGTTTTAACTCTAATAATGAACAATTACGATAATATTTGTTGATTTACTAGTGTTTTTGTCATATAATATTACTAATTAAATACTTCTACAACATAGTTTTTCCTTATTGAAAATAATTTTTACTAATCAAAGATTTTCTTAAACTGATATTTGTAAGTCCAAAAGAGCACAACCTAAAAAAGTATCCAATAGGCAATAGTGTTCAATATACTAGGTTCATTTTAATTGGTTGTGATATCGTTCTAGTGGACGTATATTTTGGTACTTGTGTTTGAAACATTTTACTTTAACATCTTAATCGCGGCCATTTAGGTCAAAAAAATTACACTGTAGTAATTAACTTTCTAGCTAATCTTCCTATATATTTTTGTTTCTATACCCTCAATTTGAAACTAATTTTTACCTTATTGTGGAATTTGAACCAATAAGTTGACAATTACATCCAGACCAAAGTAGTATTAGAACTTATTAATTCGTGCAAAACAAACCAATCCTAACTATAATTTAATTCTTTCGCAGTTGGGGTTCATGTTGCTGTGTGTAATTTGGAAATTCGATTTCCCACCTTTCATGATTCTAGTCATTGCAATTCTTAATGATGGTAAGTTGACGAGTAATTGCTATACATTCTAAGGCCAAGTTATGTTTTTCAACTTGCATGATTAATGATGAAATTTAACTTCAATTATTTCATCGAATTTAGGTACCATAATGACCATTTCCAAAGACAGAGTAAAACCATCTCCAATGCCAGATCGTTGGAACCTCAAAGAAATTTTTGCCACAGGAATTGTCCTTGGTACCTACCTTGCTGTCATGACTATTGTTTTCTACTGGGCTGCTTATGACACCAGCTTCTTTGCGGTACATTATAACCCTCCTACATGAACCTTTTATTTGTAGACAATCACACTGACACCTCTTTTTTCATGTTAACAAATTAAAGGGATATGAAAAGAGTGAGAAAATATTGAAAACCCATGTCAATAATATTTCTTCTGGCACACTTGCCAATGCGGCGATATGTAATTTTAATCATTAGGATTCTACAATTTCTTACAAGTTAAAATTATAAAAATTTAATACTTTGAAATTAGATGTCGAGGTGAATCTAACAAGATCCCACATAACTCTATTTCTCTTATGTAAAATATGGTCAAAGAGAGTGTGAATAAAGTAAAAGTCAAAACATTTCAACTAATATGAAACGGGGAAGTATAACTTTGAATAAAAATCGAATCTTAATGTTAGGATCCGATGAAAAACTCAAGGACCTGTCTCACATTGGAAACGATAAAATAAATTAAACCAATTTATAGACTCGCGGGGTTACTCCTTGTACTATTAGCAATTGGTTTCAAGATTAATCATCTTCTACCGTTGTAACTTGTAAGTAGTTCGAAATCTAGATTTGGTATCTGATCCCATATTTTTTTTAGTTCTTGTGTAATGTTATGTTATAATGTGCGCAGAAAAAGTTTGGCGTGAGAGATTTAAATCAATATACACACAACATGGTAGACCCAGAAGTTGCGAAAGATCTAAAGGAAAGAATGGCATCAGCTATATATCTTCAAGTTAGCATTATAAGTCAGGCACTTATATTTGTTACTCGTGCAAGGGGTTGGTCTTTCACTGAAAGACCTGGATTTCTTCTTGTAGTTGCCTTTCTCATTGCTCAACTAGTAAGCAATATTTAATTTCTAATAATTGTTCATTTCTTTCAGTTTTAAATGTATTCATTATTAATTAATTATAATTATGAAATGCAGATTGCAACCGTAATCTCGGCTACTGTAAGTTGGGATTTGGCTGGAATTAGAGCAATTGGATGGGGTTGGAGTGGGGTAATATGGTTATTCAACATTGTGACATACGTGTTTCTTGATCCTTTAAAATTCGCAATTAGATATGCTCTCAGTGGAAGAGCATGGCGTCATATGTTCAATGAAAAGGTAATATTTTTACAATGCCTTTTTGTTGTTGTTGTTGTTGATCATATTAAGTAACTAAGTTAAATAAGTCATTACAATTTGAATTATGTAGTATTCAAAACAATAACTAGGGGGTAATACCTCTAATTTACATGATTACATCTTGGTACCCTTATATGCAAACAATGTTTATTGTTAGTATAAGTTACTCGAAAAAAGTTCGATTATGATTAAAATTTTATACATATATAATCCATGCTACAAAAAAAATACTCATGGTCTAGTTGGAAAATTAAAAGTTAATTAATTTAGATGTTGGAATTGGACTCAAATTAATTAGCAAGTTTCCTTTAGTCAAATCGAACTTGAAAAGAATTTAATTTGGTTTTGGATTTTAAATATAACGGTTTTTTCACCATATACCCCCGACAAATTAAAAAATTCACCATATACCCTCAATGTTCCAAAAATTCACCATATACCCTTGAGTTTTCGAAAACGTTCATGAAATGCCCTTTTTCTAACTTCCGTTTATAACTCTCCGTTAGCTTTATTTACGATTTTGCCATTACTAACCCTAAACCCTAATTCGAATCTAACCCTAACCCTAATCTAACGCTTACCCTTACCCTAATCCTAAACCTAAACCCTTACCCTTACACTAAACCCTAACCCACCCAGCCCACCACCCTCCACCCCCAGCCCCAACCCCCACCCCCTCCCTCTCCCCTCCACCGCCGCATCCCCTCTCCCTTCCATCGCCGCATCCCCCCTCCCCCCTCTCCCCTCCGCCGCAGCCCTCCCCCACTCTCTCTCCGCGGCACTTCGCAACCCGCGTAGCCCGAAGTCAAAGCCCCCCACCCTCCTCGTCCCTCCACCGCCGCATCCCCACCCCTCCCCCTCCACCCCAAATAGCCGCAGCGCACCACGGCTTCCCCCACCTCTCGCAGCCGCAATCCACCCTATACCCACCCTCGAATGATTTCGTCTTCCTCTTCGCTCCTTCGATCCGGGTTGCTCGGATCCGGGTTGAATTTTCACCGCCACGGGAAGAGAGAGAAGCGGTGTATCAAGCATCTCATCTGTTCCAAAAATTCTAGTGGGAAGGCGGTGGGGTGGGGAAATCGACGGGGAGAGGGGAGGGGGTGGGGTTAGGGGAATTCGACTGGGGAGAGGGGAAGGGTGGGGTTAGGGGGAATTCGACGGGGAGTGGGGAGGGGGTGGGGTAATCGACTGAGAGGGGGTGGGGGGAATCGACGAGGGGGGGAAGGGAGTGGGGGAATCGACTGGGGAGGGAGGAGGGGGTGGGGGCCAGCCCGGTGGGTAGGGGAGGGGGGGGGGCTGGGGGGGAGGTGGAGGGGGGAGGGGGTGGGGGTGGGCCGGGGTGGAGGGGTGGGTTAGATTAGGGTTTAGATTAGGGTTAGGGTAAGGGTTAGGGTTAGATTAGGGTTAGGGTTAGATTAGAATTAGGGTTAGGGCTTAATGATGGCAAAATCGTAAATAAAGCTAACGGTGAGTTAACGGAAGTTAGAAAAAGGGCATTTGGTGAACGTTTTCAAAAACTCAAGGGTATATGGTGAATTTTTGAAACATTGAGGGTATATGGTGAATTTTTTAATTTGTCGGGGGTATATGGTGAAAAAACCGTAAATATAATTAAAGAGCGGGTTTGATTTCGGATATTAGCCTACTCAAACTTAATCGAAAAATCAATATTACACCGTTATTGTATGCACATGCTATTGGCGCACGTAATAGTAATGTTAATGGGGTTGATACAGATTGCTTTCACAGACAAGAAGAGCTATGGAAGGGACGAAAGGGAGGCAGCATGGGCGGCTCAAACATGGACCCAACGTGGTGAGAGAAAGTCTGTAGACATGAAGTCTTTGTTCAGTGAAAGGAGCTCTTTCAGAGATCTTAATTTCATGGCTGAAGAGGCTAAACGAAGAGCTGAGATTGCCAGGTTTTTCCTTCCATCTAAATCTATAAAATTATGGTTATTTATATTTTAATAATTTTATTTGAAAATATACATTGAACTGGATCAAACAAGAATCTATATGTTAAGAATTTTTTCTTAAATACCTTAAAAAACGATTTTATCCTACATAGTAAAAATTGTGTTTGAATTAATTAAGCTAGTAGCTACTAAAGACTTTGAATTTATAAAAAAAGAAATGGGTAAAAATACTTTAGGAGATGGTGTGAGTAACAATTATAACAAAAAGCTAGTAGTATTTGCATTTGATAGTGAAGGAACTTGACAATTAACTTTGATTACACATGTGGCATATTTTTTTCCCATTTACTTTTCCATGATCTACAAGACGCGCTTTAACCATTAATTTTCTAATTTTTTTATGTAATATTAATAATTCAAAAATACACATTAACATTACCATAAAAAGATCAATAGGAGAGGAGACCTTAGGATAAGTTGCTAAAACAAACGAGAGGAGAGGATCGACTTGTTCAATCAAATTTCGAAGAAAGACCGTTGGCGGGAGGTGGTGGATATTGAAGCCAAACGCAAAAACTCTAAAATTATTAAGAAAATAATAATAATAAAAAGAATATTGAAGCCAAACTCATCCTCACCGATGGTGGCGAAACTTGATTTCAATTAATTCAACGGTTTTTTCACCATATACCCCTGACTAATTTTTTTTTGCACCGTATACCCTCGCAAGTTTCCAAATTCACCATATACCCCCCACGTTTCAAAAAATATATCAACATGCCCTTTTGACTAACGGTGTTAGACTTCCGTTAGTCATTAACCCCTAATCCCCCTCTAACCCTAATTAACTAACCTAAATTAAACCCTAACCCTAATCTAATACACTTTGGGCTCTAACCCAAACCACCTCTCCCCCCCCCTTACCCCCATCGCCACATCACCCCCTCACCACCACCACCTCCTCACCACCACCCTCCCCCTTCTCCCCCCTCCCTTCCCCGCCCCCCTCCGCCTCCTCCCCACCACCCCGATCCCCCCTCCCCACTCCCGGCAACCCCCTTCCCCACTCCCCCGCAACCCCGCCTCCTCCCCCTCCCCTTCCACCGCTCGAATCAACACCCCGAACCCTAAAAAAATGGCGAGTATGAATGACGAGAATTAAACAGAGCTAATCGACACCCCCGAAGGAGTATCAATGGCGAGTTTCGATTCTGGGAGGGGGGGCGGCGCGACGACGGGGAAGGGGAGGGGGGGCCGCGCGACGACGGGGAAGGGGATGAGGGGATGCGCGACGACGGGGAAGGGAATGGGGGGATGCGCGACGCACCGGGAAGGGGGGCTGCAGCGACGACGGGGAAGGGGATGGGGGGCTGCGGGGGTGGTGGGGAGGGGAGGTGGGGTGCATGGGGGGGGGGCTTCGGGGTGGTGGGGAAGGGGAGGGGGGCCTGGCGGGGTGGGGCTGTTGGGTGGTGGGGCAGTGGGGAGGGGGGCTGCTGGGTGGTTGGGCGAGTTGGTGGGGGGCTGGCTGGGTGGTGGGGATGTTGGGTGGTGGGCCGGTGGGGAGATGGGGCTGCTGGGTGGTGGGCCGGTGGGGAGGTGGGCCTGTTGGTGGGCCGATGGGGGAGGGGTGGTAAGAGTAAGGGTTAGGGTGTTAAATTAGGGGTTAGGGTTAGGGTTTGACTTAGGTTTAGGTTAGTTAATTAGGGTTAGAGGGGGGATTAGGGGTTAATGACTAACGGCGTTAGCCTTCCGTTAGTCATAAGGGTAAGTGGATGTATTTTTTAAAACGTCGGGGGTATATGGTGAATTTGGAAACTTGCAAAGGTATATGGTGTAAAAAAAAATTTGTCAGGGGTATATGGAAACTTTTTCCTCATCATCATCAAGAGATTGTAATTCATTTATTATGATTAAATCGAAGATCAACATATATCTTAATCTTACCATATTGTATTTTGTTGTTTCAGGCTAAGAGAACTCCAAGGTGGGAAATCAGTCAAATCACATACTGATCCCAGTTCAAGTAATTGAACGTATATGGGAATAGAGTGATTCGACATTCTTTGCGTGCATCTCTAATTTACCTTAAACTTTACTACGACGTACGGGATGAATGGATTACCCCAAACAGACAAATATAACTTGAATATTAATTATTATTATTATTATACTCTTGAAGTTTGTATCATTTATTCTATATTTTTTTACTGCCCTATAATATAATAATAAAAAAAAGAGATATGTACTCTATAATTAGATCATTCTTACAAGTCTCAGCCAAATGTATAACACCTCTAAGATTACTGGTGTAGAAAAAATATACTTCTCTTTATATTTTACGAAAAGTAATTATAATATCAGTAAAAATTATGGAGACAAATCTAACAAGATTCCTCATGACTATGTTTAAACTTATAATTAATTTAAGATCAATCAAAATAATTAATGGTTTGAATTTGTGTGGCTTTAAAAGTCTATCACGTTACTAGATATCGGTTATTTAGTAATTAGTACTCCCTTCTTCTTTTTTATAACTACACTTGCCACTATTCACATTTACGTTTTCTACCATTCTTTGCACTCATGTATAAGAAAATACATTTAAGACCGATCAAGATAATTAAGTAACGGTACAAATTTGCGTGGATTATAAAATATATCACGAGACTAGATTGGTTATTTTTATAAGTAGTACTAGCTCCCTTCTTTTTTATAGTTACACTTAGTATTAACCGCTATTCACATTTCCCACTATAACCATCATTTGTACTTATGCATAAAGAAAAATATAATTGTATGATATTTTGTTTGATTCGTCTTAATATGCATTTTCGGAACACCAACTTTTTATGCTTCCTCTGGCCCATAATACTCTGAACACTTGAAACGCTATAAGGAGATAAGTTGTTGTGTGGTTTTCAAATGCTATTTTATAAAAAAAATGTGGTAGGAGTTAGTGAAATATTTCTATTGAAATGGATAAAATAAGAGACCCCTGCACTTTTTACTTTTAGATTAAAAGGGTGTTAGAAAACTAATACTTTATCATAATAGTGGAACCATGCGAATAAAAGGGAGTGTTTAGTCTATTTATAGGACGGATAGAATCATTTTTACAAATGCACAGTTAAACATTTTAGTGTTCAATAATTAACACTATGAACAAGTTAGCGTAGCTCCTACAGATCGCAAAAAGGTAACAAAATTTATGACACCTAGTCGGCAATCGAGAACTATACATTATAAAAGATAAGTTTAAGGGTACGTAGAACTTATAAAACACTGGGGTACAACATAGAAAATGAAGAAATACAGGGGTGTAATGTAGAAAATCCCTAATTCTTTAACCGAATCGCTATTTACCGTCCGTATTTACTTGAAATCGTCCGTATTTTTTTCATTAAATACCCCCCATGCCCCTCCCCCTTTCACCTCACTTTACCCTCTCCACTCTCACCAAACTTAAGCTCTCTCTCTCTCTACCATCAAGCACTAACACCACCACCACCTTCCGAACACCATCGCCGGCCGACCACCACCCACCACCGGAGCACCACCACCGGAGTACCACCGACGCAAAATGTCCGATGAAGGACCGTCAACGCCGCCGGAACGAAATGTGGTAAGTTGGAATTTTTTTTTTTTTTTAAGTTGCCGGAAAATTTTTTTTGGCCACCGGAGCAGGGTAACGGATCGAAATTCCGTTCGCAGTGGAAGAAACGGATGTAAAACCCGTTGCTTCCCACGTAACCAACGAACCAAAAATCCGTTGCCTCTGTGGAAGAAACGGAAAAGTGATCCGTTACCATGGTAGCGGATCACTTTTCCGGTACCACCACAGAGGTAACGTAGATCTGATCCGTTACCTCTGTGGTGGTAACGGAAAAGATATCCGTTACCAGAGGCGGTGGTAACGGATTTCCTATCCGTTGCCCCGCATTTTCGAAAAAAAAATATCTTTTGTAGCCTCGTGTTTTCCGGCGAGGGGTTGGGGGGAGGGAGTTTGGGTTTTTTTTATTTTTTCTTTTTTTAAAATTTATGTTTTGTTTATGTTTGTAGTAATTTATGTTTTTTAATAATTATATATTTATGTTTATTTAAAATATTTTATATTTGTTCCTAATTTATTTATTTATTTATTAATAATTTCTGTTTGAATTAAAAATAATAATTTGTGTTTATTTGGGTTTTTATAATTTATGTGAATAATTAATTTGAATATATTAATTAAATGTTAATAGTTAATATGTTCCATTTAGTTAATATTTGATTTTCCGTCATAATTAGTATTGATTTTGTAATTAGCGAATAATAGTACATCCGTTTATGTTAATTTTGTTAACGAATATTTAGTTAATATTTTTGATATTGTTTTCAAATATGTGAATAATATTATTGATTATATGTTGTCTAATTGAAAAAATGCTAAACATTATAGGCTTATTTGCCGGACTTTGGGGGTGATTATATAGATTATAATCACATGTTTTATAATGAAACACTAATGGGCTGAGAAAAAGGAACTACAAGATTGGGTTAAGAAAAGGGCAAATGAAATCGGGTTTGTGATGATTATTATGTCAAATCATAAACACGATCCTAGTGGACGAGAATATGTATATATGAAATGTAACCGGGCGCACCATATAGGGGTGAAGGTAGAGATCTTAGTGTAGCGAACGGGTAGCTACAAAGACAAAAGCCTCGTGGTCGTAGAGCGGGAGTTAAGGTTGAGTATTTGGAGTACCCAGATCGAACTGGATGGGTGATCAAAGCAGAACGGGGGATTAGGGGCATGCACAATCATGAGTTCATTCATTACCCTGAGGGCCATCGACCCATCAGCGGCCTTAGTCCGGCGGCAAAGGTATTCGCTCGCGATATGATAAAATCGCACGTTAAGCCCGCTAGTATAATGAAAGCCGTGAATGAAAAATTTCCCGATGATCATCCAAATATGAGACACTTGTACAACCCGAAGGAAAAGGATAGAAGGGAAGCAATGGATGGTAGAGACGTGATGCAACACTTCCTTCACCTTGCTCGAGAGAGCGACTACCTTCACTTGGATTAGGCAAGACGAGGAGACAAATGCAATGACCGGCAAAGATTCGTGGTGCACCCTCGTTCGGCAAATATCCTCCGAACTTATCCACTTGTTGTTGGTATGGATGCAACATATAAAACCAACAAATATAACATGCCTTTTCTAGAGCTCATTGGGATGACGCCGTGCAACAAGAATTTTATGGTTGGGTATGCTCTGATGGCCAACGAAACAGCTGATAGTTATAATTGGGTGTTGGACAAGTTTAAGTTGCTTATTGGAGTGAATGTTGTCCCCGTTACACTCATTACCGACCGTGATTTGGGCCTTATGAAAGCGATCCGGGAAGTGTTTCCTAACTCGTACATTTGCTATGTAGATGGCATATCAACAAAGACGTGCAGGCTAGAGTGAGTAACATCATGGGCAACACCGATGCGGGTCCGAGATTCGTGAGCCGAACTTGGTATCGGATAGTCAACGCAACCGACGAGAGGAGTTATGAGGCCGAGGTTGATAATATGAGAGATGTGTACGTAAAGTGGCCTAAAATAATCCAATACGTTGAAACAACTTGGCTTGTGTACAAAGAGAAGTTTGTGCGGGCATGGACGGACAATGTACTTCACCTTGGGAACACGTGCACTAGCCGAGTTGAAAGTGCACACTCGCACCGAAGTCTTGGGTTTTTAGTAGCACAATTGCCTTGGACTCCATCTTTTCTATTGCTCACAAAGTGAGATAGAAAATCGAGGTGAAGAAGGTTGAGAATGATTTGGAGGAAAGTCGGCGTCGGCACGGAATATTATACAAGACTCGGGCATTGTATCAATTAAATGGTCGAGTCTCGCATCACTGTTTAGAACTGTTTCGCATGAGGAAAATCGTATGCGGGAGTTAGGCTACGAGGTATATCGGCGTTGCGGTTGCTCGTTGAGAACCACACATGCAATCCCCCGTGCATGCGCCATACGGAGACGATTGGAGGCGAACGAGAGTCCTGACTGACGACTTACATCCTTATTGGACTACTTTGATCATTGGTGATGGTGTCAACAACCCTGTGTTTGTATCTCGAGGCAAGACAAGATTCTCGGCACTTCTTAGAGTTGGTTGAGCGGGGTTCAAAGTAGTGATCCTGCCGTATTGCGGAGCGCTACCCGGGTTCTGAGAGGAACATCCGCGTAATCCGGGCGATTCAGCTTTGAGCCCGATATTGTCGAGAACCCCAAAGGGAGACCACGCCGAAAGAATCACCCAAGTACAAAACGAAAGAAGAGTGGCTTTGAGCACACATCCGGTTCGTCTTCAAAGAGAAGCGGATCTTCGAGGTTCGGTTATGAGCTTGTCAACTTCTACGGGTAATATGTTTGTTAATTGTATGTATTGATTATTGATAACATTTATTTGATACGTATCGATAAATTTTATGTTTATTAATTTGATTGTTGTAGGTCGGGAAAGCGTGGATGGACAAGATGGTGTTAGTGGATTTCCATTTTACCGCAGATTCCCGGGATTCTTCGCCCATTCATTACTAGATGGACTAATGTCCGGGCGGACGGTAATCGTGGATTTCGAACTCGTTGCATTGTTTTTTAGGGAGTGAAGACCATTGGGGTTTTATCCGCCAAAATATGGCAAATGAGATTCTTTGCTCATCGGGATGTTTACACACATATTTATTATGATGGGATAGACGCAAAGCAATAAGGCGCATTATTTGGAATGGGGGGCAAAGATTCGAGGCTCATTGGATGGTTACTTCGCAAGACTTGTTTCCTATTGCGCAGATGTTCAATGCCGCAGTCATTTTAGTAGGACTTGGCCCAGAGGGACAACTATATCCGTGTATCACTGTCCTTCCTTGGCGTGCTTCTGAATACACGGTGGGTCCAACTAACGAACTCGTAATTGCACATCTTGGTACCTTTAAGCATTATATTAGACTCGGAGTTACTTCCCGGATCACCCGGTACCACCTATTCATAACTTGTGGCATAACATGCATGAAGATAGTGTTGATGGTTGGGATCGTTGTATGGTGAGCGACGCGCTTTATGGGATGAGTTACTCTCTTCTTAGTATATAGTACATAGTGCGATCTATTCATTGTAATATTTTATGTAATGTATTTGATAAATGCATTTGTAATTATTAATACTATTTGATAATTGAATTTGAGCCGAATAAGTAGTATTTGATATGATATTATTTTATAATGTTGGATCATATTAATTTATAATGTTGGATCATAATAAGTTGCAATGATTCAAATTGAAATAATAGGTTGCAATGATTCAAATTGAAACAATAGGTTGCAATGATTCAAATTGAAATAATAAATATCATCATAAAACCAAAGTCATATATACCTAACAAAGTAATATCATCAAAAAATGTAACTACATAATACACCCAAAGTAATATCATCAAATAATGTAACTACATAATACACCCATACATAACTAATGGAATGAGAACACTGAAATGCAATGACTACATGTCATGATGATGCTCGTCCTCAGCAGTGTCCCGTGCCCGATCTAGACGCAATGCAGCATCCCAATCCCGAGCGAGGTCGGCCAACATCTCATATGCCAAAGAAGTGTTGGGTCGCTGGTCATTGTGCCGATCCTCCGTCAACGCTCTCGTGGCTTCAAAATGTCGGGCCATCCACTGCAAAAAGTCAGTTAGTTATGTTATGTTATGTATCAATAATATAACATATAAAATAGTAAACAAATAAATGATTATATTGCGTACATAGTGGGTGTTTGAAGTGTTGGCCCGGGGCGGAATATGCGTCCTATCTCGCAAAGAATGAGGGTAGGATGGGAATATGTACAAAACCAATCCATGTACTCCCTCGAACACTCTCCGCGACGAGTAACCCGTCTCAACTGTGATACGTTGAGACCTCCAGCATATGGCGTGAACCGCTGCCATGCAGACTCAGCTACTGAGACCGAGAATTGAACCTCATACCTCTTCGGGTTGCTCGGTCTGTATGCGAAATCGAGTCGAATAGGAGGGGTAGGAATGACCTGAACAAAACCCAACTGTCGCAGTACACGATCTGGGTTGTACGGCTCAATGATACCTCGATAACGTATGAAACCGACATACAACGTCCTCGGAATCATGGCAGCCTGGTCATCCCCATATGGCGTCCAGTCGACCTGAAAACGGATAAATGTAATAATTTCATGTTACTAACGTAGTAGTAATATATGAGAACATAATAATATATATTTTACTAATGCATTAAATATTCGTACCTCTGTAACCTGAAGGTTGTCCAAGCGTCTACGAATGGACTCCAGTCGGACGAAATCCTTGCCGACGATGTGATAATCCCACTTCCGTGCCGGGGATCATGATCACCGAAGGCCGCCCCTCTCGCTGTGGTCGGAAACACGGGAAGTACTCGTATATCCAGCACTGGAGGAGCGTCAGACACCCGGCAACCTGTTTGCTATCCGCTCTAGACGCAACCCCTAGCTGACGATATAGGTACGCCAAAGCAGTGAGCCCCACGAGTAAGTATGAACCGAATCAAGGTCATTCCAGCTCAGTTATGTTCTGGGGCATGAGGCGGGAACCACTCTTATCAGTGAAGAGGGTACACCCAAGTGTCAGGAGGAACCATGCGCGAACCTGCACGTCAGCCGGACGGCCCTGATCCATGCAAAGGATCGAAAATCTTCTGAACGGTAACGCCACCGTTCCTCCCGCACCGTGAGTCCTCACATAATAACTCCTCACGAGTCAAGCCGAGGAGCTCCTCAAACCGTACATACAACTCGGAAGTCGGCAAAACAAAGACTAACGGTCCGACCCTCAATAGGAACACGTAGGATCTGCCAAACGTCATGTAACATGATCGTCATCTCTCCAAAAGGCATGTGAAACGTGTTCGTGTCTGGGCCGCCAACGCTCTACAAACGCTCGTAAGTAATGGAAAGTCAAGGTGCCCAAACATAATCCCCGGTAGCTGGGCAATACAAGATCTATCCAAGCGCCGCAACGACTGCCGCGGAAACCCCAAGTCGAAGAACGGATCAAATGCATTGGAGCGGTTATGGCAAGCATAACATCCCTAGCGAGCCGTATCGTGGTATATACGGGAGCCGACGTGCCCCCGCCAACTACGAATCGTGGTACCGTCAAGTGGGCTCCCAGGCATCGCCTCGGTAACTAACCACGAAGTATCGCTAGCGGCCTACAGCCCCGCTCGCAGACCTACTAGATCCGAACTCGACCCCGAAACAAACCTCCTCTCTACTACCCTTCCTCACAGGCACATGGGAGGCGGCTTCACCCACATCAGCTCCATCGTCATCTCTCATAGCATGATCTAACTCCTGCTCGTCCCCAATATCCCATCCCGCACTATCAGGCGCGTCCTCAGGAATAGGCATCTGGCTAGCCTGAGCATCAGTCCTCGCCCTCCTACTAGATGCATCAACACCACGAGATCTAGTGTGTCGTGGCGTCGATCCATCAGGACCATCAAGACCCTAATAATACATTATGTTAATTATTTATTATTTATTTAATGTCTACGTTATTATATTGTAATTACTACTAATCTATAACCATTGACACTCTAATAATTACTTAACTAAAATTATAAGGAAAACTAATACTAAGATGCATTAACATTGGTGATGGTGTTAACATAATATTATTAAAATATATTAACATGCGCAAAGTAAGTAAATTAGGGCATTATTATATAACTATTCACTTTCTAATAATTAATTAACTAAAATTACAACAATAAATCATATTAACTTGCTAATATCATTAGTAAACATGCTAATAAAAACAAATACCATACATAAATTAACATGTTAATAAAAACAAATTAACATGCTAATATCATTACAATAAATAATCGTAATATGCTACTAATATAAAATAATGACATGCTAATATCATTTAAATATTTTAATAATATAATAACATGCTCAAATCAATATATTAACTTATTATATAATAACTATTAAAATTAAATAATACTATTATCACATGCTATTAAACAATTATATAAATTAAATTAAATAAATTAAATAATACTACCATGTTACTAACATGCATTAACATAATAATAATAAAACCTAATTACCATATTATCACACAAATTAACATATTAACTATTCCAATTAAATTAATATATTCAAATAACTATTGACATTAATTATAAAAGTCCAAATAAACACAAATTATTATTTTTAATTCAAACAGAAATTATTAATACATAAATTACGAACAAACATAAATTATTTAAAATAAACATATAAACATAATTAGAAAAAAACAGAAATTAATAAAACATAAACATAAATTAAAAAAAAGGATAAAAAACCCAAAATCCCCCCTCCCTCGCCGGAAAACACAAAGAACAAAAAATTTTTTTTTTTTTCGTGAATGCAGGGCAACGGACGAGAAATCCGTTACCACCACACGGTGGTAACGGACATCTTTACCGTTACCACCGCAGAGGTAACGGTTCAGATCTACGTTACCTCTGCGGTGTGGTAACGGATCACTTTTCCGTTACCACCGCAGAGGTAACGTAGATCCGAACCGTTACCTCTGCGGTGGTAACGCAAAGATGTCCGTTACCACCGTGTGGTGGTAACGGATTTCGTCCGTTGCCTCGCATTTACGGAAAAAAAAAAAATTTTTTTTTTCCTTTTTCCGGCGACGAGTGGGGCAATTTTCCGGCAAGCCTACGTTGGTTTTGACCACAAATAACTACAAAACTAACCCGATTTGAAGATTCCCCGATTTCCTTTCCCTTCTTCCTTGGGCCCATTCTTTTCCGGCGTGTTGTGGTGGTGGTCGGCGTCGGTGTCTTCTTCGTCCTCGCTCCGGTGGTCGCCGCACGGCCTTCCCGCCCGGTGGTGGTGGTTGCCGTGTGGTGGTGGTGGCAAGTGGTGGTGGTGGTGGCTTTGGGGGTGGTGGTGGCTTTGGTGGTGGTGGCTATGGTGGGAGTGAGGAGTGAGAGTGAGAGAGCCGAGAGAGTGAGAGAGTGTTAGAGTGAGAGAGTGAGAGAGTGTGGGGGGTATGGGATCTTATTTGTAGAGGGTAGTTTAGGAGTATTTTAAAAAAAATACGGGCGATTTCAAGGATATACGGGCGGTATTTAGTAACCCCTTTTTTAAATTTGTTTTTGATAGTATATGGATATTAGTTAATCAATAATCTAGCTAATCAATAATGGCTTAATTATTGTGTCTACCACATAATGCTTCAATATAAAACAAAAGAGCTCAGACGCATGATTTTGATATTGAACACAGAGATGATCATGAAAGGGGGTGACTACTGACTAGTGATTAGTGACTGAGGTGGTGGCCATAGAATGGTTGCAGTTGTAGAGTGTTGCTATTATCCTATAATGTTATTGCTTACCTTTTTTAGACTCATTTTCAGTTAAAGGTAAAAAATGAAAAATAATAAAATATTGAAACAAACATTATCCATCACAAAATACTACACCAAATAAAATAAAATAATGAATCAAATAGTTTGATAAAAGGTGAGTTTAAAACTCTTAATACTAATCCTCTAGAGCCTCAATATGGATCTATCCAAAACTCAAACATTGCTGCTTTAGGGTTTGTGCCTTTCTTCCCTTCATCTTGTTTACTTGATCAATTTTTGTACTCTACTAGTCTACAATATTTTCTTCTGTTGTTACTTTTTTGCACATAAATATATGTTAACCTTCTAATATTTCATACACATCTTACATCTACTCCTTTTAATTCTAATTTTGTACATGCCTTTTGTGTTCTTGTTGAAATTTTGCTAATGTTTATAATTCTTTGAGTTTTTTATAATTATTTTACATTGGAAGACTAGATCTATATATGCTATCATTTTCCATGTTAGTTTTAAGCCTTTATTTTAGCAAAAAATCTTTCTTTATAATCCAATTTCTCCTGTTAGATCAGAGATCCCTGCAAAAATATAGTCGGTTTTAGCCAAAAAGTATTTATTAAATGAATAAAATTAAAATATTATTCGATCTAGAATTAAAAGCCAAAAGTCCCTAATATAGTTTGCTTTTGTGATATGGAGTAAATAAATAGGAGAAATTATTCTGATATATTATTGCAGGTTGATTATATGTCGGTTTGTAATTTGTATATTAGCAAAGCACCGCTACACTTGATTAAGTCTGCAAATTATTATGAAGTTTTGACGGCAGAACTCCCTGATGCGGTGATATGCCACCTGCCACCTACGCTCATCAAATCTTGTTAGTGCTTTCACTTCCAATTCCTCTTTAATTGTTTGTTGCACATAATTATTTCTCTACTTTCTTAATTATATTATTATTGCATGATTATACAGTTTTGTTAGTGTTGTTCTCACTTTTCTGATCTGATTATATTGGTTTCTAATTCTTGGAACTTTTTGTCGATTTTTGGGTTAGCTAATGGAAGTTTAGTCTCTAAAAGTGGTGTTTAGTGTTAAGTGGGTTAGAAGATAACGAATTAGAGGTGGTTTTTTTTTTCGTCCCTTGGTGAAATACCAAGGTATACACTGCGGACACATTAATCGAACTGTCACTCAATTGGTTAAGGGGAAAAAAAAGCAACCACTATTACCGTGACCACTTGTACGCAACATAAAAACCTAACCGTTCTTTATATAACAAAATGAACATGATTTTCTTATGTAGATCTAATCACAAACAAAAGATAAGATTGTCAATATTCCTCAACAATGAATGGAATGTCTAGGACACTAGGTGTAGATTAGTAACCACCCAACTCCCAAGCTGCTCCCCCTAGGCCAGTAGCACGATCCCATGAACTGCTACAACGTTTGGTTGGTGTCGTCTTATGAAAGTTAGCGCGCAGGTGTAGGATGAATAGACTTAATTTAGTTTAATTATTTTTTACTGTACGCTTTATTGATGTAAAAAAAAAGTGAATTAGGTGAACAAAAATTAAAACCTACCTAAGCAACCTCTTTGCCACCTTGAATAAAAGATTGATTCTAGAATTTCGAGCCTGAATGGTTCCAGAAAGATTCCTTGAATTTTTGCTTTGGGTTTACGATGTTCTCCACCTTAAGAGGATGGATAGTTTGCTTTTGAAATTAGGCACATCTCTAGCCTCTAGGTTCCAAGAACTCTCGTCATCAAGCTAAGATAAGATGGATCCAGGGGGTAGATGAGGGTGTGCAAAGAGCCCAACAGTACAGGGTCCCAAAATTATAAGGGCTCTAAAATATATTATTTTAAAAAATTTACTTTATTTTTGAGGATATCACTCTTACTTTCCACCCTTAATAAATTTCTCAATGATCAATTTCTAAATTTTCAACTTTCCATCTTCAATACTCCTACCTTCCATTTTTATTTTTTATAAATTTGGGGGCCTAATTTTCATGTTAGAACATGGCCCCCACATCTTCAAGACGGCCCTAGATGGATCGATATCTTAGCTTATGTTCATGAGTAATCCTTATGATCCTCTTAAATTATGCGCTAAATTTCAAAATTATGGCTATTAATTTTTCCCCTGGAGAAGAAGCTAACACTTTTTTATTCTTGCTTGTATCCTAATAGTAGTACTTAGAATTGTATCTTTGAGTTGGGGTCTTGGGGATTGTTTTCTTTTTGGTTTGTTATCAGGGTTGGTTGGGAGAGGAGTGTTTCTTAGTTTCTATTATGTATAGTGAAGGAATATGTCCTTAGACATTCCGGCAATTACTAAATATAAAAGGAATTATTATAGAGATAATTAATTACGTTAGTTTAGTAATCACATTTACTTGCTAGAGAATAAATGTTGGTTAGTAGAACAATATTAATTGTACCTACAACTAAGTTAACCTAATCCTATGAGGTCACACATTGTAGTATCTAATTGAAGTAAGGAAACCGACCAATAGGAGAAATTAGGGTTAGGTTAGGTCTCTCTCTTATTTTATTCTCCTACTATTATAAAAGGTTATAATAGGAGAGAGGAATAGAACGTTCAATTTTGACAGTAACTTTCAAACTGAAAAGAGAGAGAAAAACCCTATTGTTTCCCTTTGGAAAATCCGGCCACCCTCCCTAAAAAGTAAGAGAGTGAAATCTGTTCATCCTCTTCCGTTCTAGCAAACGTGGGAATTCAAATGGTGCTCGTGGACTAAGTAGAGGGACATCAATTGCTGTTCTTTGATCTCTAGCACTTGCAATCCGGTGGAAAACACGCTACAAATGTTGTACATTCTTTTCCTTAAAATATGATTCATATTTATGTTATGCATGCGATCTTGTGATAGATGTTAGGAAATTTGTTTCCTGAAATTCCGCTATATGCATCTATATGTTCCTACAGTGGTATCAGTTTTGCCTAATTCGATTAATCATTGAAATAATTTGTTAACAATTAAAGATTTGATTTTTAATTTGTTAAATAAATCTAATGTTCATCACCCACATAGATCTAGAATAATATGATGGCTGAAAATAATTTGATTATTTTTTCCACTAATTTTCGAATTTTATCATATTATTTATGAATTTTGGTTAAATTTTATGTTTAATTTGATTATTCATAGAATTTAAGGATAACAATTAAAATATTTGATTTTATTTGTTAAGATAATTCAGTAGATCACCTAAAAATTAATTTCGAAATTTTCGGAATTTAATTGTTAATTTTCTGAATTTTTGGAAATAATTTGATTTTTGCACAAATTTTGAATTTTTTGTTAGAATTAATGTTTAATATAGATTAAGCATTGAAAATCTAATCTTAACAAATCTAAAATTTTGTTTGAGTTTGTTAAGTGATTCATAATTTTTGCCATAATTTTCGGATTATTAAAACCTAATTAAATCCTAAATCTTTAAATAAATTGTTTGTTAAAGATTAAATGGAAATTTTGTAAATTGTTACAAAATTCAAAGTATTTGCCCACCATGGCTGGGTGGCCCCACCTGCACCGGTGGAGCCACGGTGGAGGGCAGAGTTGGGTCGGAGGTTTTAGGGGCAAAGGGCGGCAGGTCACGACCGGTAAACTGCGTCGAAACCACACACGTTTGACGTACCGTGGCTCGACGCTGTGGCGCGTTGGTTGCCGGCATAGGGCTGACCGACGAAGACTAGAGGGCGATGCGTTGTAGGAAAGGCCGGTGATGCCGTTATCGCCGGCGATGTGCGACGCTGGTGCTGCGTATAACGGTGAAGACTGCCTTCAGTGCTGCGGTTTTTGTTTCCAGCAAGGTGGCGTTGGTGTTGGCTGTTGACTGGCAGCCTTGTGTTGCTGGTCAACGGTCAACAAGTGAATATTAAAAAAAAAAAAAAAATTTGTTTTGGAAACAAAAATATGATTTACTTCTTTGAGCATAAATCCAAGATTTCTTTTAATGCAAATTGAGATTAATAAAGATTATTCTAGCCATATTTAAATAAGTAATTGAATTAAAATAATAAAGTTTCCTAAATAATTTCTAGCTTAAATTTGTTAAGTTTTATAATTATTATGGAAAGTTGTATTTGCTTATTAATTGTTAATAAGTAAATAGATTGTGTTTATTTTATTTGATATTATAAATGCTTGGATGTTTAATGTAATATGTATGATATTATATTTTGCATGTTGTGACTAGTATGGCCCAAAACTAGGATAGAAAATACGATCTGCGCATCGTTAAATTTTATGTAAATCAAATACGATCTGCGTATCGTTTGTATTTTTGTAATTTAAATTTCAGTTATTTCAATTATAAATGATATGTAATCAAGAATGAAGTTCCATGGAGAATCAAGGATGGAGATCCATAAAGATTCAAGGAGGAATTCATGAAGATTAGTTTTCCTAGGTTTAGGGGCCATACTAGGATCATTTTTTAATTATGCTTATATTTATTTATTCGTTTAAAATGTTTAAATGCTTGTTTAAGTTTATATGTGTGGTTATTTATGTTATGTTTTCACTTTTAATTAACCAACATAGTAAACTTAGGTCCCCACCATGTAATATTGAGTTTAATTGCTTTTCCAAACACCACCTATAACGCCTTAGATAGTGAGTAATAGGTTCTGCCAAAGCAGGGTGTTGCTCATTTTATCCGGGGATAGTAGAGTAGGTTTTTTGAAACTTACATGTTAATGTTTGGTTTAACTCAATAAAATCATCAAAAGACAAAGTTTTGGGTTTTGAAGCTAAGAGATAGGAGTAAATAAGGAGTTGTTAACCTGTCTACCAAGAATTATAATTAGTTATAATTATTAAAGTATTTACTTACCTCAACTACTATAAATTGAAGGCAGGGTCAAAGTCCGTTTGATTGTACTGGGAGGGGATCTTGGTGTTTCTTTATTCAATAGGGGACTCTTATTTTGAATAAAGGGTAGTAGTTAATTAAAATTTGTTTAATTGCTGCTTTCTTGATAAACATTGATTGAATCTTGCTTTATTATTCTTTTGTTGTAGTAATTATGTCTAGTAACAACAATATCAACACCAACAATTCTACTTGTAATTTGCGCTCCGTCCTTTCGAAGGACAAAATGAATGCTGAACGTTTCATTGCAAGTGAAAGGGAAATGAGAATCGTTCTCAGAACTGATAAGTTCAACGACTTTCACATGCAAGGGGAGGAAGCAACGATGCAAGAGATACATGAAAGGCTAACTCAGAATGAGCGAAACATCCCTAACCAGCCTAGAAAAGAATATGAGGATGTTCTGATGGTTAGTAAAGGGCAATCGCTCAATAAGATTGGGATTGCTATGAAGAAGGACGAAAGCAAACAAGTTGCTAAGTCTGAAACTTCTGAAAAGCAAAAGACTACACCAAAATCAAAAGTTGCTGATGAGCACTATTGTTACACCTGTAATAAGGTTGGTCATTGGAAAAGTAGTTGCCCCAAGTATCTGAAGGATCAAAAGAAAGGAGTTTCTAGTTCAGATATTATGTTATAGAAGTTAACTTAGCAACTTCTGCTTTTTGGGTATTTGATACTGCTTGTGGTTCGCACATTATATGTAATATGCAAGGCCTCAAAAGAAGTAGAACATTGGGAAAGGGAGAAGTAGATCTTCGCGTTGGCAATGGAGCACGAGTTGCTACATTGGCAGTGGGAGTATATAGTCTGCTTTTACCTTCAGGATTAATTTTAGAACTTAATAATTGTTATTATGTTCCTGCTATCACAAAGAACATTATTTCGATTCCTGTTTTGGATTCCGAAGGTTATTCATTTACAATAAAGAACAATTGTTGTTCAGCGTATTTGAATGATATGTTCTATGTCTCCGCTAAGTTATCAAATGGTTTATATGTGCTAGACTTAGAAACCCACATCTATAACATAGACAGCAAGAAACATAAAGCAAATGATTCAAACCCTACATACCTATGGCATTGTCGATTAGGCCACATAAGCTCAAAGCGTATTGAGAAACTTCATAAAGATGGAATTCTCAAATCATTTGATTTTGAATCATTTGACACTTGTGAGTTTTGCTTGATGGGGAAAATGACAAAGTCTCCTTTCACAGGTTCAAGTGAAAGGGTCAATGACCTTTTAGCCCTCATACATACGGATGTGTGTGGACCTATGAGTACGTTGGCTAGGGGAGGGTACAGTTACTTCATTACTTTTACTGATGATGTGAGCAGATTTGGATTTGTTTACCTCATGCGGCATAAGTCGGAATCCTTTGAAAAATTTAAGGAATTCCATAATGAAGTACAAAACCAACTTGGGAAGAAAATTAAGGCATTACGATCCGATCGTGGTGGTGAATATTTATCTCAAGAATTTGGTGATCATTTGAAGAATTGTGGAATACTTTCACAATGGACTCCACCAGGAACACCGCAGTTAAATGGCGTTTCTGAAAGAAGGAATCGAACTCTACATGATATGGTTCGATCCATGATGAGTCTTGCTGATCTTCCTATTTCATTCTGGGGATTTGCGCTTGAAACAGCGGCATTCACACTTAACAGAGCACCATCCAAAGCAAGTGGAAAAGACACCATATGAAATGTGGGACGGAAACGTTCCAAAATTGTCTTTTCTAAGGATATGGGGTTGTGAAGCCTATGTAAAACGTTTACTTTCTGATAAGCTTTCACCCAAATCCGATAAATGTCTCTTTGTGGGTTACCCAAAAGAGACTAAGGGATACTACTTCTACAACCAAAGCGAAAACAAAGTGTTTGTTGCTCGTAATGGTGTCTTTCTGGAAAAGGAGTTTATTTCCAGAAAAACAAGTGGGAGAAATGTATATCTCGAAGAAATTCGAGATGAGCAACAAATGGATGAGGTTAACACCTCATCAGAGGCGGCCCGGCATGAAAATGCTCAGGAGGTGGTGCATTCAATTCACGTACCTCCTACCGTCCCACTTGGAGATACTCCATGCGAAGTCACTCAACCTAGTGAGGTAGAAACTTCTTCTGTTGTTCCCCAACGTAGGTCTAGTAGGACCATAATTCCGTCAAAGAGATATATTGATTTCCTTTTGACTGAAACTTCTGAAATAACGATCTTAGAATCAGAAGAACCTACTAGCTACAAAGATGCTTTGGATAGTCAAGACTCCGAAAGATGGCTTGAGGCCATGAAATCTGAAATGGATTCCATGTCTGAAAATCAAGTATGGGACTTGGTTGATTTGCCTGATGGGGTAAAATCCATTGGATGCAAATGGATTTTCAAGTTGAAAACAGACAAGGATGGAAACATTAGTGTTTTCAAAGCAAGGTTGGTGGCGAAAGGTTTCAAACAAATTCATGGTATTGACTATGATGAAACCTTCTCACCAAAAGCCATCTTGAAGTCCATTAGGATAATCCTTGTGATTGCTGCCTTTCATGACTATGAAATATGGCAGATGGATGTCAAAATCGCTTTCTTGAATGGGTTCTTGAAAGAGGATGTGTACATGACACAACCTCAAGGTTTTGAAGATCTAGAAAATCCAGGGAGGGTATGCAAGCTTAAGAAGTCAATTTATGGACTAAAGCAAGCATCAAGGAGTTGGAACCTCATATTTGATGAGGCAGTCAAGAAATTTGGCTTTCTCAAAAATGAAGAGGAATCTTGTGTATACAAGAAGTTAAGTGGGAGTAGTATTAATTTTCTGGTCTTGTATGTGGATGACATACTTCTCATAGGAAATGATAAGACCATGCTTGAGTCAGTCAAGGAATGGCTTAAAAATTGTTTCTCTATGAAAGACCTAGGAGAGGCAGAGTACATATTGGGAATAAAGATCTATAGAGATAGATCGAAAAGGCTAATTGGGCTCAGTCAGGAAACTTATATTGATAAGGTTCTTGCAAGGTTCAAGCTGGAAAACTCCAAAAGAGGTTTCATTCCCAGGCAACATGGCATTGCACTTGGCAAAACTCAATGTCCTTCGAGTCCTGATGAGGTCAAACGTATGAGTAATGTTCCCTATGCTTCTGCTGTAGAATCCATTATGTATGCCATGATATGTACTCGACCGGATGTTGCATATGCTTTGAGTATATGCAGCAGATACCAGTCAAATCCAGGAGATGCGCACTGGATTGCAGCGAAAAACATCCTGAAGTACTTGCGAAGGACTAAGGATAATTTTTTGGTTTATGGTGGAGATAGTGAGTTGGTTGTTACTGGATACACCGATGCAAGCTTTCAGAGTGACAAAGATGATTTTCGATCTCAATCTGGTTTCATATTTTGTCTCAATGGAGGAGTTGTGAGCTGGAAGAGCTCTAACCAGAGTACCATCGTGGATTCTACAACAGAGGCTGAGTATTTTGCAAGAATGATGCAAAGAAAGGAAGTCGTTTGGATCAAAAAGTTCATTGGTGAGCTTGGTGTAGTTCCTAGCATTGAGAATGGCATTGAGTTGTATTGTGACAACAATGGTGCCATTGCTCAGTCTAAGGAACCCAGATCGCATCAAAGGTCTAAACATGTGCTCAGGAAATTCCATCTCATTCGAGAAATCGTTGGTAGAGAGGATGTGAAAGTAAGCAAGGTTCATACTGAGGATAACGTAGCAGATCCTCTGACTAAAACACTTGCTCAACCTAAGCATGAGTGTCATACTAGGTCTATGGGGCTTAAGCATATGGGAGAATGGCTTTAGGTTGTTTACTTCGTGCTTACAATTGTAAAGACATTTATTATGCTTTGAAATGTTTATCAATAAAATTCCGTTCTTATTTAATTGTTTGGTTTAGTATTAAATAAAATGTCCAAATAATTTGTGTTTTCAAATAGGATTATCGAAAACGTTTTGATATTGGAACCCTATAAAGTGAACTGAAAATCACAATTTATTTAAAGTCCCTAGTCTAAATCACTAAATTGGACATAAGTGATTTATTTAAAAGACTAGTATATAATTAATTGATAGCGCGGTTCCATGGGCTATGGAGACATAGAGATGTCTAATTGATTATATGGATGTATAGTTGATACATTGAGACTTGACCTAATTAGATTCTAAAAGTAGAATCGAACTACTATATTTATTGGATTCCTTAGACATGAGTATGTCTTAATAACCACAACATAATTAGTTTAACTTTGACACTGTTAAACGCCACGCCGTAAAAGGAGGTTATAAAGGCAGTGATCAGGTGGGCTAAGAATTGAGTAGGAGTTATGGTCATACAAGAGTGGATAAGCCCTCCTATTAAATAGGAATGGTGTCTGGGCCTCTTGATGAGCGAGAACTGGAAAATTGCATGGCCATGCGGAATAGGATTAAAGAGTTAATCCTTATTTGAGCAGTTCGAACTCAGCGATCAAGGAACATAAATTTGAGAATAACATGGTGTTATCAAATTTGGCATTAAGTGACTTAAGGAATTTAACATTGCGCTCTTGTCTTCGGACAAGTGGGAGATTGAAGGAATATGTCCTTAGACATCCCGGCAATTACTAAATATAAAAGGAATTATTATAGAGATAATTAATTACGTTAGTTTAGTAATCACATTTACTTGCTAGAGAATAAATGTTGGTTAGTAGAACAATATTGATTGTACCTACAACTAAGTTAACCTAATCCTATGAGGTCACACTTTGTAGTATCTAATTGAAGTAAGGAAACCGACCAATAGGAGAAATTAGGGTTAGGTTAGGTCTCTCTCTTATTTTATTCTCCTACTATTATAAAAGGTTATAATAGGAGAGAGGAATAAAACGTTCAATTTTGACAGTAACTTTCAAACTGAAAAGAGAGAGAAAAACCCTATTGTTTTCCTTTGGAAAATCCGGCCACCTTCCCTAAAAAGTAAGAGAGTGAAATCTGTTCATCCTCTTCCGTTCTAGCAAACGTGGGAATTCAATTGGTGCTCGTGGACTAAGTAGAGGGACATCAATTGCTGTTCTTTGATCTCTAGCACTTGCAATCCGGTGGAAAACACGCTACAAAGGTTGTACATTCTTTTCCTTAAAATATGATTCATATTTATGTTATGCATGCGATCTTGTGATAGATGTTAGGAAATTTGTTTCCTGAAATTCCGCTATATGCATCTATATGTTCCTACATATAGTATGTACTTATTCATCTACTATATATTCTGCACAGCTCTAAATGATGAGAAACCAAATAGAGGTAATATCTAAATGCATAATTAAGAATTAAGTCTAATCTAATTGGTTGAAGATCGTCCTTCCATCTTATGTGACAGAAGTTCGATTCTTACCTTTTATAAAGTGCAAGTCTCAATATCTCCCTATTTGCACGGAAACTTAATCTTATCTTGAAAGAAAATTATATTCAAATGTATAATGTATTGATGCGAATATGTGCATATGCATAATCACAATTGGTAATAAAAGGGGATAAGTAGATATTTTTTTATAGTCATGCACAAGCTTATCAGCCTTTTGAGAAAAGTTTTTTTTAAAATATTATTATATTTCCTTTGATCTTATTGATGCTCTTAGTTTAACTTGTATATTTGTCAATGTACATTATAAACTATTAATATATGTAATTATGTGTTAGTAAAAAGTTATAAAACTTTGATATTATTAAAGTACTCATTGATAGGATAAGATAAGACCTCACATAACTATCGTTTTTCTTACTCCCTCCGTCCCAGAAAGATCCCAACACTTGTTGGGACACGTAGTTTAAGGTGATAAGTTGTGGTGTGGTTATCAAATGTTATTTTATTTAAAAAGTAGATGTGATAGGAGTTGGTGGGGTATTTTTATTAGAGGAGAGAGAAAGTTGGGTAATTTTTTATTGATAAAAGGTAGAATGTGGGCTAGAAATGGCCACTGGTGCGGGCTGGGCGAGGTAGTCTGTGGGCCGTAGCGGGCCGGGCTGAGATTTCATAGCCCAGGATCGGACCGTGAAATTCACGGTTTGGGCGGGCTAGTCCACGGACTGAAAAATCTTGGCCCACACTGGTCTGTTACCGGTTTTCATGGTTTGGGAGCGGTTCTGTCAGTTCGTGGGCCTAGCGGGCTGAACCGGGCTGGCGGTCCGGCATGAGAATTTTTTTTTTTCAAAATTATTGAATCATTTAAATTATTCATTATTGTTACATAAAACCTTTAATATTAATTAAAATATATATAATTATTAATATTAATGAATAATTTTATTATTTTTGAATTTGATTGAATTATAATATATGCAATTTGATTAAAATATATATAATTTGATTAAAATATACATAATTTGGTTGAATAATTACTTGGGATGGGCTGATCCGGTTCATGGTGCAGGCTGGACCGGTTTCGTGGACCGGGTTGGGCGGTTTTAGTAGCAGGCTTTTTGTGGGTTGGGCTCAAAAAATTCGGCCTACGATCTACCCACCAATTTCACGGTTCGAGGCGGGCTGGACCGGACTTTTCGCGGGCTCGACCCACACAGCCCACGAGGTTGGCTGGGCTGGATTGGCCCGCACTGTTGGTCATCTCTAGTGTGGGCCAAAGATGTGTAAAAGAAATAATATATTAATGGTGGGACCATAACAAGAATGGAAGTGTTCAAACTAATTCGGGACAATCATAAAAGGAAAATGTTCAGACTATTCTTGGACGGAGGTAGTATATCTTAAGAAGAATTTAGGAAAATTTGATAAGAATGGTCCCAAGTATGACCGTCCCGTCATAATAAGTCTCAACTATTGAATATCTCGCAGTAAGCCAAACTTTATGTTATTGCTTTACAAGAGTGATCCCATATGACCGGTGATCGGCTAAGCTTGTGAAAGTGCTTTTTTTTCTTTTTATTGTCTAAGCAGATGTAAATGTCAATCTTCATTCCTCTGCAAACATGGTTAAAAATCAAAGATTACCTTAATTTCTATAAAAAAAATACTGGCAATGAGGACAAACTATTGTCGTTATCATCAATGTTGTGAACAAAATATCTAATCCTATCAACAAAAAGAAAACAAAATGCAAGTGATGAGTAAAATATAGTTGAAGGAAGAAAATTCAGTGTCTCGTATTTTGATTGACGGTCGTAACTCGTAAGGCCTCTGCATCTTCTCCATCTTCGTTTCTCCATCGCCACCTTAACACCACCACCACTCTGTCCTCACTTTCTTCACCATCACCAAAAAGGTTTGGTGTTAAAAGTGTTGTTGACCAGGATTTGGGTTCCTCTGAATCTAGGTTTTCATCAAAAAAATTCCAAAAAGTTACCAAAGATGAAGCTTTAGTTCTAAGTACGCTCAGATTAAGATGATAGAAAAGCTGAATTACAAATTTTTTATGGGTTGTTTGAGCAGGATTGTTTAAGTAAAAGGGTTTTGAAACTGTTTGGTATTAGAGGTTGAATGGACACTTCTTCTGAGTTGTATTCGAGCAGTAGTTAGAAAGCAATGGGTAAATTGCTAGTCTTATATACACGCAATGCATGTGAAAGCATATAGAAAATTAAAAGAACTATCTTTGTATTTTGTTTCTTCAAAAAATTATTGTTTAGTTTATAGAGTACTTTTTTTTTCTTCCCCCACCCCTTTCGTTTAAATAAAGCAGTTAGTTATCTCCCTATATTTTTCCTTTTTCTACTTTTTGGTGTTCCCCATGTGTTGCCATATATAATAGAGATGAGTATCATCAGTAATATTAGTGGTGGTAGAAGTAGTAGACAACATAAAAGTAAAGAATTGGAAATCGAATAGACACTTTCCAACCTCCATTTTCCGGATGTTTTTATGATAGCCTTCTTGAAAAAAAGGCTAATTACTATCACTAGTGGAAAAAAACGAAAGGATGCGGTCAAAACAGCCCTAAGGGCTGCGTTTTTGGCCAGCAGCCCTTTTCGTAACAGCCCTTCACTAAAAGTGAAGGGCTGCGGTTTTGACCATAATCGCAGCCCTTTTGACCCCAAAAAAAATAATTTTTTTTTTGCATTTTTTAAATCCTAAATATATATTTTTTGTAATTCCCCTTGAATGTTGGTTTTTTTCATAATCATATAGCCAAATGATAAGTACTCCATAACACAAGCAGCATTTTCCTATGGTTAATTATTAATAATCAGCATAATCCAACAAGCACTGCCAGTTAAATTCACTAACAAAAGCAAAGGAAAAAGAAAACTAAAACCGAAGACAAACCTCAGCAACAACGAATCGGCATCATCGCCGTAAAACTTAACATCATAAGCAGGCCCCTCATGCGCTTTAAGAAAGCAATTAGGTTCAGCAGCAAGCACTCTATTTCACACAAATTATTCATCACAAATACAACATCAAAATCATCACACAATAATACCAAATTAAACCAACCAAAATGTAGAGCGAACTCACTGTTCGGTGATTTTTCAACGAATCTGAATCAACAAGATCTGGGCAGCGACGGCGAAGACATTTCGAAGAAGATTCCGGCGACGTTGGTGCGCGCGACGAGAGCGAAAACAACCAAGAAGTGAAAGAGAAAGTCGTTGGTGCGCGCGACGGTGGTGAGGAGACGAACGACGAAGGATGAGAAGAGACGAATGAGGGTTTTTGCGAGAGAGGAGAGAGAATGGGTTTGGTGCAGCAGCGTAGCAGAGCGCCGACGGGGGGAATGAGGGAGATTGTGAGGGGAGGAGACTGTGAGAATGAGGAAACCCTAGCCGCGCGCTTAACATTTTAGGCCCATCCCGCGCCTAACATTCGAATTCCTTTCAAAAATAATAAAAAAAAGCCCATAAAAGGCTGCGGTTAGCCCAATAACCCCAGCCCTTTATTACTTACAAGGTTGCGGTTTTTGGGCTAACCGCAGCCCTTCACTATTAAGGGCTGCGTTTTTCAAAAAACGCAGCCCTTGCACCGCAGCCCTTGCGTTTTTTTCCACTAGTGTATAGATATACTCATATATTCTATATTTCTAATATGCACACATGTATTTAAAAGTAATATTTCATATTTTTCAAAAGTAGTAATGGATTATTTTCTAAATTATAATTTATAAATTCTGAAATTGATATTTAGCAGGTTTTCAATGAACAATGGTTTTTTTTTTTGAAATTTCAGAGCAGGGAGAAAGAGGAAAAAGAAGAAGGGGTGGGGGAATATTTCGAAATTGATATTTAGCATGTTGTGAAGAATGGAGTGTGGGAAGGGTCGACGGGGGCGGGGTGGCGGGGGAAAGGGGGAGAGGGGGAGGGGCGGCGGGGAGTGGGAAGTTGTTGGGGTTTAATGGTGAAGGTTGAGCAAACGAGGAACGCAAAGGAACAGTGGCCCAGAGCCCGGGCGGGCGAGTTTTGGATTGAGCGGGCCGAGGAGCCCGGACTTTAGCGTAATGATGCTCGGGCGGGCGCCATCGAGCAAAGGGCGACGGTTAGGGAGGGGGGGAGGGGCGGCGAGTTTAGGGGGGGAGGGGGCTAGGGGGCGGGTATAGGGGAGAAGGGTGGAGGGACGGCGGGGGGTGGGGAGGGGCTGGCTCGCCCGCTGCGGGGTGGGGGTGGGGGGTCTAGGTGGGGGTTCTTTGTGGGAATGGGATCGAGTGGGGGTTGAAGTGGTGGTGGCTATGGAGGAAAATATTGTTGAAGTAAATTGTAATATATTTTTCATGGATTATAAACTAATTTCTTATATTATAAAGTTGTATTTCAGAAAATTATAATTGAATTTCGTATTTATCATATCAAATTTAATATAAAAATATTAATTTCGAAGTTATAGAGTATAATTTAGTAAATTATCTATAACTAATTTGAAAAGTCAAAACTGCTTTATTTGACTTTATCTACATTATCTAGCCATAAATAAGATATTGCCGACGTGTATATATAAATGCTTGGGGGTGGGGGGGGGTCGGGGGGAAGTGGGGGGGGGCAGGGGGAAGGAGGGGTCAGGGGAGGGAATGGGAGTGGTGGGGAGGGGGTGGTGGGGATGGGGGTTGTTGGGGTGGTGGTGCAATGGGGGAAAAGGTAAGGGGTGTGGGGAGGGTGGTTAGGGTTAGGGTTAGGGTTAGGGTTAGGTATTAGATTAGGGGTTAGAGTTAGGGTAGATTTAGGTTAGTTAATTAGGGTTAGAGTGGGGGTTTAGGGGTTAATGACTAATGGAGTTTAACGCCGTTAGTCATTAAGGGTAAGTCAATGTATTTTTTGAAAGGTGGGGGGTATATGGTGAATTTCAAAAGTTGAAAGGGTATATGGTGCAAAAAAAAATTTGTCAGGGGTATATGATGAAATAACCGTTTTTTAATAGTTACACTTTAATTTTTGACACTATTCACAAATTGATATTTGATTATCATTTGTGATTAATGGGTAAGGAAAAATATAGTCATATGAGATCTTGTTTCATTCTTCTCGACATGGTACTTTTGGAATATCAAAAATTTTATAGTTTTTACAAATGCAAATTTTGAGATATTAGTGTTGTAACATATACTTCATCCGTTCTTTTTTAATTGCAACATTTGCATTTTCACACTTGTCGAGGCACAATTTGACCATAAATAACTTTAGGTATGTATTTGTAAAAATTATGCAAATGAGATATTAAAAAACTACACATTGAGACGAATTAAATAAGATCTCATATGACTATATTTATATTTGTGTATTGATCATCATATACAGTCAAAGTGTGAAATGTGAATAGTAGAAAAGTCAAAATGTTGCAATTAATAAAAAACGGAGGAAGTACATTAGCAAGCGTGAAAAAGTAAAGTGTAACTATTAAAAGAAACGGAGGGAGTATTAAATAAGAAAATCTAGCATGGTCCATCATCTATTAATTAAGAAAATCTAGCATGTATTGTCCCAACTACCATAGTTCATATATACTCCATCCGTCCCATAATATAAGTCTTATTTCCTTTTAAGGTGTTCCAAAATATAAGTCATGTTTCTAATTAAATTCAATATTTTTACCTAAATTACCCTTATTATGATAATTTAATCCCCGATATGTCCTCATAAATTCATGAGAAACTGCACCAACATTTAATGCAAATATGGAATCTTTGAACCATTAGCCTCAACAATGTCGCCATTCCTCATTCATCATTTACTCTTTTTCTCTCTCCCCATTAATATTTGAACCATGAGAATTTTTATCACATACCCGGGTGTAGGGGTGTTCACCGGTCCAGGACCGGACCGGAACCGGCTGGACCGGTGGATCGGAATCTGGAAATATTCTGGACCAGGATTCCCGGTCCGGTCCGGAATTTTTCCGGTTCGGTCCGGTCCGGTCTTGGACCTGTTGGACCGGAATATATATTTATAAAAAAAAAAAAATTTTATTTGATTTAAACATGTTTATAAATTAGATACATTAAACAATATTCCTAAAGCTAATAAATAGTAGGTTTTTACTTTCGAACTTTATACCTTTTAAACTTTTTTTAACATATAAATTTTTTTTAAATAAAAAAACAGAAATTTCGGTCCATTGGTCCGGATCGGAATTTTCCGGGTTTGGACCGGAAACCCGGAACCGGGATTTTATGTGAACCGAGGACCGGACCGGAATCTTCGGTCCGGTCTGGAATCTTCGGTCCGGTCCGGTCCAAATTTCGGTCAGACCCTGGTCTTTGCACAACCCTACCCGGGTGTACCATGCTCATTGTACACCCAAGGCTATTTTTTTTTGTTCATTGCTCCTTTGAAACCTCCATATGAGCATAATCACATAATAGGTAATCTCCAAATGAGCAAATGAGCAAAAAATAGTCTTGGGTGTACCATGCACATGGTACACACGGGTGTATGATGAATACACTCTTTGAGCCATTCCTCATTAAAAAGTCTGGTTCAAAATAAATCGAAATTCCTCACTCTTCTGTATTTCAACCATTCCAGTATTTCAAAATAATGGTTCAAGAAGATTGTGAAGACGAAATAAATCGAAATAAAAAGGATTGTGAAGATTGTGAAGACGAGCTAAAGGGATAATGGGACTTGCCTGGGTTGTTACTAACTCCCAAGGCCACTTTGTTGCTCAACATGGATCATGGTGCTACGGCACTTCGGGTGTGTTCTTTTCACCTGAACTTATCTGACCTGAACTTATTAGACCTGATTGACCCTTATTGGAACTTATTCATGAGTGTTATGTTAGACCTGATCAAACCTGATCAGACCTGATCAGAACTTATTGGACCTGAAACTTATTTTTTTAAGGTGAAGAGAACACACCCGAATCATCTGCTGCCATGGACGTTAATGTTTGCCGTTGCGCTCTTGTTTGGGCCCTCCGCTAATGGTTATTCGAATGTTTTACTACATACTTCTTCTGGGTATTTGGTCAGCCAGCTGAATTCCAAGCACATATTCTTATTCGACATAACGTGGAAGCCATTCACCACATGGCTAGTTCTTTTGGTTGGTGTTGTCTTAAGAAGGTTGATAAACATCAAGTTCTTGCAGCTAATGTTTTAGCTCGTAGCTTTAGACCAGCTAGATTTAGTTCTGTTTAATTGTTGTACGTTTTCTTGATGTCAAAAAAAAAAAAAAGGAGACGAAATACAGTACAATCTTCTTGAAGATTGTGAAGACGATTCTTAATTAAAAAATTCTTCACCCAACACTATTAATCATACTCTCAACACTCTCTTTCCTCTCTATCTGACCATCTTCCCTCTCAAATCTTCTTCCTCCGTAATTTCTCTCTCAAAAAACAGAACTATAAATAATCTTCTCTTTACAACTTTTAATGTGAAATTGCATGATGGAATTCAAGGAGGAGCACGAAGAGGAGGAGGAGCACAAATCTTTAATTGCTGGTTACTCCTATAGTCCTGGTTCAAAAGCAGGGCAATTTAAAAAGCCACTCCTACATTTTTCTTTCTTCCCTCACAACTCTAATTGCTGGTTTATTTTCTTAACCAATGCAGCAAACTCTTCACCTTCTACAACTCAATATCATTCCTTCAGCATTTACTGTATTGTTTATTTTTTTTGGTTTTAAAATAAAAAAAAAAGAAAGATAAAGTTTCCCAATGCAGTTGAATCTATTAATTCAAATAAACAAGATTTTATTTACGTTAATTCCCGTGAAAAAATAGAATCAGGACTTATATTATGAGACGGAGGGAGTATATATTAATGATCTTGCGTATAATTAAGTTTCCCAATGCAGTTGAATCTATTAATTCAAATAAACAAGATACTATTTACGTTAATTCCCGTGAAAAAATAGAATCAGGACTTATATTATGAGACGGAGGGAGTATATATTAATGATCTTGCTTATAATTACTCGTTCAAAATATTTTGGAACATGTGTTTCTGTTTTTATGAGCAAAACTTAGTGAGTGTAATTGTTAAACAAATAGAAATCTGTCCCCAAAGCACAAGTTCGTTTAAACTTCAAACTCAACTTGGCTTGGTAGAAATCATAAATTAAACAGATGAATATGTATTATATATATATATATACTCACATACTTAGGGTAGTAAATGAGTTGGTATATACGTGAACTATGCAAACGAGTTTGGTGAAATGTTTGTTTAGCCTAATTTTTTTTTTTTTTTTGCTTGTTTAGTAAATAAGCTAAATTCCAACACCTTTGTGTTCCAATCGTTAAAATTCACGAGCAATTTGTGTGTTTAGTAATTGCATCTTCAAATAAAATACAGTATGTTTTTGTTCTTTAAAAATGCAGGCCATCGGAAAAACGTGCATTAATGAAAAAACGAAATACAACCTAGGAAAAAAAACGTAGGCCAAGTAAGCACTATATGTAGATTATCCTTATCTTATGTATTGGTTGGTTGCTTCAATTTGAACTCTTTGCAATTCATTTGATTTTGGTGTTTAATTAGAACAGTTCCTTCATCTAACTAAGCTTGTTTAGACTTTAGAATTGTTTAAATTCAGATTTGAGCTTAAAATGTGAAGAAATGTTCGAGCTAGAGGCATGATTGAACGTTTGCGAGGCTATAATTGTTATCAGTCTAAACCCAAACATGCTAAAACCGATAATTGTTGGGATTTCAGCTTAATTAGCATTTAGGGTTAACTTCCATCTTAAACAGTTTCGTAGGTGGTAACTGATTAACTGTATGCAGATTACACTTAATTTTGATTACCATTCAAAATAATATATCAAAGGAAATATTGTAGTAGTACGACCTATTTGCTTTTTATTGAAAAAAGAAACATAAAGAAAATGAATATTAATTGCGGCCATTGGTGGATTGGAGGTTAGTTTGAAAGCTACATTTCGTTTGAATCTCCAAAAATGTGGCATATCTGCAACTTTTAGTGGTATCCAAGTCCACTGATGTCACTTCCCAAGTTATAGATATAGAACTTTTAGATTCGGATAGTGTAGACATATCTACTGCGGATTTTTGGTTGCGGCGGTTATTGGCTCATATAATTAGGGGCTACGGAACAAGGCTCAATATATTTGTTTTAATTATTTGAAAGAAAGAAAAGAAAAATATTTGATTTAGCGATCAATTATGAGGGAAGGAACACAAGGAGAACATGAGTTCAACTTTAGGTATCGCAAAATTCATAAAAATTTTGTTGTTTTAACTTCTGGAAAAAATAGTTCCCATTTTCCAGTTGCAAATACGCATCTTCATTCAATTTTTTTTATCCGCTTTTTTTTTAAACTTTTGTTGGTTTAATGAGACGTATCTAGTATATTCATATTCCCCATTTACAGAATGTAAACCATATTCCTCGTCCCTCCCAAATCTCTCTCATTAACAACTACTCGTCCTCCCAAATTTTAGATTTGCAATTTTCCAACAATTCCCCAATCTTTAAAATCAAAGTAATTTTTTTTTCGAATTGAGAATCTTATATCTTTTTTGAACTACAAATTAAAGGGTTAGATTTTTAAAAAATGTACAGGGCCTTGTTATATTTGCCCCGCTAATCAGTTTTACTATACATAGTCAATTAGTCATTGCCTATTGTCCTTGTTCATAATAGTATTATCAACTTATAATAACCATATATCTTCTTTATTGGCTTTCATCTTCAATCTCTCTCAGGAGTTGTCAAATTAGGTATAGTTTTATAGTTTCACTTATGGGGTCAATCTTGAATTTCGCTTCCTTAGGGTTGAAAGTTTGAAACCTTTTTTTTTTTTTTTTTTTTGGGAATTGTTTAAAGTTAAAACCTTGTTGATGGTGATTTCTACTTTTTATTATTTTTCCATAGCAAATTAAATTTTAGATAAAAACTGTTAAAGCTTACAATTTTGAAAAAGAAAAAAAGACTCTACAATCTCTTGTTGATAGTCATCAGTCAGATGTACTCCCTCAATTTTTTAACACTTTACCCCTTTATTTTTTTAAAGTTAAAATTTATTGACTTGGATTGTATTTTAATAGTAATATATAACACTAACATTATTTGTGGATCCGTTCAAATATGTGGATTTAAATTTTAAGTTATCAAGTTTTTTTTTATTTTTTCTTAATACACAATTGAAGATATTAAAGGTCAGAGGGGCGTTTTGAAGATCGTGAAAAGGCAAAAAGGATAAGTATATCTTTGTGTTTAAACAAATTTTCAGAAAAATCCCCTCAAAAAAAAAAATCAGAAAGATATGACAAATAAATTCAAGTAAAAGCTGTTTGTTTGCTTTTTTTTTTTAATTGCTGAAAGATGGTAAAACCTTATAAAAGAAAATATTGGTATGAAAAATCACTAGTTTCACCTATCTTTTATAAGTGATTCCACTTTTAAGTGCTTAAATAAGAATTTTAAACTTTCGGAGTATTGTTATAATGGTCTGAAATGTTATCAGGCAAAACTCAATAAACTATTATGCGGATTTTTCCCCTAAAGTCGCTATCAAACTTGTAAAATCAAAATATGGAGCCAGAAATTATGGTACTAGTTGAAACTTGAAACTTTACGTAAACAATAACTCCATAAACACTAAAACTACATCAAAAAGTTGCGGCTCAAAAAATTTGACACCAAGAAGGTCTAGACAAAAAACACCTTGCAGGTCGATTTCGATCATAATGCTCATTAGTGATCTTCAGAACTGCGGAGTGCAGCAACATTAAAAGATGGAGCAACAATAAATTGAAAATCAGGGCTTTTGCAAGCCATAGAATTCCTAGTAAAGTTCCTAGGATAAACATCTTTAACTTAGCGGATAAGACTCCAAAACACAAATTAAAAATGCACCCTTGGATCCAAATTAAAGGCACTTTTGTATTCTGTTAGTGGTGAAGGTGCCCCATTTCAATTTTGTGCATTATTTTCACATGTTATTATTTGATTTCTAAGATTAGTTTAGTAGGAAAGGTGCTTGTCAATTTGTACAACTAAGATATATACTTTGTCCAAATTTAAATGAAATCAACAATTTTCAATTTTGACTTTAAAATTTGTCAATATATAATTTTGACAATTAAATTTCTAGCTGAAATTTTTTGGGTGTAACTGTTACACCACAACTTATTGTATAACAACCCAAAAATCACCCTTCTCTCCCCTCTATCTCCTCCCTCTTCTCCCTCATGCTACACTCAATCGACATTCTCTCTCTCATCAGCCATTGAAGCCCTTCGAGATTACGACTAGGAATCTTTCAGGAACAACATAATTTGTAGTTTCAACAATTGAACAACTGCATAATCAAGATTACACGAAATAAAAATCGAACATCAAACCAAAAGTCTAAAATTATGTGAAATAAATTCAATAAAAAAGAAAAACTGTGAGATAATAACCTCGTTGAGAGAGATAGAAGCGAATTGAGAAGCGAGAACGAAGAGGAGAGAGACACGAGCTTGACGGCGAAGGAATTGTCGGTGGCGAGATTGGCAGGCGAAATAATCATCAGCAGTGAAGGAACATTTGGCGGGGAGAGTGGCGGCGTAGGAATCGAGGTTATTGTTGTTGCAGCGATTAGGGTTCTTCTATATGTAGTTGCTTCTCTAAACCTAGCGCTCAATCCCAATTTCCTTCTTCTATTTGAGTTCGTAGAAAAATTGAGGATTTTCGTTTTCATCATCCATCTTTTTTAGATTTGTTGTGAATCTAGGGTTTATAGCAGAAGAACAAGAAATCTCCATAAAAATAAAAATGATAACGGTGGTATTGGGGTGAACTTCGCGAAAACAATAATGTTGTGTTGATCCATGCAAAAGTATGGTGGAGGCGATGTGGGGTGTCGGTGGTGAGGTGGGTTTTCGGTGTTGGGATCAGGTGGGGTGGATCAGTTGGTGGTAAAAGGGTGGTGGGGATGGTTGTGGGGTAAGGTGGGTGGTGGTTTTGGTTGTTCGAGTGACACAATGACATCAAACAAACAATAATGATATGTAACTCAGAAATGATATGAATAGATGACAAAATGACATCAAATATACCTGAAATGACATGTGTTTCGGTTATGAAACGGTTGGCGGTCTTGAGAGAAGTCCGCCAAAGATTAGGGTTAGACTCCGCTAGTGAATAACTGCACAAGAAGCAAACGTGAACTACCCCCGGGGGGATGCGAGGAAACCCCCTCTGACGCTCAAGTCAGCACGTGTCCAAATAGGATTTAGAGAGAGAAAGTAGAGAGAGAGAGATAAGAATTCTGAGTGTGAGAGAATGTACCTGCAGAATAGTACTAGTGGGGTATTTATAGAAGTACTATTCACCTGACAAGGTGCGTAATCCTTTTACACGTGTACGGTCGTGGTGCTCCTGACAGTTGGGAAGATTCCCTTTTTTTGTCTTGTTGGGCGACCGCTAACGTTGCCGGACCATATTGATGTGCTGACTTGTTGTTGTGGGTGACATTTACAGTGTTCACGTCCGTTATGGCGTTAGCGGACTTACCACAGGGGTCCGCTAACGTACTTGGGTTATACCCATACAACTAGCCCCCCCAGCATCATTTGGGGTCTTGACCGTTAATGATGTTGTTGGTGGACGCGAATCATTGTTGCCGTGCTCAATTTTTTTGAAGAAGTTAATTTGTTGGGTGCCACGTGTCGTCGTAGGGAGTTGAAAAATTTCGAAAAGTTAAATGATTACTTTTTCGAAAATCCCGCCCATTACTTTATTAGGGTTTTCCGTGTCTTGACACTTGCCATGAATCTGGAGAGGGAGTTGAGAGGTCTTTCAACCTCAGCCGTTCATTCGTGCCTTATATTGAAATAGTTGTCCTTTTTTGGATTTCTTTACCTTTATTCTCAAAGCTTTCTCTTTCCTTCTCCATCTTTCGCTGACACAACCTCCATAGCCGAAGCTTGAGTTGCTCAGATACCGCCTTTCCTGTGCTCAAATTTCTTTGAAAAGTTATCAAATCTTTTAGTTTTCGATTTCCGGTCTTCTTGTGCTTACAAAGTTGCCCTTTTTTCGCGAAGGTTTTCTGGGTTTTTTCTGGGATTTTGAGTTTGAGTTTTGCCGGTGATAATTCTACATTTCCGGTGGTCTTTTCGTTCAAGCTCGGGCTTTCCTGCACTCACTCCTCGGAATCCTCGCTCGTCTTTTTCCGGCAACCTTTTGCTCTTTGCGCTTCTTTCTCCGGCGACTTTACTCTTCCAGGTATTTCTTCATTTCTTCTCCAAGCTTAAAGTTTCTTTTTGTATTTTCGTCATGTCGGACCAGTCTGATAGTCAGAATACCCCTAGTGATGCATTTATGACCGAAAGTGAACCTTCTTCCCCTTTGGCCGACAATGAACCTTCTTCCGATTCTAGCCCCGTGGGGAGAACTAGGTTATTGTCGGACATTCCCCTCACCGCTGAGAGAGAAAAAGAAATGAGGTCTAAGTTCCTTAACGACCCTGCCACTCCTGAGGAGCATAATTTGACTAGGAAATATCTGGTCGCTAGGGAGAGCGGTGATAGACAGACGCTTAGGGAGCTTAGGCATCAAATCCTTGCTAGACGGTCCCTTAGGAGTCCGCCAACTGATGCTCCTCTTGGTCTTGATGTTGCCCCCTTAAGAGAGCACGCCTGGTTGGATAGTATGGCGGACGCAGGAGTTGGAGTAACGGCTGACTTTTATGACCGTTTGCACGACACTATGGCCGCTAATCCGCCTATCATTGATTTAGGTGATGACAGTGATTCTATTGCAACTGTTATGGCTAACCAAGAGTCCACTTATCACCGTCGGTCTGCTCCTGACACTTCCATTGTTCGTGCCTCCGGAGATGCGACATATACTACAACCGCGAACCTCGGCTCTAGTGTCCCCCTGTCGGAGCGCGTGGTTGGAGAAAATTCTCGCGCAGGCGAGAGGGGAGTTGATGTGAATTTTAACGTACCAGAAAGATATGTTGAAGAGGACGCTGAAGGTCCCGGCACTGATGCTTTATGGTTGCCCGAAGATGAGTGTGCCGGGCCGTTAACGGTTGAAATTGATTTACCCTGGCGGCAGGATGCTCTTGACCTTGGTTACCCTAAGGTCGCTGACCAGTTATTTCAGTTCCCGGCCGGTTATAGGCTGGTGATTCCTTCTGAGGGTTCCATTGTAACGGAATGTCCTCCCGGTCATGTGGCCGTTTATACTCATCATTTTGAGTTTGGGCTACGTTTTCCTTTGGATTCCTTTTTGGCGAGGATTTTAAACTCTTTCAACGTCTGTTTAGCCCAGCTGACTCCTTTAGCGGTCCGAAACTTGATTGCGTATATCTGGACGATCCGCTTTTTGGACTTCCCTGAAACTCTGAATTTATTCCGTCATCTCCACTGGTTGAAAAGAATTGGTTTCTGCCCGTCAAGCGGGGTGGTGGTCATTAATGACGGCCGATAAGAAGATGACGGTTCAACCAAAAGCTACTGGATTGAAGGGCTGGCAGGATGCCTTCTTTTGGCTTCAGGTGCCTGAGAACTATCCAGTGCGCCGTCACTTCACTGAGCCGCGTCCGCACATGGAGCACTTGTCTTTGGTTCCGCTAACCGATGATGAGAGGGCGGCCTATGACTTCTTTGACACTGAAGATTTCATGATTACTTATGAGGACGGGAGGGAAGTTAAGGTCAAGGAACCCAAAAATTGGCTCCCTCACTCTAGGTATATCCTGGGGAATCAACAGCTGTCCGCCATGTTGCTTTGTCCTACTCATGCTAATGGTAAGTACTGCTATCGGACTGGTCTGTCTGATTTTTTTTTTTTTAATTTTGCCTTGTCTTGTGCAGGCTTTGATCAATTAGACCTGCATACCCTTTGCGTCTCCGAAAACTTAGAGCCGCTAACCAACATGCAGCCTGCTCCTGCTGAAGGTCCTGAGACCGTGCATGGCGTTGTAAATGGCCGTAAGGGGGGAAACCGCCATGGTCCCCAGAACATCCGCCGTATTCGCGGCGCTCATACCGGTCGTACTCCTGGCCTTGGTGGTATTACTATCGCTGCTTCTGGCGGCCCGGCTTCCTCTGCCGCCCCACTCAGGTCTTCTACTTCACGACCTGTTGTTAGGGGTAGCGGGACAAGGAGACGACAACGTGAACCGACAGCGGAGGATACTTATGCTAACAAACGGCCAGCTACAGCGGATCCTCCGGCCTCTGTCCCTGCTCGAGATGTCGCCCATGTTGAGAATGTGGACGTGAACGCTTCTGAGGGCCAAGATCGTGGCGAGGTCGCGACCACCGGCCCTGGTCATCACAGCGGGGCGACTTGGCTATCCGGATCTTACTCCAGTATTCGTGAGAAGATCCGTGAGCTTATCTCAATGCCCAACTTCTTATCCAACCTATCCCCCAGCATCTTCTCTCGGTACCATGAATGGATCGAGAAGAAGGAAGTGCCGCTGAGTGATGCTGTGGCGGCATCCTTTGGTCGCCGGCCTGTTGTCTCTGGTAAGATATACCAACCTGACTGGGACGTCAGGGAAGACGAGTCGTTGTATGCCGATATTCCTGAAAACGGTAGCATCCTAGCCTACCGTATCCTGAAAGGTATGCAACTGCCTCTAGACAGGCCGGCAGGGTCTCTGGTTACTCCTGCTGCTAGGTTGGCTCACGACCAACTTGTGGTACGTTTTAGCACTTGTTTTATCATTTGCTTGTTTTTCCTTCTCTTTGTTTTTTATATTTTTATTGACGTTCTCTTTTCGTCTTTGCAGGCCAACAATGCTGTTGTTGAGTTGATAGAGCAGTACATTGAGTACCAGAAGTTGGCGGACACCTATAAGCAGTCGCTGGAAACTTGCCAGGATCTGCTGAAAGAGACGGAGGACAGGCTGGCGGCAAAGACGGCAGTGTTGCAGCCTCTAGAAGATGAGCTGATAACACTGAGGCCGAGGGCCGCCTTATTGGAAGAGACCGAGGAAAATGTCAATATGTTGACCAAGGCTCTGGAGGCCGCTAACTCTGCAAAAGAGATTGTCGTCCTGGATGCTGCAGCTGAAGCTGAGGCTAGAGGAGCTGCTAAGGCTGTTGCTCAGTTTAAACAGTCTGATGAATATGCAACAGCTTTGCACAAGAGGTATGATGGCGGATGGGCAGCCGCCATGAGATGCGTTTGTAAATCGGTTCCAGGATTTGACTGGAACGTTATCGAAGACGCTCATGCCGGTGGCCAGCATCTCACGCCTATTGAGGGGGATCCTAAATTCGCTGACGAGGACGCTATTGCTGATGCGGATCCTCGAGATGTTCCAGATCAAGGAAATCAGGAAACCCCTCCCTCTTGAAGTTTTTGGCGGCCTTCTTTCAGCTCTTCCTGTTCTTCTAATAGCATATAGTTTGTAATCTTTTAGATATTTTGATCAACATTTTATTCGGCCCATGTTGGCATTTGTAAACGCTAACGTTTCTTAATTTTATAAGTACAATTCCAATTAAAAGCCTTTCATTTGGCCGCCATCGTTTTACCTGTAGTTGGTCGCCAAGCCAGTAGCTTTTATTTTATGGGAAAGTACTTTATATCTTGCGTTTCTGTCGCTTTCATTATCATCTGATTGTTGTATGTCCGCCAATCTTTTTTATTTGTTAATACTTATCGTCTGATCTTCTGTATGACCGCTAATGTTCGCGAGCCTGTCGTGTGGCTTTAGTTTCTTGTGCTTGGTCCGTCAGGTGACCGTTAGCGCATTTTGAGCCTATCATATGGCTTTTGATTTGTGCTAGGTCTGTCATATGACCGTTAACGCACTTTGAGCCTGTCATATGGCTTTGGGTTTGTGCTAGGTCTGTCATATGACCGTTAACGCACTTTGAGCCTGTCATATGGCTTTGGATTTGTCTTTGGTCCGTCATATGACCGTTAACGCACTTTGAGCCTGTCATATGGCTTTGGGTTTGTGCTAGATCTGTCATATGACGGTTAACGCACTTTGAGCCTGTCATATGGCTTTGGCTTTGTGCTGGGTCTGTCATATGACCGTTAACGCACTTTGAGCCTGTCATATGGCTTTGAATTTGTGCTGGGTCTGTAATATGATCGTTAATGCACTTTGAGCCTGTCATATGGCTTTGGATTTGTGCTGGGTCTGTCATATGACCGTTAACGCACTTTGAGCCTGTCATATGGCTTTTGATTTGTATGCATGAAAATAATAAGATAATTGATGAATTGTTAACGGAAGCTTGTATTATTTATGTAACAAGGGTTGGCTCTCGGCCTATTACATTCAATAACTCAAACATAGTATTTCTTGAGGACGCTAGCATTCCAACAATTTTTAAGCTCCTTATCGTCCATACTCTTTAAAATGAAAGAACCGGGAGCAATCTTCTTGGCTATGACATAAGGACCTTCCCAGTTATCAGTCAGCTTTCCTTCAGTATGCGCCTTGCCGGTGGCTGCTGTTCTACGAAGGACTAAGTCGCCCACGTCTAATGGCCTCTCCATGACTTTCTTATTGTAAGCCTTGCTGATTCTATCTTTGTAAGCGGCTGCTCTCAGTTCTGCCATGAGCCTTGTTTCTGGCAAAAAGTCAAGGTCTTCCCTAAGTGCCTGGTCATTCCTATGCAGGTCTTGGTGCTTGATCCGGTAAGAGGGTAATCCCACCTCTACTGGCAACACCGCTTCTGTGCCGAAGGCTAACTTGAACGGGCTTTCTCCCGTCGCTTCTTTCTCTGTTGTTCTGTTTGACCATAACACTACCGGTACCATATCAGCCCATCCTCCTTTGAATTCATCTAGCTTTTTCTTTAAGGCGTTTAGGATCTGCTTGTTCGCGACCTCTGCTTGTCCGTTGCTCTGAGGGTGGCAAACGGCCGAGTATGCAAATTTTACCCGAAATTCCGTTAAGAAAGCCTGTATAGGACGACAATCGAATTGGACGCCATGATCAAAAACGATAGCCATGGGGATCCCAAATCTAGTCATAATATTTTGCCAGATGAATTTCTTGACCTGATTTGCCTTGATTTTTGCTGTCGGCTCTGCCTTTATCCATTTGGTAAAGTAATCAATTCCCACTATTAGGAACTTTCTCCCCCCGGTTGCTGTGGTGAATGGTCCCAAGATGTCCATTCCCCACTGAGCGAACGGAATCGGGCATAGGATAGGCTGCAAATCGTTGGCTGGCCTGTTAATGACGGGAGCGTACCTCTGGCACTTATCACATCTCTTTACGTAGCTCTGGGCATCCGCCAGCATACTTGGCCAATAGAATCCCGCTCTTAAAGCTTTAAGTGCCAAAGCCTTTCCGCCAATATGGTTGCCGCATATACCTTCATGTATTTCCTCAAGGATCTTTGCGGATTCCCATGTGGTCGCGCATTTAAGCAGAGGTAAACCGAATGATTTCTTGTATAGCTCATTCTGGTATATGACGTACCAACTCGCTTGTCGCTTCAGCTTCTTGGCAGACGAAGGATTACTGGGAAGTGTCCCAGTCAACTTGTACGCCACCAGCTCACTAAACCATTCCCCCTGCTGGTTTATACTATTGACGGTTACGACTTTTTCTGTGATGCTCTTTTCCTTCAAGACATCCACCGTGACAGTTCTTTCAATGCTAAATGAGTCAGAGCTTGCCAATTTGGACAATGCGTCCGCTTTCGTGTTCTCGGCCCTAGGTATCGCTTGAATCTCAAAATGATTCAATTGAGCTATCAATTCCTTGGCCTTTTCGACGTATTTTAGCATGTTGGCCTCTCTGACTTCAAATTCTCCCCTCAGCTGGCCGCTCACCAACTGTGAGTCCGTTTTTAAAAACACTTTCTTAGCACCTGCTGCCAAGCACATTCTCAGTCCGGCAATTGCCGCTTCGTATTCTGCTTCGTTGTTTGACGCCGGGAAGGCGAACTTGATGGCGTACTGGTAAGAATTTCCTTCAGGGCAAGTCATCACTATACCCGCTCCAGATCCGCTAACAGCGGACGATCCGTCAACTTCCAGTAGCCCGACTTCCTTTTGCTCCACTTCTTCCTCCTCATATGAGGCTTCCACGATAAAGTCTGCCAGGGCCTGCGCTTTGATAGCGGTCCTGGGCTTGTACAGTATATCATACTCCGATAGCTCAACGGCCCATTTCAGTAAGCGGCCGGAACTATCCATCTTCTGCAACGCTTTTTCTAGCGGCTGGTTGGTTAAAACTTGAATGGGATGGCAGTCGAAGTATGGTCTGAGCTTCCTGGCGGCTATTACCACGGCCAAGGCCATTTTTTCTACCAGCTGGTAACGGCTCTCCGGACCGTTAAGAATGTGGCTGATAAAATAAATTGGCTGCTGCCTCTTCTCCTTTTCTACCAACAACACGGCCGCGACTGTCTTCGGCGAGGCCGAGATGTATAGTTGTAATACGTCTCCAGTCTCGGGCCTTGTAATGGTAGGTAGCTTCTTTAAATGCTCTTTTACCGCCAGGAATGCTTTGCTTTGCTCCTCTCCCCACTCGAACTTCCTATTCCCCCTTAGCAAGGCAAAGAAAGGCAAAGCTTTGTCTGCTGATTTTGAAATGAATCGAGTGAGGGCCGCCATTCTCCCTGTTAGCCGTTGAATATCCTTGACGCTTTTTGGCTCAGGCAGGTCGACAATGGCTTGGACTTTGTCTGGGTTTGCATCAATCCCCCTTTTGCTTACCAAAAAGCCTAAAAACTTCCCCGCTCTCACCCCAAAGACACATTTCTTTGGGTTGAGCTTCATCTTATACTTCCTCAAAGTTCTGAAGGTCTCTTCCAGATCGTCCAAATGTTCACGGTCAGTCTTACTCTTGACGATGGAGTCGTCAACATATTCTTCGATATTCCTCCCCCTCTGATCCGCGAACACTTTGTCGACTAGTTTTTGATAGGTCGCCCCCGCATTACGGAGCCCAAACGGCATTGCCTTATAATTATATACTCCACAATCGGTGATGAACGCAGCTTTTTTCCTATCGGCCTCGAGCAAGCTGATCTGATGATAGCCCGAGAAGGCATCCATAAAGCTTAACAATGCATGACCGCTAGTAGAGTCTACTAGCTGGTCAATTCTCGGCAGCGGATATCAATCCTTTGGGCAAGCTCTGTTGAGGTCTGTGAAGTCCACACACATCCTCCATTGACCGTTAGCTTTCTTTACCATGACTACATTGGCCAACCACTCTGGGTAGTCACATGGCTCAATGAAGTCAGCTGCCAATAGCTTATCAACCTCCTCTTTAATGGCCTTGTTCTTTTCGGCCGAAAAATTTCGCTTCTTTTGCTTGACAGGTCGGACAATGCTGTCAACATTCAGACGATGTACCATCACGGCCGGGTCTATTCCCGGCATCTCATCCGCTGAGAACGTGAAGACGTCCGCGTTTTCTCTTAGGAGAGTCACCAGGTTGACCCTGACCTTTGGGTCCATGTCTGTTCCAACAACCACTGTCCTTGCCGGATCATTTGCCAGCATCTCCTGCTTCGTTTCTCCATCCGGTTTGGGCCTTGGAGTATCGTCAGGCCTGGATTCCAGCTCTTCCATTAAAACATCCATCTCCTCACCCCCTTTCTCGGATCCTTCCTCATTCGCCAGAGCCCTCCTCTGAGCTCGCCTTTGTTTCCGAGTTGGCGGATTTAATTCTTCTACCGGCACTCTCCTTGCCGGTTGCTTTAGTGCTGTTAGATAGCATGATTTTGCCATCTCTTGATTTCCTCTCAGCTTTGCTGTCGTCCCGAGATTGGAAACGTACAACATAGTCAAATAATAGGTCGACACAACTCCTTGGACGTCATGGATGAAAGCGCGTCCGATAATTGCGTTATAAGCTCCAGGCACGTCAACCACTAAAAACTCCGCCATCACATCCCTGGCGTTCTCATCCTCCCCTACTCGACCGGTAAGGTTATCGGGCCCTTCGGAATCACCGACGCCCCGTGAAACCTATCACTGGGTAACGTACAGGCTTCAGATGCTCCCGGCCAATCATCAATTTTTCAAAGGTTGAGAAATACAGAATGTTTGCGGAACTTCCTCCGTCTACCAGGATTCTGTGGATCAAACAGTTTGACACTTTCAGCGTGACCACCAGAAGGTCATCATGATAGACGACATGCTTTGCATCTTCAACCGTGAAAGACATGGCGGGCATTACTGGCGGCCTTCTCCACTGCATGCTTTCATTGAAATTGACCTGGTGCCTGAATTCTTTCAGGCTTGCCTTGGCCCCATTGACGCTGCCTCCATGAATTGGACCGCCACTTATAACGTGAATCTCAGCAATCTGCGATTGCACATTCCGGTTATTGGGCTTTACCACGTCTCCGTCCTTTGATTGTGCCTTGTATTGAGTGAAGTTAACCCGTCTTATCAGATCCTCCAGGCTATCCTTCAAGTGCCTGCAATTCTCGGTAGTGTGACCGTGATCACCGTGAAAGTCACACCACTTGCTCTTGTCACGATTTTTATGAAACATTTGCTTAGGACGTTGCCATTTATCACTGTCCTTGTTCATCTGATATATCTGAGCCCTTGAGGTCGTGAGCTGCGTATATGTATCGAATTTATCTTTGTACTCGAACCTTTCGCGGTCATTTTTCTCGCGGTCATTTCCCTTCTTGACCACATTTGATTCCTGCTTCCTTTCATCCCGACCGCGATCATTTTCGCGACCCTTTTCTCTCTTCTGCTTATCATCCTTCTTCTTTTCCGGCTCACGACTTTGGCTGCTTGCGGCCTTGTCAAACTCTTCCCCCCTGATGAAATCGTTTGCCTTCCTTAATACTGGCTCAAGGGATGTGAAGGTTTTACGGCCCAGATAACTTCTAAACGCGGACCCTTCCCTCAGCCCGGTCATCAAAGCTAAGACGGCCACGTCCTACTGAAGGCGGGGAATGGTGACCGCCTCAGCATTGAAACGGCCGACGAAATCTCACAGGCTCTCATTTTCCCTCTGCTTGATAGATAACAACTCGCCAGTTGTGCGCTCGCGGCGCCTATTACTCACGAAGTGAGTGCTGAACATAGATGAAAGCTGAGAAAAGCTAGAAACAATACCAGCACTGATGCTTTTAAACCATGTCTGGGCAATCCCAGTCAAAGTAGATGGGAAAACCTTACACCAGATAGCGTCCACCTGAGTGTATAAATACATGTGCCCCTCGTAAGCGGCCACATGATCGTCTGGGTCTGAGGTGCCATCATACTTGCAGGACGTCATCTTGATTCGCGGCATGGGGTGGTTCAAGATTTCTGGAATGAAAGGGGACTGCTTAGGCTTGATCAATAAGTGTCCGCCAGCAGAGTAATTGCTTGCGCCACTGATGCTGTGTTCCCGGCGAGAACGACTTTGATTCTCATCTTCAGAATTGTTGAGATCCTTAGTTTCTAGAATGACTTCCTCATATTCTGGGTCCTCAATTTGCCTTTCCAACTGGCGTCCCTCCAGATTGAAGGTCCGCATTCTTCTCAAGGGGGTGCCATCGACGTTGCGACCATTCATGGTCGACATACGCCTACGAAGCTGACCAACCCTCGCATTAGGAGTGGGGGGTGTTGTTAGGCCGAGTACCCGTCTGTAACATTTGGATGAAAGACGCTACGGTTTGTAGGCCGCTCAGGGAGAATTGACTTAGTTGAGCCAAGGTTGAATGATCCGCTACCGGTGTTTACCCGAGACACATTGTTCCCCGGGGAGTTTCTTTGCTCATTGACGTTCCCGGCGTCCAACTCGATGGATCACGGCCGTCATTGTTTACTCTTTCCATGATGGCGTTCACAAAGATGGGAGGCCCCCTCCTTCTAGCGCCAAGTTGTTTCGGTTGTGAAACGATTGACGGTCTTGAGAGAAGTCCGCCAAAGATTAGGGTTAGACTCCGCTAGTGAAAAACTGCACAAGAAGCAAACGTGAACTACCCTCGGGGGGATGCGAGGAAACCCCCTCCGACGCTCAAGTCAGCACGTGTCCAAATAGGATTTAGAGAGAGAAAGTAGAGAGAGAGAGATAAGAATTCTGAGTGTGAGAGAATGTACCTGCAGAATAGTACTAGTGGGGTATTTATAGAAGTACTATTCACCTGACAAGGTGCGTAATCCTTTTACACGTGTACGGTCGTGGTGCTCCTGACAGTTGGGAAGATTCCCTTATTTTGTCTTGTTGGGCGACCGCTAACGTTGCCGGACCATATTGATGTACTGACTTGTTGTTGTGGGCGACATTTACAGTGTTCGCGTCCGTTATGGCGTTAGCGGACTTACAACAGAGGTCCGCTAACGTACTTGGGTTATAGCCATACAACTTGAAACAAATCATATTTGATACAACACAAAAGTCAAAATGACATCAAACAAAACTGAAATGACATAAATAATTCATAAATGATATGAAATAAATGGCAACATGGCATCAAATAAAAGTGAAATGACATCAAAACATAACTCATGTCCTATGAAATAAATGATAAAATGATATCAAAACAGAAGTCAAATAACTTGAAATAAATGACAAAATGACATCAAATTTATGTCATTGTTTGTGCAGTTTATGTAACACCCCAGAATTTCAAAGGCGGAAAAGAAAGAAATAATAATATATTTGATAGGACGATGGCGGAAACATCGTCTTCTGGGAATGTCACTACTACAAGAATACTGTTTAAATAACTAAGTGATAAAACCAAACATAATTAAATACTATAAGTAAATTAATTACTTAGATTAAAATCGAAAAGAGAAAACTATCTCAAACTAAAGAGAAGTCTAGAACTAAAACCCTAATAGATTATTTCTCGCATCTCAACCCGAGCCCAAAATCAAAGAAAATCCCCATCAACAAAACCTGCAAAATATACAACAAATATCCACAATCAGTGGGGAGTAACTAGCAGTTCTCCCAGAACAATAGCAATCAAAGCACGATTCAGAAGAAGATTATTAAGAAAGGAATAACATGCAATCATTACATCAATAGCATGCACATAGAAATCATAAAGCTCATAGATGAAACAAGTGATCATCAACAATAAGTAAACATGATAGAGTGAGTGACATAATTCTAATATATATAAATAATAATAAATCAAGAATTCAACAAGTTATTGAGTCAGAAACCGAACGCCGGTGATTCGCAAATCACTTCCTAAGGTTTGTCAGATCGCAATCTCCAGGTCAGTCTATGGGCTTACGTTCCCCCGCCCGTGTCTAAGAATGGCCAAACTCCCGATGCGGGGGTAGAACACGCAGAACTCCCTGACCTCTCGGACGACAACAATTAACCCAGGTGTACCCCTAGTTCGCAAACCAGGTGGTTGGCATGTTCTTCACTGGGGACTACATCTATCCCACCGGATATTCTTATCTCAAAATACAATCATGCATACAATCCAAGTATCATTCATCTAAAATATTCGTCAAAAAGGGATGCCACCCGGCCTTATACCCACAGTTCATCAAACAGTTCTTCATAATTCCTCAAAATAAATCACTTATACAATAATCAACAAATAACTCTCACAATAACACTTGAACATTCCCAAACATCATCAATGACAATATACTGGTTTTTACAGCAACCACACTCAATCACAAATACATCACCAATTAACTCTAAATCATATTCATTAAAAGAGTAATAACAATTAAATCATTTTATTCCATAAATCAAACCTAAACATGTGGTTACCGAAATGATGCATACTGTATACTACTGAAAATCAGCAACCCAGAATATATTAAATTATAAATTATATCTGATTTACAAGCCTTCAAACAATTTAAAAGTGTATCCTCAATTTCATCACAAAAACACCATAATAATTATGAAACTAACAAATTCGAGCATTAAAATCACACAAAAATTATCATATAACCATAATAGCTCTACTGACATGGTACAATTTATATTTATAATTTTTGGACTCAGAAAGTATTTTTAACAGTTAATATACAGATTCCTCAAATAAGCCATTATAACAATTAAAAATATAAACAGACGCCCAAAAATTACCAAAAATTCACATATTATGTAAAAACGCACGGAAATACATATTATTCAAACAAATTAATTTTTCTTCCTCTAAAAATAATTTTCATGTATTATATACTGACAGAACAGAAATTACAAAAACAGATATATCAATTAATTAAAACAGTAAACAGTAGATAAAAATTATTCTAAGGCATGGAATACATTATAAGCATGTTACATGATCTAAGAAAAATGATTTCATCAATTTCAACAGTCGTTCAATAATTATTATGAAATTTAGCCAAAAACGCACAAAGTACTAATTAAATCAAATAAATATTAAAAATCATGCAAAAATTATTTTTCTCTACACAGTATTTACATAGCATGTGTCACGTATGTCCATGTAAAATTTTCGTCAAAAATCTCATTCAAAAAGTATTTTAGATAATTCCTAACGTATTAATCTAATACCGAATACTACTCTAATCACTATGATTCTAGGATAACAACTAGTTACCTGGATCGTCGGGAGAAGAGCTGAGTCCAATGATACAATCACGAGTTAAGCATGCAATCCAAATCCTCTTCTAACCCCAAGGCATAACAAACGAGAATTGTAGCAACAAGTCACTAAGCATTTCTTCTTGAACGTTGGAAACTCTTGTTTCGCACTGCTCTGTTACGACCATGATTCCCGATGATGAAAAGCTCAGATTATAAATCGCTCCGGTCAGAATGTATAACAAGATGTTATAAACGTTGAGTCCAAAAATGAAGACGATCAACGGTTAGATCTCCGGCTACGGTTATTTTCGTGAAGGTGCGATAGGAAAAACCGGGTTGAACCTTTCTATTCTTTTCCTCTTCCTTTTCTCTCTTCCGTTTCTTGAAAAACGGTGAGGGTTTAATGCAAATGATGCTGAACTTCTTTGAATAAAAATCAGAATTTTATGGATGTTTAATGGTTGAAATAAAGGGTTTTAATGAAGGAGAATGATTAGGGGGTTATAGGAGTTACAAAGCTACCAAGAGTCACAAGGAAAAATATAAAGAAAAGAAAGAAGAGGAGCTCTCCTTCTCCATCTCCTTGGCCGACTGTCAAGCCCAACACACCAACAAAAATTTCGGCCCAAATCAACAAGGGTCCATGATTCAAAAGCCCGCTACGCGATTAATCGAAAAATTCTTAAATCGCGCCTAAACTTTGAAAATACTTAATAATGAAAATAATTCTAATAAATTATATTATAAAT